>CM042417.1:7359842-7592342 GCA_023634145.1 Thymallus thymallus | reverse complement strand
ATGAAGGCTCAGCCTTAGGTTGGGCAGGTACAAGAAATCATATTCTTAGAATTTGCCTATTAAAAATATAAAAGCTTGATATATTGCATCCCCATGCTTGCCAATTAATATTATTTGATAGAGGAGAAGAGAGAACTGTGATTGGGTAATGCACCTCTAGAGTGGAACAGAACCTGATTTTTAGACCTGTTTGACAGCCATCAGTTAAAGTATGCAATTGGTAATGAGCAAAGCATGACAATGGTGACAACTCCTTCATGGTATTTTCCTCTATGGGCTGGGTCAGGTGAGAAGTTAATGCTACGTTCTTAACCAAGTGGGACGGTGGTAATTGCCAGTTGTGAAGTCATAAATAGGACTCGTTGAGAAATGCTGATTGGCTAATGGGAAACGTCAACCATAAACTAAAAGTACAAATTAGTGTTCAAAAACCATTAATTGATAGGTTTTTATAAATAATATTTTTTTTGCATTTAACTTCGAAAATGCTGTAATCCAGGTAATTTCCTTACTATGTGACGTCAGAGTTCAACATGTGGGAGAAGTCAGAACTCAGGAAGGATAGACTAGTTTCCCATTAGTAATTACCAGTTGGAGGGCCGTTCAACTGATTTTTCCCAATCGTACTCGAATGTGGTAAATCCCACCTTCCCACTTGGTTGTGAACGCAGCATCAGTCCACTTGTCTCACCAGTTGCCAGGTGAATGGGCTTGCAGCACATATAGGTTATTTATGACGCCCCACATTTATTTAAGGAACCTACGTATGAATGACATTTGATGTCAAACGGAGCCGGTGGTGACATCCTTACAGGAATCTACATCTCCACAAAGCTTTATCCCGGACTCTGACATAGGACTCGGTGAAGAAGAAGATAAAGATCTCGTGTCATTTCCAGGTAGGGTATGCTTGTGCACAGTCTTTAACCTTTTCAATACTAGTGTCGTATCCCGCGGAAGGAGATCGGACATGTGCCGCGTTCAAACCATTCGGGGGGGGGGATGAGATCCCACTGGGAAAAAATGTTTTTAACTGTTATCCAACTCTCAATTCCAAATTGGTAACTATTGTCTTGAAAGCACCTATGGTGGTGGATGTTGAGGAATTTGACAACTTGTCCTGGTAATGATGCGATCGCGCACTATTGCCGAGTTCAGGTGCTAGTCGGAACTAGGAAACTCGGACATGGTTGAACGCGGCAGGTGTATAACTACAACCAGTTAGCAAGTCGGAAATGTCAGAGTTCCCTAGTTCCGACTAGTACCTAAACGTGGCATGTAGGCTCCTATGTCAACGTAATTTTGCCACAGTGGACACCCAAAGACAACTCCCTTTAGTGTTTCGACATCATACAAACTTGTTAATCACTTGATTCGCATTGCTAAAATGTTTTAAAATGTTTGATCTTCATGTGCAGTCTTTTGAATGCACTGCACACAAAATGGAAATGGCAAGTTTGCCTGAGAGAGTAGAATATAAATAAAATACATTTGGGGGGGATTACTGATCAGAATGTAACAATTCATAACTGTTGTTGATATGAAATAATCTCTCTCATTCGGTGACTTTGGTTTTAGGAATCTAGGTGAACTACAATGTTTCTCCAGGGTGACAGGCAGGGCAGGATACACCTGTTTTGTTGTGCCTCTTTGTGCTCTCACTCTCACTCATCAGAAAAGTGGGTTAAGTGAGAGACCTGCATAGCAGTCCACTAGTCCTGCTATAATGACATGGGACTGCTGGAGTTGACTTTATATGCTAAAGCCACTCTGTATAATTGTAACACCTCTCTATCTCTTCTATCCATTCAGCGGAACATTGGATCTGATGGACCAGGTGTCCCGGTCAGGGGTGGGCAGTGATGTCACAGGCGAGACAGCCTCCATGGGGGAGTACAGGTGGTGCTCTGAGGATCATGAGGTAAGATACAGGGAGCCCTTCTGTTTACCTGTCAGTGACTAGCATGCACTTACCCCATGCACTTACAGGAGGTTGGTGGCACCTTAATTGGCTCATGGTAATGACTGGAGCGGAATTAGGGGAATGGTATCAAACACATTTGCTCCGTTACGGCCATTATTATGAGTCATTCTCCCCTCAGCAGCCTACTGTGATAGTATAACATGCCATGAAGTCTGCCTACTCCCCACTCATACACACATAAAACCACATGACATCCAGTTACTCATCAACTGTTCCTGCCCTGGAGAAGACCATTCCATTCAGACTATTCTCCCATCTGTTATTTAGACATAATTTCATTACATTTAGCTATTGTCTTGATGTTCTAGTTTATTTTTATTTAACCTTTATTTAACCAGGTAGGCCAGTTGAGAACAAGTTCTCATTTACAACTGCGACCTGATCAAGACAAAACAAAGCAAAGCAAAGCAGTGCAACAAAAAACAACACAGTTACACATGGGATAAACAAACGTACAGTCAATAACACAATATAAATATATGTACAGTGTGTGCAAATGTAGTAAGATTAGGAAGGAAGGACAATAAATAGGCCATAGTGGCGAAATAATTACAAATTAGCATTAACACTGGACCGATAGATGTGCAGATGATGATGTGCAAGTACAGATACTGGAGTGCAAATGAGCAAAAATAATAAATATGGGGATGAGGTAGTAGGGTGGGCTATTTACAGATGGGCTATGTACAGGTGCAGTGATCGGTAAGCTGCTCTGACAGCTGATGCTTAAAGTTATTGAGGGAGATGGTAGTCTCCAGCTTCAGTGATTTTTTTGCAATTCATTCCAGTCATTGGCAGCAGAGAACTGGAAGGAATGGCGGCCAAAGGAGGTGTTGGCTTTGGGGATGACCAGTGAAATATACCTGCTGGAGCGCAAGCTACGGGCGGGTGTTGCTATGGTGACCAGCGAGCTGAGATAGGGCGGGGATTTACCTAATAAAGACTTATAGATGACCTGGAGCCAGTGGTTTTGGCGACGAATATATAATGAAGGCCAGCCAACGAGAGCATACAGGTCGCAGTGGTGGGTAGTATGTGGGGCTTTGGTAACAAAACGGATGGCACTGTGATAGACTATATCCAATTTGCTGAGTAGAGTGTTGGAGGCTATTTTGTAAATAACATCGCCGAAGTCAAGGATCGGTAGGATAGTCATTTTTATGAGGGCATGTTTGGCAGCATGAGTGAAGGAGGCTTTGTTGCGAAATAGAAGCCGATTCTAGATTTAATAGTGACAACTACATGTAGTTCAACTAGTAATTTACCTACATTCTGCAGGAGCTTGATGGTAGTTGAACTAAGTTCTAATCTTGGTAGTGTTTTCAGTAGTTAATTACTTTGTTTTGCCATGTTGCGGTGTAGCTAACTACTGGAACTACACACTATCTTTTTTATTTTTTAGCTAAAATAAAATGTGGAGTAGGCAATGATTTCCTTTCTTTTTCGGCATCAGGCCTGCCTAATTCTCACTTCAAACATAGTTTTTGTGTTTAATAGGTTAAATGACACATTCTGTTAACATATGACCCCAAAGAGATCTGCTCTTGCAATTTGTAGTCTATTACATTTCAGATTTACATATTATAATTTCTCAGGAAGTAGTTTGGATGTAGTGAACTACTTTTTCCAAAATAACTTTAGTTAAGTAAACTATGTTTTTCATAGGGGTAGCTTAACTTCTTTCAGTGTGAAGTATTTGATTGGTAGCTTGATAAACTATCTTTTCAGAGTAGTTTCCCCAACACTGACTTGTGACAATGTACAAAGCTTGTGGGCTGATACTGTTTTTCAGCTGCATTAGTGTTCAGTTCTTGGCCTTCTCTGTATTTTTGACTATGTTTGTTTGTTTACTGTGTAACTCTGTGTTGTTTTTGTCGCACTGCTTTGCTTTGTCTTGGCCAGGTCGCAGTTGCAAATGAGAACTTGTTCTCAACTGACCTACCTGGTTAAATCAATCAATCAATCAATCAAAATTTATTTATAAAGCGCTTTTTACATCAGCCGATGTCACAAAGTGCTATACAGAAACCCAGCCTAAAACCCCAAACAGCAAGCAATGCAGATGTAGAAGCACGGTGGCTAGGAAAAACTCCCTAGAAAGGCAAAACCTAGGAAGAAACCTAGAGAGGAACCAGGCTCTGAGGGGTGGCCAGTCCTCTTCTGGCTGTGCCGGGTGGAGATTATAACAATTCATGGCCATTAAGGCCAGTTCTTTCTCCAAGATGTTCAAATGTTCATAGATGACCAGCAGGGTCAAATAATAATAAAAGTAGTTGTGGAGGTGAAATAAAAAAAGAAATAAAAAAAATGTACTGAATAGTGGGAGCTTATTGACCAATTGTCTGATTATTATATTATATCCACAGTATATAATACACAGTTTATAATACAGAAGAAAAATAACTTAATTTAACAGAGGTTCAGCCTAAGGCTGAGTAATTAGTATTCAAATTAGCTTTGATGTGATTCTAATATTATTTCTGTGGCCTGTCAATCAGATGTCCAATCCTCAGGGCCAGTGTCTGGCCGCCCCCCAAGGCCTGCCTGCCCCCACCTACAAACAGAGGGTTGAGGAGTTCAAGAAGCTGTTCAGAGAACTGCCCGAGTCAGAGAGACTCATTGTGGGTGAGTGTTTGTGTGTTTGTGTTTGTGTGTGTGTCTGTGTGAGAGAGAGCGAGAAGCCAGAAACAGCCCCTCCTATCACCATCTCTCAAAAACAAAACATATCAGCACCTCTCTCACCTGCCTCTTATCTCGGCAGACTTCATATAAACAGCTTACCTGCATATACCAGCACACCTGTACCTTACCTGTGTCTAAGTGTATACCTGTCTCTCGATGCGTCCTGTGTATTTCCCCCAGACTACACCTGTGCCCTCCAGAGAGACATCCTACTGCAGGGACGCCTCTACCTGTCGGAGAACTGGCTCTGTTTCTATAGTAACGTGTTTTGGGGGACAAAGGTGAGCTCACACATGAGGGCAAGGGAAAATAAAGGAACAGTTTTCTGGTTAATTAAATCGGATAATGATATGTCATAAATATGTGTATATATTGCATTATTCTGGTCGTGTTAACGATGTGATCAGTGTGCTCTGTGGTCGTAGATAGCCTTGACTCTGAGGGACATTAAGGCCATGTACAGAGAGAAGACCGCACGGCTGATCCCCAACGCCATTCAGATCTGCACTGACTCAGAGAAGGTACAGTGCAGTCACTCAACACCACCTGGGTTCTGTTCAATATCCCTGGACTGTTGCACTAACGTCCTGGACCAGAGCTAAGAGACAGACCTTGTGCTTTTCATTGATTAACCCCTCAAGCAACTTTTCATGCTCAAGAGGACAGCTGCAGCACTGACAAAATAACATGCTACTTATCCCTTCTGTCTATCCTAAATGCAAACCAATAGATGGTTATCACTGCAATAATATTAAAGGAAAACTTCAATATATATCACTTTCAAAATACAGAAATACAGCAGGTATGATGCATCTTGCATCATATGATGCTGCGTTTTGAATCATATTATGCAAAATGCATCATACCGGCTGTATTTTCTGTAAGTGATATATCTTAAACTTGATTGCTGATAGGCAAAATCAGCCCGTTTTGGGGTGGGATTTTAACTCAAGCGTCTGTCTCTCTACAGTTGTTCTTCACGTCCTTCTCGGCCAGAGAGAAGAGTTACCAAGGAGTGTTCCGGATGTGGCAGAACACGCTGATGGACAAGGTGAGGCACAGATCAGCTGACAACAACCTCATATAACCTCACCTGCATCCCAGTGTATTACTTTTGACCCGGGCCCTGTGCCATTCAGGACACACCATGGGTGTAAAGTACTGTTAGCTATGGCAGGTCCAAGGTTCTGTGTATGTTGGAACACCATAGGCTGTCCTGTCCAGATAGAACAGGGTGTGGATATGGATTAAGGGCTGTCAAAAACACTGAGCCATCTACCACACCCAGATACAGAATGTCCCCTCCTTCCAACACTGGGCCAACTACCACACCCAGATACAGAATGTCCCCTCCTTTCAACCCTGGGCCATCTACAACACCCAGTTACACATTGTCACCATGGTTTTGGTTGTCTTGACAGCAAGCATTTCTACGACAAGGGCATTTCTATAAGAAGGAGTTATGTCATGTTAAGCACAGATCTAGGATTATAATCCCCTCACTCAGTCCTAACCTTGATAACAAGCTAATGATATGGTAATAAGCTAAACTGACCTTGGCTCTGTGTCTAAAAGGCAACGTGTTCACTGTAATCGCCTATGAAATGGCATTGATCCAGTGACATGAAGAAAGTTACTAGAAAACTACTAGATAACCCTGCACCATGGGCACTATCTGGTTATCATAGCTCCATGCAACCTATCTGGAGCCCTATGTAGTATGTAAGTCTTTTGTGACTTTACCCTGGCTGACTGCTCTTATCTAATCAGTCCTGAGGACATACCATGCTGCTCGGACTGGCCCCATGTCCCTAATGTTCAGTTATTTTGTAGGATGCAAGGGGAATAGATAGGCTGAATTTCTTATAATGGCTCTTTTGATAGCAAAGTGGAGATAAAACATTCTAGCACCTTCTATGGCCGACTAATGCAATACCCGGAAGACTGTGGACCAAGGGAATGAAGCTGTGCAAACAACTCCACAATAACACTAGTGTGGCTTGGGAGTTAGCGAATGAAGGTAGAGTTCAATGACCCCTCAAGGTGTGGCTAGGAAGGTTTATTTGCATAAGACACAGAACCTGCCCCCAGGAAAGATCTGTTGTTTCATTACCTCTCCATTCTTCAGGGCAGTCGTTTGCATTACGAACCCAAAAGTCGCTATTCATCAACCAATCTGATTTTCGTTGCCACTGAACCAGAGTTTTGGCATTCAGTAGAGCTGTTATCAAGGCTACCTATATCTGTGTCAATGGGTGGAGCGCTCGTGTTCCAATTGTCGGGCTGAGGGCGCTAGGACTTCCTGATTGTTTTGTGACCGCATACAGGTTATTATAGTTCAGTCCAGCGACCAGAACACAACTGTTAGGGAAGAGTAAAATAGTTACAGAGAAGTAAGTAAAACAACTTTTTAAAATGGCTATTTTGACTTGATTGCTAACAAGTGACTGATTATTCATGTAAATGATGATCAGCTGTGTGTAATTTGGATTGAAGATATGGTTCTATATGGGGCTTGCATGACTGGATTTTGTTGCATGGGCAGGGCCGGATTTGGGGCCCCGGGGCACCTACTTTTTTTATTTGTTATTGTTCTACATATTTTGCCATGGCTTATGACGTGTTTATATGCTATCTGGGGGGCCTCCGACCTCCGGGGCTTGTGCCATGCACGCCTGTTTGTAAATCCGGCCCTGTGCATAGCAAATCAATCATATTAAATGGTGTTTTTTTCCTCATAAGTCATCAACGATTAAACAAACTCAAAATACATTTACAATGTCCTTAATATTCTCCCTCCATATAGGTATTATTATTTCTAGTTTTTTGGTTTGTCACGGTGTCCATTTCTACTGAGCAAGGTAGCAGCCATTGTCTTTGCGTCAATTCTTTATGTAACTGTTTATTTTTGAAGCACTAATCTAATCTGCGTTGATTTTTGATCTCTTGTGAAGTCAGTGTGTTTAAGGAGCAGGTTAGGACTGTTTTGTTTGATTGGAACTAGGAGACTGGAGGTAATGTGAGATTCATGTTCAGGTGGAAAATGTTTATGGTGTTGGTGGAAGCCAGGCGGAGGAATTAATCCTCATGACTATTGAGACTAAGCTATAGCCTACAAGCAGCTGATAGAACTGTGTACCACGAAATCTGTTGCTTTTCCATGATAATAAAAATCAATTCAAGCGCCACTGTTTGCTGTGTACAAACCTCTGTTCCACCCAATTAAACCCCATCTCTTCTCTCTCTCTCTCTCTCTCTCTCTCTCTCTCTCTCTCTCTCTCTCTCTCTCTCAGCCACTGACTAGTTTGGAGCTGTGGCAGATGGTCAAGCAGCACTATGGTAATGATCTGGGTCTGAGCCATGAAGAAATGGAGAGTCTACAGGGATCAGCAGAATCAACCATGCAGACACACACCAGGTAAGGACTAGGAGGACTCTCTCTATGGGGAAGTGCATGATATGACTGATACATTTCTTCAACCTGTTTCCCTATCTGGTCCCTGGCAGCCTGACCATGAGGCCTGGTGGAGAGGACTCTGGGAGGCTGGAGAGGCCGTCGACTCTGCGCCTCCAGCCAGGGGAGCAGGGCTCCTTGGAGCCCAACACGCCCCAGGGAGAGGACCTACAATCACCCCTCAGACAGAGCATCTCCAACTCAGGGAACGCGGTACGACACCTGGCATGTCAATGTCACAAAAGGCTTGGATGATATTAAGTGATCTCCGTAGAGGCATACTGTCTCCATATTGTCTGAGTATTGCAAGTGAAGGACGAGTCCCATTGATGGCATACATGGCAAGGCTTCCATAGCCAGAGTGACATTGCCATTGTGTGTGTCCTACAGGATGATGCTTGCAGCACCTCGTCTCAGTGCACTCCTGACCCATTCCTGGACCGCTCTGCCCCGGAGCGGGTCTCCAAGCGCTCAGAGCTCTCTCTGGACCTCAACACTAACCTGAACAACTTCTCTGAACAGAGCGGCTCTGAAAACGCAGAGGAGGGTGAGAATGATTCTCAAATATGTTTGTTAAATGCATGCCTCTTTCGTGTGTTTGTTTGTGTACTGCTATTGACACCATCTTTCTCCTGTAGAGGAGAGCGTGTGTGTCTCCCAGCAGCAGGGAAGGCTCTATGTGAACAGGGTCTTCAACATCAGCGCAGAGAAGATGTTTGAGCTGCTCTTTACAGACTCGCGCTTCATACAAAGATTCATGAATGCCAGGAAGATAACCAGTGAGTCCTCTCCCCATCCGTCCTCAACACTCTCTGTTATAAGTTGGGGGGGGGGCCCTCCACCTTGCTGAGCAAAACATTTTAGAGTTGTTTCCTGCAATTCTACACAGAGAGAAGAGCGACGATTTAGCAATTTTGTAACTAATTTCAAGCAATTCTACACATTTTGCCATGGGGCGGAGAGACATTTTTGCAGTTTTAAATTTGATATCTGAGTGAGATTGACTAACAAAATGAATGTGGGCCCACTGGTCAGTAATTTGTCCATGATAGTTGGCTAGACTAACTTACCAATCTATAAAATGTTAGCTGACATGGGCTAATCGAGTGACTGTCAGTGACTGACAAAAGAGAAACTGCTGATGTACAACCAAATTGCACCTTGTGTATTCTACTACTCTAGGCGGGGGGGGGGGGGGGGGGGGGTGTGTATCTGCCCATCCTTGGTCTAAGTAATGTGTTTGTGCATGTGTGATATAATTCAGGCCTTTCCATCCCAGTGCTTATCTGTGGTACCAAATAGAATAATATAAATTAGTTTTGTGTTAACGTATGTGCGATTGTCTTTAGATGCCATCTTTGCCCCGTGGCAGAGTGAAGCGTCAGGCGCCATGAAGAGGAGTCTCAACTACACCATCACCATCACCAACCCTCTGGTGGGCAAGTTCTCCACTGCCACGGAGAACCAGGTGAGCCTAGGTCTGCAGGGTGTGTAGACTTGTTTTTAGTAGGGTGTGTGTTGTCTTTTGAGTAGTACGTTTTCCAGAGTGTAACTCCTCTGTTGTTGTCAGATCCTGTACAAGGAGTCCAGGGAGGGTCAGTACTACCTGGTGGATGCGGAGGTCTACACACACGACGTCCCGTACCACGACTATTTCTACACCCAGAACCGCTACTGTGTCATCCGCCACTCCAAACGCAAGTGTCGACTCCGGTAAACAGCAGCAACACACCCATCAGACATTTAATCTTTGCTCTGTTTACTTTAGGGTTTTCAGGGTATTGGGGTTGAGTTTCTTGTTGTGGTCACAGTCTCTTTGTTCACTGCATTTACATGTTTCCCACTGGGCACAGATGACAATTCGATGTCTATTCCATGTTGATTCAATTGACTTTCATTGAACTGATGTGGGAACAATGTTCATTCAACCAGTGTGTGCCCAATGGGTTTTGTGTGTCACTACCACCTATTGCTGGCCAATGTACTGTTAGTCATCTCCCTGGTAGTTATTGGTCAGTCTGAATCAGTTGTGTTTGGTACTTCAGAGTTTGTGGTGACTAATTACCCATGTAACATAATTTGAATATAGATCAGTTGATTACTATTCAATGACAACCGTAGAGTTGATGTGCTGTTGTTGTGTGTTCAGGGTGTACACCGATGTGAAGTATAAGAAGCAGCCATGGGGGCTGGTCAAGTCCTTCATCACCAAGAACTCCTGGAGCGGCCTGGAGGACTACTTCAGACACCTGGGTGGGTAGCAGGCTGCTGCAGCCCTGGAGATCTTTGCTCTTCTCTTTCTCCCACTCCACCTTTCAGAATATCTTCCTCTGAGAGCGCGTCTCTCTGCCTCTCCATCTCCAATGAGTCTCTCTGCCTGTAAGTGTGTTGGATTGGCCATAAGACTCCTGCTCTGTCTCTAAGTATGTTGCTGCTTCATTGGTTTCTGTCCATCTCCCGCTCATCTATACTGTATAACGACCAGTCTCCCTCACCATCACCCTCTCCAGTCTCGTCAGATTAGATCAGAATCAAAGCCCTGCACTCACACTAACAGTCCAACTCTCCTCATGAGAACCCCTCCCTCCCCATCCCCACAGATTGCACGGCAGTCTTCTCTACATAACGCCTACCACCTCTAACGTTAGTCATTTATCCACCCCCTTCTTCCAAGGCATTTAACCTGACTTTTCCTTTGACCCTATGATGTCATCACAGAATCGGAGCTGATGGAAGAGGAGGCGGAGCTGAACCAGGGAGGCGGAGACCCCGGTAAAACGATTGGGGGGCTGCGTCACCGGCGGAGGAGGACGTTCAGTCGGACACTACAGGAGCACCTGAAGCCCAGCAAGCAGTACGGGGCCGACCTAGACCCTCACAGAGAGGGCAACACGGGTACATGCATGTTCTTCTGTTATTTAGCCCTGGACAACCATCTTCTGCACACATGGACAACATTACATGTACTGTACAATACTATACAAAACACAAAATGCACAGTCATCTGTCTTCAATTCAAGCAGTGTTTCCTGTAATGACTCCCACTCTCCCCGGTTGTGTGTCAGATCCCATGGATATGAAGGGTCCACATCAGTGGAACATCTCTACCATCGTAGCTGGGATGAGCATCATGTAAGTCAACACTCAAAGCGAATAGCTGTAAATCATCATGCAACTTTTCTATTTCATGTCTGTCTGTCTGTACTTTCTACATTCTGCTCCATGAGCTCAAACTGCACTTAGGTGTGTGTGTATTTGCAGTATATTAGCCAGGTGTTTGTTAAACCTGGTCAGGTAATCAGAAACCTTACTGCCTCCTCTCTCTGGCTCTCTCTCTTCCCAGTCTGCTGATCCTAACATTGCTGAACCTGGGGCTGTTCTTTAAGCTGTGGGCCATGGAGGACGTGGCTAACCGTATGTACCTGAGCACCAAGAACCGCCTACGGGAGAGGACAGAGAGCAGGTAGGCTGCTGCACACTGGGTGAAGGCCTGAACTTACTTCTCTGGGTGGCTGTGGCCCTGTTCTAAGACTTTGGTGGGAGAGACTTTTCTGACCAGCATCCCAATGACTGTGTGACTAGCCAAACTCTATAATCTAACCTTAACCAAACCCCTAACCCTAATCTAGTTTAAAAAAAATAATATTTGTTTGCACGCCAGCCACATCCCCTTAGTTTTACCCGACTTGGAAGCATCCTTTCCTTCTCCACGTTGAGGAATTCTCTCGCTCGCTCTCTCTCTCTCGTCATGTTGACTTTGTACGTCTCCTCCTCAGTTTTGCCACTGACTTTGGCCCCGGACCGGCCCCTCCACACAGGACCAGAGAGGAGACTCTTCTGCTGAAAGCTGTGCTGCAGGACTCTATTAACCTACTGGAGCAGGTGAGTCAGACAGACCAGCTCTCCCAGATTACACCAGCATGTGTATCTGTACAGTCATTGACTGTTTTCTCTCTCTTTTCTCCACAGCTCCGCTGCTCTCTGTTGGTGCTTCAGCAGAACTTTGTAAACAATGGGACAGCAACGCCGCAGTGATGCCGTCACACCTGGTGACCTCACTACGCCCTCTGAACCCTGGGGTCGTAAAGGCTACAGGGACGCGCCTCTGAGGACTCACTCTCCCAACCAGGGGCGTTGCTATAAGGATGACCCACACACAGACTTTTTTTTTTTTACAAAGAGCAACGTCCCAGGGCCTTTGATGGTGTGTTACAAGGTGGAAGGATGTTTTTAAAGTTTGACTGTTGGCCCTGCGCTGTGGAGGAAGAGAATGGTTCACACTGGGAGACGGCTGGTGGACTTGGGTTTATGTGAGGTTCTATTTTCAGTTTGGGAGTACTTTATTCTTCCTTAATTCTGATTCTGGGGTTACTGTGATTAAGTTAGAAGTTCTTCTGGACTACTGTATGTGCCTTCCAGTCCCAGCATGCCTCACTGTGAACCCCTTCCATTGCTAAGCTAATCGCAGCAGATGAGAGCCAATGGTGTGATAGCAATAAATGCCAACATAAGGAATCCATGTAAGATTTAAACTTTTTGCACGAGTGCCTTGTGTACGTTTTTAAAAAATTATTATTTATTTAGAATATACTGTGTTTTCAATTAGAAAATACTGTATTCATAATATTTGGATGGCCGTGTAAATGTGAATAATGTTGGATGGATGGTTTGTGGTTTTGCAGCTGGTTTGTAAATATACAGCAGAGCTCAACATCAGGGTTGTATTTAGAAGGGTGCAATGTTCTGAACGCTGCAGATGGAAAAGCCTTCCTTAGAGCTATCAGGAATCCTTATTCTACATGATGGAGAAGCATGTTTGTTCTACATTATATAGTTCTATTTGAACGTTCTGTAATGTTGCACCCCACTGAACACACCCCCAGGTGAACTTTCTCAGGCATCATTGGTTAGAGCCAAAACATGCAAATAATAATAATAATACTGATTGCATTTTGTTAATTCCGTTAAAGTCCTGATGACCGTTCCATATACAGTAAGCTAAATGGAGAGGGTTAGTGACTGTTCTGTAATTCACATTCCTTCCACATGATGGTAAAACAAACCCATTCAGGAAGCCACGTCACTCAAACACTGCACTGCTTTTGTGTACACTCACTAAGAATGTGAGCACCACAAGTTTGTTTTGTGGATTCTGAGTTGAACCCATTCTAGTGCCTTGTTAGCTTTGTTATTGTTGTTAATGACAATTTTTTATGAGACAAATGTTTCAATTTTCAAGCAAATATCACTCTGTGTGTGGTGGTATAGCTTCATATTGTATGTAAAGCCCATCCTTATTGTTTTATTGCACAGGAATCATCTTCCATAGTTTTGTTAGATTGAGGTTTACATTACATTAGTGTAAGCCATGGGATGTGAATAGTTTAAAGGGAACACTGTAGAATTTGTTTTCCACAATAACCATATGAAGTTTAATTATGTTGGCTCTTTTGCACATTTTGTTAGACAAAGATGTAATATATTGTTGCTTTGAATAAATAAACCACATTTCTCCACCACATTATTGTTGTCAAAAGACGGCGTATGATATGATGTGGAAGGAGGGGTTGTTAATCAAGATTGATATTTTGGGTTAGGAGGAAGAACATACAACTGGATAAAGGATTTCCTGTTTGGAAGGTCTATCAGGAAGCTACCTGGTGGATAACGGTACACCACAGGGGAGTGTGATTAGTCTTCTGTTGTTCTCAACGATATTTTCTCTCAGGTACAGCCGGATATTGGGAAGTCGTTATTTACAGATGATGGAGTCTTCTGAAATAGGCAAAGAAATGTGCCATACGTAGTCAGGAAGGTATTGGAAGCAATTGATGAGGTAGAGAGGTGGGAATTAATGTGGGGATTGAGGTTCTCTGTAGAGAACTCAGACAATGGTCTTTACCTGGAGTAAGGTATGCTTGAGGTTATATGGGGGAAACTTGGAGAGGGTGGGGGCCTTCAGGTTCCTTGGGGTATACTTTGACACTAGACTGACCTGGGCAGAACACATTGAGAGAGTGGTGGGAAAGTGTAAGAAGGTGCTAAATGTGATGCTCTGTCTGACGGGGAAGGAGTGGGGTGTTGGGCGTTCCTCATTGAGGACCATGTAGAGTTGAAGTCGGAAGTTTACATACACTTAGGGTTGAAGTCATTAAAACTCATTTTTCAACTACTCCACAGATTTCATGTTAACAAGTCGGTTAGGACATCTACTTTGTGCATGACACAAGTAATGTGTCCGACAGTGCAGTAATATCTAACAATTACACAACATATACCCAATACACACAAATCTAAGTAAGGAATGAATTAGGACTATATACATATATGGAAGAGCGGCATGGACTAAGATACAGTAGAATAGTATTGTATACAGTATATACATATGAGATGAGTAATGCCAGATATGTAAACATTATTAAGTGACTAAGATCCCGTAGAATAGTATAGAATACAGTATATACATATGAGGTGAGTAATGCCAGATATGTAAACATTATTAAAGTGACTAGTGTTCCATTTCTTAAAGTGTCCAGTGATTTCTAGTCTATGCCTATAGGCAGCAGCCTCGAATGTGCTAGTGATGGCTGTTTAACTGTCTGATGGCCTTGAGATAGAAGTTGTTTTTCAGTCTCTCTGTCCCAGCTTTGATGCACCTGTACTGACCTCGCCTTCTGGATGATAGCGGGGTGAACAGGTAGTGGCTTGGATGGTTGATGTCCTTGATGATCTTTTTGGCCTTCCTGTGAAGGTGCTGTTGGTGTCCTGAAGGGCGGGTAGTTTGCCCCTAGTAACGCGTTGGGCAGACTGTACCACCCTCTGGAGTGCCTTGCGGTTGCGGGCGGTGCAGTTGCCATACCAGGCGGTGATACAGCCCGACAGGATGCTTTCAATTGTGCATCTGTAAACGTTTGTGAGAGTTTTAGGTGCCAAGACAAATTTCTTTAGCCTCCTAAGGTTGAAGAGGCTGTTGCACCTTCGTCACCACACTGTGTGGGTGGTCCCTTTCAGTTTGTCAGTGATGTGTACGCCAAGGAACTTGAAGTTTTCCAGCTTCTCCACTGCGGTCCTGTCGATGTGGATGGGGGGGTGCACCTTCTGCTGTTTCCTGAAGTCCACGATCATCTCCTTTGTTTTGTTGACTAGAATGTACACCCTTCACAAGCCCCTGCGCCTGTGTATGGATGTATTTAGGAGTGGACTATGGTTGAAGAAGTGGGAGGGGTTTTGGCGTGGACTGTGGTTGAAGAAGTGGGAGGGGTTTTGGAGTGGACTGTGATTAAAGAAGTGGGAGGGGTTTTATTGGTTGACGTGTTTTTTTTGTATGATGACGTTTACCCCCTTTCCCAGAATGTTTTTGTTTTATTTCTTATTCAATACCCCCTCCAGCTAGTGGCGGTAATTCCATTAACATTGGATGCCAACCACTGTTAAACCCCATTGAAGAATAATAAGGTTGCCCCCTCTATTGACGTCAGAAGTCGAGGCAGGCGTGCCTGACTAGACACCAAGGCCCGTATTCATAAAAATATCTTAATGCAAAGAGTAGCTCCTAGTGACACAATTCTATGAAATGTGGGCGTTTACTCTTAAAATTAAAGAAAAAATCCTAGTAAAGAAAAAAGTAATTCAGAAAGCATCTTAACCCTTAAAAAGAGGTCTTAAGGTCAAAATTGTTAGGAGCACGGACGAGGACTTTTAAGAGGCTTAAGAGTTTTAGAAAGACGAAGAGGGAGAAGAAATGTGTTGCAGACAATGGATGACAGTGAGTTAATAAGACGCTATAGATTAGATCGTGCAGGGATCATGTTTGTGATCTTATTAGAGACGCGCTAACATCTCCGACACCGCGCAGAAATGCCATAGCGCCAGAAATGAAAGTAATCACTACATTATGATGTTTGGCAACTGGGAAAATGCAATAATGCAGCAGTGATGATTTGGGTCTGTCACAACCTTCTGTAAGCAGAGTGATCACACAAACAATTACAGCACTTTCAGAACCTCTTATTGTGTCGCAGTTCATTTCGTTTCCACTGGACATTCCCACCTTGCAGGCTCAAAAAAACGAATTTATGAATATAGCAGGCTTCCCTGGTGTTGTCGGAGTAATTGATGGAACCCACATCCGAATTATTGCACCGTCGGAAGACGAGGACGTTTATGTTAATAGAAAGAGGTACCACAGCATAAACGTTCAAGTTGTTTTCATTGCTGGCTTTTGATTGCAACACGTACCAGCGTTTCTCGCAGTCTTCACTGGTGCGCACAAGCAGGGGGAATGAACCGTTAATAGTTTGTGCTATACGCTCCCATGTCTGCTTCTTGCCCCGTGCTGTGACACCCGGCCCGAATTTTCCTTTAAGAATGGCCTTGTTTTCATCCACTAACTGGGCTAACAGTAAACACTGTTCCTCTGTCCAGTTGGGCTTTCTCGCCCTTCTTGGTTTTGATTCCATGTTTGATACATTAAAACCAACATTCAAACCACCCCTTAAATAGACATGCCAGCAATCAGTGTAATTGGAAAGAGTGGAAAATGTTTTATAATTCTAAGCCAATCAAATACCTTATAGGAAATTAACAGCATGGTAAAAAAAAAAAAAAAAGGATTTATATACACATATATAATGTGTGTGTGTGAGAACGGTCAAATAGGAAAAATTACGCATGTAATTTCAAAGTGAAGGTTTAGAATAGACCCTATACTTAAAATCACTCTTTTTTTCCTTCTTGGACAACCAACCAATCACAGTCTTCAAAAGCTTGTGTCATACATAGCAACGGGGTCAACCCCGCCTCCTCACTAAAATGAAAGTTGTATTTTCCTTACTCAGAGTTGCTCTCAGATCGGTCCCGAATCGCGCTTAAGCTAAGACTCCTACGTAAAGGTTTAGGCTAAATTAAGAGTTTTCTGAGAGGATTCTTATCATCTTTATGAATATGGGCCCAGATTACCCCAGCGACGAAGGAGGAAGTATATTTTCAGACCTCGCTCCTAATACAAAACACACCAGTGGAGAGGAGCAGCCCTTCGAAAGGGTTAAAGTGAGCCACTATAGGGTTCCGGTGCTTTCCGTGGGATAGGCTATGGAATTACTTTTATGTCGGGAGGGAGAAGACAAATACTGTACCTTGTTGGATTGACAACACTGTTGGGCAGGTAGGATTAATTCGTTGCATATCAAGGCTACATCCAGTTTAATATGTTTAGGCATGTGCGGTTGCGAACAACGTTGTCTGTAGCCATTGGCCAGTCTGGCATTTCCGCGACAGTAAGAACTTCCTAATGTAGCCCAACCTACAGTTTTTGTAAGGATGTAGCCGATATGATTCGTTTTCAGCAAACTACACGAATACTGGTAGGTTTTCCCCATTACGTGACATATAGTCTGTAGTTAACGATAGGGTTAAGTATAGAGTCAACTGGTAACCTCAACTTTTTACGCATGCAACGATACTTTGTATCAACTTTGAAGACGGTTACATTGTATCCAGGGGTTTAGGGTTAAGGCAGACAATCGTCTGCTACAGCATTCAGATATTCTACATTCGTTTGGTAGTCGAATAAACAGTCTACATTCATTCACTATTACCGGTACTAACCCACTGGCTTCATTTTCTTGGAAATGTTAACAGTTTGAGGAAGGAAAGGCGTTTACTACACTAGCCATTCCCTTGGCCCGCGAATGACACCGCGGATGTGACATTTGACCAGTCTGTCGCCCCGTTGTCGAGCCCATATCGGTATCAGTTACCTCTGCGTAAAAGCGCATTAGAGAAACGAGCCACTCCCGTCCCCGGCTCGAATCAGTCGGTTCGGGTTTTAAATGACAGCCAATGCCACAGAGCTAATACGAAAAAACCCTACAAGTTATTCCTCCCTCATCTGCAAGACATCTCTCATAGAGAGAAATAGTAATGGTGGCTTTTTGTAGGCACAAACTCCGCCATGGTTCATTGTACCAAGCCAATAGCGCGGGAAGTAGAACCCCCAGGAAAACGGCACTGGGCCTTTACTAGTACTGTATTAGTGAACCGATATAGCCGTCTGTTACGCAGGCACAATTATTTGTCAGTATTTGGCCATGATTACTACAAGTTTAGATAGCTAGCGAGACTAACTACCAATCTAAAAATGATTCACCAGTTCCTGCCACAAGTATCTCTATTCTATCTATCTGCACCGCCATGAGAATAGGACACACACCTACTCACTCACCCCTCATCTGATGGCTAGTTCCCCACAGGAGAGTGAACCCTTTCCAGGCTGACTGGCTGTCGGTCATGAAGAAGCGAGCCAATAAGTCATCGGAGCCGGATGAGCCTCTGTGCTGCTGTGAGTATGTGGACCGTCAAGGGGGACGGAGCCATGTGGCAGCCTGCTGCTGTGACTGTGAGGACCTGGACGATGCCTGTGACAGGTGAGGGAGGGGCTTACTTATCTACAGCCAGTTACCTTCACACTCGTAGCTAATGGTTCTTCATCTAGTTTGGCATCACATCAGAAAGTGAATGTCAGCTTCTCTCCCTCAGATGGCTGAAGAAAGAGCCCCAGAAGGCCGAATCACTGTCCCGTCTGGTTACTGTGATGACTGATCGCCTCCGTGTTCCCTGGTTCTGGGGCGGGGCCCGGCGTGTTGACCTATCGGTGCTCCCCCCGCTGCTCCTACTTCCTGTCCTCCTACACATTGCAGCCCTACACTTCCTGTGCGGTATGGTGGTTCTGACTGCTCTACCGGTCTTGGTTCTATGGTACTACTACGTCACCCACCGTAAGAAGGGCCAGACCCTGTTCTTCCTCAGCCTGGCCCTGTTCTCCCTGGGCTACATGTACTACCTCTTCCTCACCGAGGTCTTCCTCAGGGGAAGTGTAGGACTGACCCAGCTGGGCACAGTGACCCTGGGGGTGGCCCTGACTCTGGCCGCCCTCGTCCACACTAAGAGAGAGCCCGGCTACGTACGGCCACACCCGGCTGACGACCACAGCACAGTGACGTATCACAGCCCTCCACCGGACAGAGACGCCGGCCACAACGGGGTCGGGCAGGAAGTAGTGCTAGCCAATCGGGGTATTGGGTCGGAGCAGCAGGGCCAGGGGGTGGAGCAGAAGGATAGTGGGCGGAGCAGGAACTGGTGCTCTGTGTGCAGTGTTGTGCAGCCCCCCAGGGCGGGACACTGCAGGATCTGTGGCGTCTGTGTCCTGAGGCTGGACCACCACTGTGTCTGGTGGGTCCCATTTAAAACACCTCTGTCTGCCTGGACAGACAGGAGGCTCTTTTCTGTCATTTATTACACAACCATGTCAAAGCAATGGCTCAGCAATTATCAGTGACATTCTCTTGTCTCAGTCATCAGCCATAGGCCTGTGTGTCTGAGTAACTCACTGATCTGTAACACACACAATCGTGCAAAAAATAATAATCTTCAAACATTTATTTAGACGTTTGTGTTTGGTGTAATTATGGGTTCTAAATTCATCTTAGATTATAGTCATTTAGCAGCAGATGCTAGTGTGCGTGTGTGATGTAACCCCATGATCTTAGTACAGTGTATTGGCTGTCTGTGTGTGTAAGTCTATGTGTGCGTGTCGTGTCCGTCATGTCACCACTGTGGTAGGATAAACAGCTGTGTGGGCCAGTCCAATCACCGCAGCTTCCTGTTGACACTCCTCCTCTTCCTGTTGACCTCTCTGTATGCGATCAATCTGGTGCTGCGCAGTGTGTGTCCTCAACAGAACCTGCTCATAGCTCTGCTCTACTGCCCAGGCGTCTACAACCAGTACAGGTAACCTGCACCATAAACAAAGCACACATACACACGGCTAGCTCACGCACACACAAACTATTAGCCATTAGAGGCTAAAATTAGCCTGTGAAATGAGGCGGTGTAGAACAATAGTGTCCTAAAATACCCACAGACACCAGGGCCGTACCTAGGGTTTGGGTTTGAGTGAGGTCCGGAAGTGAGATTTTTTGAAAAGTTGAAACTCATGTACTGCATTTCTATACAATTAAACCCCTTTAAAATGCTGTTTGGAGAACGGCAACAAGCTAAAATGAACCCAGCCGTTATCACCTTGGCTGCTGTAGGTTCATTCACCGCAGTCGAACATAACGAACAAACCACTGTTCGTGATTCCAATCGTTCACAAAGAGGTAGGCCCCAATAGAACTGTCAGATCAATAATATAAGCATTCTGAGCTTTGATCAACAATATTTAGATGTTGACCTGTAATAATATAATATATATATTCTTTAAAAAAAAAAAAATATTATGGAGGTCCGGACCTCGTGTCCTCAGATGTAGTTACGGCCATGACTAGCACACAGCCAAATTACTTCCTGGTAACTAAAAGGGAACAAGTGGTTCTTAATTGCATCAAAGCAGTATTTTCTTTATCTGGGACACTTAAAGCTGTGATGTTTTGGAATAATTGGGTATTTATAGGCGGAATGTAGGTTGATTTGAAGTTTCTATATCTCCCCCTACCAGGCCTACTACTTTATCAACCACTGACCCAGATTTACAGAGCAGTTACTGTGGCTCAGCTGGCTTTGTTGTGTAAGGGTGAATGTGTGTTTGCTGATAATGTGTGTTTTGATGTGATGTGTGTGTAGTGTAACTGACATTTTGTCTACCACTCAGCACTGTAACAAATGTTCTATTACTCAGATTTGTATGTGTATAGCCCCTTCCCTACCCCATGGGTGTTTGCAGATCTGTAGAAACCAGATAGGTGTCACCTGTGTGTTAAAGTTCCTCTTAGCCCATTGTTAACACATAGGGGGTTTGGGCTAGAGATTGTTTTCAGGAATTTATGAGTCATGTCCTCCTTTCAGTGTGTGTGTGTGTGTGTGTGTGTGTTTCAGCTCAGCGTTGTGTTTCACCTGTGCGTGGTATAGCTGCCTAGTGACGGGTGGCCTGCTACACCTGCTGGTCCTGCAGCTCATCAACGTCAGCTACAATGTGACGGCGCGAGAGGCACGCACCGCCCTCAGAGACAAGACCACCCACAGTCTCTACTGGGGCCTCGTCGTCGACACAGGAGTCTACTCACATGGTTTTCGTGGCAACTGGGCGGAGTTTCTGACCATGGGAGAAGGCCCGGACGACCCCTGGCCCCGCCTCACTGACCTGGTGTAGCCGACCATTGTAGAAGGCCCGGATGCCCGCTGGCCCAGCCGACCTTGTTAGAAGGCCCGGATGTCCCCTGTCCCAGCTGACCTTGTTAGAAGGCCCGGATGTCCCCTGTCCCAGCTGACCCTGGCCATGTAGACTACTATATTTAGAGGAGTAGCTAAGTCATTTTCAGTTTGAATACTGTCGCTAAAAAGCCACAGTAATCCTTACAAAAAGTAGCTGGTTGAAGTTTCACCGTAACGCTTTGGAATGTTTTCAAATCGTTCAACTGAAATTCTTACTGGCAACACGTTCGCCGCAAACAAAGACTTGCTGAGCTGCTCAACATAATCATCATCATCATCGCATCGTTAGAAGTGATTGATCAGTTGGATGATCCAGGTAGAAGTTGCCCACAGATCTAGGGTAATCTTACCCTTATACAATCTGACTAACCGTTATGGGGAAGAACGTAAAACTGACCTTAGATTAGTCTAGGGGGGCAACTTCACACTATGGAAACGAGTTGGAGGAAGTGGCTGCTGTACTGTCTTTCACCACCAGATGGCATCATATCTCCACACCTCAGACTTCACTCTCCAGTTTATCGGTCTTCTGCCTTGTCTGTCTGTCCTCTCCCTTCCTATTCTGTCTCTGTGTCCTCTCCCTTCCTATTCTGTCTGTCTGTGTCCTCTCCCTTCCTATTCTCTCTGTCTGTGTCCTCTCCCTTCCTATTCTCTCTGTCTGTGTCCTCTCCCTTCCTATTCTCTCTGTCTGTGTCCTCTCCCTTCCTATTCTCTCTGTCTGTGTCCTCTCCCTTCCTATTCTCTCTGTCCTCTCCTTCCATATTCTGTCTGGGACTGGGAAGGAGGCAGAGCCAGTCTGAAATCGGAAAGCCTTTGTTAAGGTGTCAAAGTGATCGGTTCTGTTGTGAAGTAGTGCTCACCACAATACCGTCCCTGAGCTGAACCATAGCCGACAATAACACACAAACACTTCTGTTAACTTTTCTGACTGACAGCCTCAATCTCACCATCTCTCTCTCCCAGACCTTTTCTCCCATTCTAGTGCTGCAATTACTCCGTGCACCTTTCATCCATCTCTATATCTCCATCCATCTGTCTCACGCTTTCATCCATCTCTATATCTCCATCCATCTGTCTCACGCTTTCATCCATCTCTATATCTCCATCCATCTGTCTCACGCTTTCATCCATCTATATCTCCATCCATCTGTCTCACGCTTTCATCCATCTCTATCCGTCTCACGCTTTCATCCATCTCTATATCTCCATCCGTCTCACGCTTTCATCCATCTCTATATCTCCATCCGTCTCACGCTTTCATCCATCTCTATATCGCCATCTGTCTCAAGCTTTCATCCATCTCTATATCTCCATCCTTCTCACGCTTTCATCCATCTCTATATCTCCATCCGTCTGTCTCACACTCCCTCTCTCTATCTTAATTTTCCTCCTGCAATCTCTTATCCAGGGCCTTCTACCAACCTCTCTCCCTCCTCAGTTGAAGTGCCTTTCTTTGATGGGAGAGGTGACCAAACCACGTGACCAAAATAAAACTAGGCCCTAGACGTTCCTTTCAACACTGATAAACACTCCTCTAGAGAAAGGAACAGCTGTTGTCAATATGTTATTTTTATGTGTAACTGACCCTGTGAACTTCAGAAGGAAACATGGGTATTTATCAAACAGCATGGTGTTGATACATCTCTGTAGACTGAGGCTGGTCAGCAGGATCATTAGTATTTGCTGCATTATACATTTTAGTAATTTAGCAGACGCTCTTATCCAGAGCGACATACTGTAGTGAGTGCCTACATTTTAATGCTTTTTTCGTATTGGTCCCCCGTGGGAATCGAACCCACAACCCCGGCGCCATGCTCTACCAACGGAGCTACACGGGACTTAAGAGAATAAAACAACAAAAGCAGAGACGTGGGAGAACAACTTCGAAAGACTACCCAGAGTGAGGCTTGTTTATGGTGGTATGAATAACAATGCTTTTTAATTTTTTATGGCTTCCTGTCAAACTGCATCAAACTGTGACTTCAAAAATACACAAAATATTCAATAACCTGAATTTTAACTGCAGTCATTACTGTTACAAAAAGGTTTCCAAACGGTCTTCATTAAAAGCTCAGGTAATTAAGGTAGACCAAGAGCTGGTATGTGTGTGCTTGTTACAGCAGCAACTTAAGCATCTGTTTTGGGTCCTATCCACTGGATTATCTTGTATGCGAGTATTCTCTTTGTCTGTCTGAGTGTACCGTACACGTGTGTGTGTCCTGTGGGTCACAGAGGGCCTTGTTCCCAGGGACAGTCCAGAGGAGAAGAGCAGAAGTCAGGGAGGACCTCTGCCACTCTGCGTCTCAGCTGCTCCCTCCTGGTCTCCCTCTCTCTCTCCTCACGCAGCCACCCTGGATACTGTCTCCAGGCCTGGAAACAGCTCCGCACCGCCCGCCTGGGACAGGGACGAAGAGGCGAGAAACCCGGACGAACAGACATGCACACACACGACAGAGAGAAGCAAACGGAACAACTTAGAAAGACCTTACAACAACAAGCGATTCTACAGTCACACAGTCAGGTCCTACATATGGAGCAGGTCTGCATCTTACACAGCAGGATCAGGTGGCTTTGACAGGTGTAATGTTTCTAGGACATTGGTAGAGGCAGTACAGCCCAGATAAACACACCCACCTGTCACTGTGTTCCTGAGCCTGCTGCTCCCGGTCCCAATCTGCCATCCTCTCCTGGGTTACGTGATCTAGCAGCCCAATCAGAGCCCTTCTCAGAGTGTGCGTGCGCCAAAACCGCTCAGCTCGCCCCTCCAGAACCATGCAGTGATTCTTTAGCTGAGCCAGAACATGTAAAACAGAACGGGTCAGTGCTGAAAAACGAGGTCAGTGCTGGATACAGTACACAAGACAGTCCATCTCAATAAGGACTGACATACCAAAGACTGCACACCGCATTACTATTAAACTGGGATCAGTATTAAAAGGTGTTTGTTGGAAAGATTACAGAGAGTGGCCATTTGTATTCCTCGGTCTCTGTGTGAGCGTTAGTGTGTATGCTTCTATCTATAGCTTGAGGACTCCTGATCTTCAGGAGGGATAGGTGTCATTTTTGTCTCAATCTGTTGTTGTCTAGACATCTAGAGCCATCTACTTTAAATGCTGTCTGTTTTCCCAGTAGCCTACTTGGTGTGTGAACTGCTCATAACTTGCTGTTGATTGTTGACGCATCAACCAGGATGAAGGGGCGGGGCAATCTATGAGTGTTGTTGTTTTGGTAATCAGTGGCTGTATTGGAGGGGGAGTGGTTTCTCTGCTAGGCAATCAGCAGTTAGTGTTAGTACTTCAGTCTCCCCTGTTTCCTCAGCAGCAGTCGTGTCAGCTGCGGCCTCGTGGCTAAGACTGGCCGAAAGAAAGTCGGTTCTGTGGAGTTGTTTGAGGATGGAAAGAGAGGAAGGCTCCACACCACTCTCACTGAGTATTTTTACCTAGTTATTTTCAGATGATCTCATTGCTCTTTTGTAGCTTTGTCAACTGTATGTTTAATATACCAGTTAGCTCCTCTCCCTGTAGGCTTTACAGGTGCTCTCCACCCCTTGGCTGCAGCCCTTCTAATTGAGTGTACCCTGCGCACGCAACCCATGTGGAAGTCCTTGTCTCCGGCAGCCTTTGAAACGGCTGAACTGCAGTCCAGAACACCTAGTTCATTTCAGCTTATGCTTCAGTCCCTAGACTTTTTGGCCCTGATAGAGAGATGGATCACCCCAGAGAACACTGCTACTCCAGCTGCTCTTTATTTTATTTTATTTAACCTCTATTTAACCTCTAACTATTCAAGTCAGTTAAGAACAAATTATTATTTACAATGACGGCCTACCCCGACCAAACCCGGACGACGCTGGGCCAATTGTGCGCCGCCCTATGGGACTCCCAATCACGACCGGATGTGATACAGCCTCTTCATCTGACTGTTCTCTCATAGTCAGAGAGCATCTGGTTGTCGTGGTGGTGGCACAGGTGTACTCATTTCTCCTAAGTGGAGATTTTCTCTCTCCTTCCTCCCTCACCTGGCCATCTCTTCTCCTCACCTGTCCACTCAAGCATAACATTGTTGTCACCTACTGTATCCCCCACCAGGTGCCCTTAGAGAATTCCTCAATGAGCTTGACACCTTGATAAGCTAAGTTCCTGACAATGGCTCACCGCTCTTCGTACTGGGTGACTTCATCCTCCCAACATCTGGCTTCGATTCATTTCTTTCCATCTCTTTCTTTCCCTTCCTTGCCTCTCTTGACCTCACCCTATCACCGTCCCCTCCCACTGATAAGGCAGGCAATACGCTTGAGCTCATCTTTAGAGGCTGTTCTCCTACTAATCTCACCGCAACCACCCTCCAGGTCTCTGAGCACTACTTTGTTTCCTTTTCTGTCTCCCTCTCCTCCAACCCTACCCACTCAACCCCTACCCAGAGGGTCATGCGCCATCGCAATCTTCGCTCTCTCTCTCTCCCACTACTCTCTTCTATCCTATCATCTCTCCCTTCTGCTAGACCCTTCTCCCTCCTGTAGGGGCAGACTGGGACAAGAATCTGGCATTTTATCCACATCATCACTGCACAAATGGTTTGACAAGCTGACTGCAGGAATGTTCACCAGAGCTGTTTACATTTTATCCACATCATCACTGCACAAGCTGACTGCAGGAATGTCCAACAAGCTTCTCCTAGAAGTTCCCACATAAGCCAAGCACTTGTTTGCTGCTTTTCCTTCACTCTGCAGTCCAACTCATCGCAAACCATCTCAATTGGGTTGAGGTCAGGGATTGTGGAGGCCAGGTCATCTGATGCAGAACTCCATTCTCTCTATACACCAAGTCACCCGGCTTCGTCAAATCCTCACATGGTCATTCCTATCAATGCTATGCAGATGACACTACTTTTCTCCTTTTGGTCAACCAGCCACTATGGCAGGTAGATAACACAATATAGCCACCACTCAGATTTTTCGACCAGACAAAATATGTTTCTTGCCATAATTACACCAAAACAGAAAAAAGGATGACCATGCTTTGTAAGGTTTCTAAAACAAGAAATGTATTACTAGTAAGAAGTAATGGGGTATTGCTTGACTACATTTCTGTGACGTGCGTCTTTTAACCAATGTATGTTAAAATAAATAATTAAATAGTAAAAACGTGTGGCTCAGTTGGTAGAATGCACTCACTACTGTAAGTCTCTCTGGATAAGAGCGTCTGCTAAATTACAAATGTAAAATAGGTGTATAATGTTCATACACTCACCCTTTTCCATTTGCCCAGGCTCCTCCGTAGCAGGATATGTTGATGCAGTTGGTCGGCAGAGGCCCATTTCTGAGCCAGGGACTCGCCTGCTAACTGCTGCCAGGACAGCATGCACCGTCTCAGGAGAGACTGCCTGTGATGAGCCCTGGCCATCTGGAAGGAAATGAAAATAATACTGCGTATGCATCCACACCTATTCACATGTGCTAGACAGGTAACAAACAATTTAATGTTATAAAATGATAAGGAGCCTGCACGCCATTGAGGCTGACATGGTGAAAATGTATTGAGAGAAATTGACAGTACAATTTGACATTCATTTCAAACTCATGGTAAATAAAGAGAATAGAGTTGTTGGGAATCAAGGTTAAACCAGTAGCAGAATAGAACATGGGATATTGAACGAGCTGTTCAACTGCTCAAGGTTGTATACAGTAGATTGGAACTGAACATGTTGCTGAGGGGAGGACAGCTCATAAATGGCCGGAGCGAATGGAAACCATATGTTTTAATGTATTTGATACAATTCCACTTATTCCTCTCCAGCCATTACCGCTCTACTCTAGCCTCTCTCTTCCTGTACCCCTCTACTCTAGCCTCTCTCTTCCTGTACCCCTCTACTCTAGCCTCTCTCTTCCTGTACCCCTCTACTCTAGCCTCTCTCTTCCTGTACCCCTCTACTCTAGCCTCTCTCTACCTGTACCCCTCTACTCTAGCCTCTCTCTTCCTGTACCCCTCTACTCTAGCCTCTCTTCCTGTACCCCTCTACTCTAGCCTCTCTTCCTGTACCCCTCTACTCTAGCCTCTCTTCCTGTACCCCTCTACTCTAGCCTCTCTTCCTGTACCCCTCTACTCTAGCCTCTCTTCCTGTACCCCTCTACTCTAGCCTCTCTTCCTGTACCCCTCTACTCTAGCCTCTCTCTTTCTGTACCCCCTCTACTCTAGCCTCTTCCTGTACCCCTCTACTCTAGCCTCTTCCTGTACCCCTCTACTCTAGCCTCTCTTCCTGTACCCCCTCTACTCTAGCCTCTTCTTGTACCCCTCTACTCTAGCCTCTTCCTGTACCCCTCTTCCTGTACCCCTCTACTCTAGCCTCTCACTCTTCCTGTACCCCTCTACTCTAGCCTCTCTCTTCCTGTACCCCTCTACTCTAGCCTCTCTCTACCTGTACCCCTCTACTCTAGCCTCTCTCTTCCTGTACCCCTCTACTCTAGCCTCTCTCTTTCTGTACCCCTCTACTCTAGCCTCTCACTCTTCCTGTACCCCTCTACTCTAGCCTCTCACTCTTCCTGTACCCCCTCTACTCTAGCCTCTTCTTGTACCCCTCTACTCTAGCCTCTTCCTGTACCCCTCTACTCTAGCCTCTCACTCTTCCTGTACCCCTCTACTCTAGCCTCTCTCTTTCTGTACCCCTCTACTCTAGCCTCTCACTCTTCCTGTACCCCTCTACTCTAGCCTCTCACTCTTATTGTACCCCTCTAGCCTCACTTCCTCTCTCTCTAGCATCTTTCCATCTCTCTGCCAGTTCAATTTGTCCTACTGGTTCTCACAGGTAGTCAAGCAGCATCCTGTAAACATAATTCCAGGTCTGAGCGTGATGTCTTGGATTAGGGTGTATGTTTAGGTGGTTGTGCGTGTGGCTTAAGATTTTGTTACAGAGTGTGTGTGTGTGCGCGTCATCTCCATTGTGAGTTATGTGAGGGTGTTAAAACATGTAGTTGTTTGAGGGAAAGAGTCTTCTATGTCTGTGTGTATTTGAGTGTAGCTGTGAATACATCAAAGGACCGCTTCTACCAGCCACTAGTTGAGGCCATTCCCCGCATCCCCAGGAATGACAAGATCTTTCTGCTGGGTGAACTCAATGCTAGGGTGGGGCAGAACAACATAATATTGAGTAATGGTTAGGCATGGTGTTGGCCAGGTTAGTTAGAACGGCATGAGATTGCTAACTCTATGTGCCGAGCATGATCTCAACATCACTAACACCTTGTTCAGGCAGAAGAACCATGTCATGGATGCACCCACGCTCCGAAACATTTGCACCTGATCGTCTACGTCATTGTAAGATGTTCTGACACCAACGACGTCCTGCTGACACGTGCCATGAGGGATGCGGAATGCAGGACAGATCACCGTATGACACGGGCTAACATCCCCCTCAGTGCCTGCAGAAGTGCAGTAAGAGGCGTCTGTACCCGGCTTGAGAAATCTGCATTAAGGGACGAGTTCCGTCGCTCTCTCGCTGAAAGGCTGAGGGAGATTGAGCCTCTTCTGAGCTCAGAGGACCCCATGGACCAGAAGTGGGCATATATCAGCTCAGTGCTCTATCAGGCAGCAGCCCACTCCATTGGCTACAGAGGTAGGAAACATCAGAACTGTTTCGATGAGAACTCTGACACCATCACAACCTTACTGGACAATATGCATGAAGCGTACAGGGCTTCTCAACAGCCCCACATCTGCTACCCTCCGCCAGCGATGGTGAGCATCACGCAAAGAAGTGCAAACAACCTGCTCTGCAGAATGAATGGTGGACGAATAAGGCACATGAAGTCCAAATATAACTCAGCTAAAGCTATCAATGGCTCTAGAAATGCCCTAAAGCCATCAATGGCCCTAAAGCTATCAATGGCCCTAGAAGTCTCTCCATCACTCTCCTCTCCTGGTCTGACTCTCTTGACCAGGATCGCTTCTCCACAAGGATCTTGAGGACAGCAGTGGGGTTACAGTGGACTTCAGGCTGGATGGAAACCTATTCAACATCAGGTTTCAAACAGCCTCGGCTGCCTTCGGGAAAATCCGACGCAGGGCCTTCCACACTGGGATCTCCATCTCCACACCAAAGTCGCCATCTATCAAGCATTAGCCCACTTCTTTACAGCTGTGAAGCCTGGGTCACTTACAGTCCTGACCCTACAGGCCTGACCCTATAGTCGCCATGACAAGCAGCTTGAGTGATTCCACATAGAATGCCTGCAGCGCATCCTGGGAATCACCTTGCGTAGCCTTGTGCCCCATACGGAAATACTTGATAAGACCAACTGCAAGAGTATGTAGGCCATGGTAACCTAACACCAACTGCGATGGCTTAGGCATGTCATTAGAATGTCTCAGGAGCGCCTGTATGGCCAGCTACACCTTGGCCGGCGGTCTGCAGGGGGGCAGATGAATCCCTATGAGGACCAGCTGAAAACGAGGCAGAAAAACTAACATCAAACCCAAAGACCTGGAGGAGGCAGCTGCCGTTCCACCTGGAGACAGCTCAGCCAGAGTGACACAGACTGAGACATTCAACCATGCTGCCCCCGCCAACACACACTGAAACATACAACCATGCTGCCCCCGCCAACACACACTGAAACATACAACCATGCTGCCCCCGCCAACACACACTGAGACATACAACCATGCTGCCCCCGCCAACACACACTGAGACATACAACCATGCTGCCCCCGCCAACACACACTGAGACATACAACCATGCTGCCCCTGCCAACACACACTGAGACATACAACCATGCTGCCCCTGCCAACACACACTGCACATGCCTCACCTGCAATAAAGTTTGTGGATCTCAGATTGGACTCTAAAGCCACCAAAGAATTCACTGTTAACTCAGAAGTGGAAGTCATCATCAGATACGTTAGACTACCATCAGAAAATACAATATGGGGTCTGCTGTGTTTGATGGTTGTCCTGAGCTATGTGATTCTAGGGGAGTGTGTGTGAGTGTGTTGAGTCTCTCTGTGCAGACCCTGCATGGGGCCAGTTGATTGATCGAGGCCGACAGCGCCGGTGATTACCTGAGTGTTGGCTTGGCTCAGGGCGACTAGGCGTTTCCATGGCTCTAGGCCTCGCCGTAGTAACAGAGTTCTGTGGTAGTGTTGCTGTGCATGGGTCTGGAGCTGCTGTTCTCGCACCAACCTCCACTGTTGCTGCTGCTCTCTCTGAATACACACACACACACACACACAGGTACTTACTGTGTTAATCTATAGCTGCTTTATGCACACATGGTTCTGTTTTATGATTGTGATTAAGCTGTTTGTACTAGTATCAGAGCTAGGAGACGCATTTTCAAGAGAGCTTCTAAAATGTCTAATTAGATCTGACCAAGCTCTGTCGTGTGACGTAAGGCCAACATTATCACAGACGGCATTGACCAATCATTGCTTTGAACAGTTACCATCAAAACATCACTTCTACAGATCTAAAATAAAATAAATATTCAATGTGTTTCCATCGCATTTTTAACTCTATCAATAGTATTGTCACAAAAACTGTTGCGTTAAATAGCAAATTTGCCCACTCTGGTCTTGGCAAGTGCGCTCTAGTCAACAGCTAGGCTAGTCTATATGATTAGATTATTATGGATAATATATTTATTTTTATATAATGTCACTAGAATAAGACCCTCAACATTTATTGGAAAAGGGCATCCAGCTCATCACTGTGCACTTTCACCACCCTGTGAAATATATATATATATATTTTTTTTTAAATCTGTAGCCTAATAAACTGCATGGTTTCCCAAGTGGTAGTGGGAGGAACACACACCATATCATCGCGTGACTCAATATTTGCGCATTAAAGGCCACCGCCATTTCTCGCATAATTTTACCAACACAAATAGATCTTCCTTCTGTCTGCATTTATGAAAATGTTATTAATTTTTTATATGGTATGTCTTTACTTGCACAAAAACGGTGGATAGAAACGTGGTTTCTGTTTCGGGGGGGGGGGGGGGGAAAAGTACTTTTCCTTGACAGAATAATTATTCTCCTCTTTGACTGTGCATTTGACACAAAAGGGTTTTATTACAGACCAAAAAAAACTCCTCAGTTTCATCAGCTGTCTTGGGGGCTGGTCCCAGGAGATCCAGCAGGTAAAGAAGCCGGATGTGAAGGTCCTAGGCTGGTGTGGTTACACGTGGTCTGTGGTTGTGAGGCCGGTTGGACGTACTGCCAAATTCTCTAAAACGGCTCTGGTTGACATTCCTGCAGTCAGCATGTCAATTGCACGCTCCCTCAACTTGAGACATCTGTGGCATTGTGTTGTGTGACAAAACAGCACATTTTAGAGTGGCCTTTTATTGTCCCTAGCACAAAGTGCACCTGTGTAATGATCATGCTGTTTAATCACGTTCTTGCTAGCCACACCGGTCAGGTGGATGGATTATATTGGCAAAGGAGAAATGCTCACTAACAAGGATGTAAACCAATTTGTGCACAACATTTTAGAGAAAAGCTTTTTGTGCATTTGTAAAATGTATTTCAGCTCATGAAACATGGGACTAGCACTCCTACTCTATGACGCTTGATACATACGGACCTAGATATTATTTCTTGCCATCACAGGGACATTAAAGAAACATATACTGGAAAAAAATACATGTTGCGTTTATATTTTTTTACAGTATATGTTTCTTTAATGTCCCTGTGATGGCAAGAAATAATATCTAGGTCCGTATGTATCAAGCGTCATAGAGTAGGAGTGCTGGTCTAGGATCAGCTTCCCTCTTGTCATATTTATTGAGATCTAATAGGCTAAACTGATCCCAAGTCTGCACTCCTACTCTGATACATACAGCCCCTAAAAACCTAAATACACATTCTCAGTGAAGTGGAAGCTTTTTTTCTTTCAAATACGCCTTTCAACTTGAAAGTTGTCCCCAGTACAGTTCTACTGTAAACATTGCATCACCTCTCTCTCTTGTCTCTTCTCCTCCCTCCTCCTTTCAGCTGCCCTACGTTTCTCTTCCTCTTCCTCCCTCTGCCTCTCCTCCACTGCTGCTTTCAGCTGGACCTGAGAAGAGAAGAAAGTTTCTTGATTTAGTTCTTCTTAGCGCACTATCACACTTCCCCAGATTCGCTTCAGTGGACCGCACACACTCCCGTGCAAACAGTTTAATTGTCCCCAATACCTTTTATATATAATTCAATAGCCTCTCTAATTCCAAGCCTCGAAAGACCTATCTGAACAACACCAAACTATTCCACATCCCCCACTGGACTAAACACTTCATTTCTCACCAGTCTCTCCTCCTCCTTCTTTCTCTTCAGTTCCTCCACCTCCCTCCTGCGCTGCTCTCGCTGACGAGCACGTTCCTCCATGGCTGAAAGAGAGAGACACAAATAGGAGAACCCTTTTGGATCCAGGTAGAATTATTTTGGGTTCCATATAAAATCCTCTGTGGAAAGGGTTCTACCTGGAACCAAAAGGGGTTCTTCAAAGTGTTCTCCTATGGGAACAGCCAAATAACCCTTTTTGGTTCTAGATAGCACCTGTGTCTCTACAGGCCCTCGCCACTGCTTTTACAGACGTGCTCAAATTTGTTGGTACCCTTACAGCTCATTGAAATAATGCTTCATTCCTCCTGAAAAGTGATGAAATTAAAAGCTATTTAATCATGTATACTTGCATGCCTTTGGTATGTCATAGAAAGCAAAAAAGCTGTGAAAAGAGATTTAATTATTGCTTATTCTACAAAGATATTCTTAAAATGTCCTGGACACATTTGTTGGTACCCCTTAAAAAAGATAATAAATAATTGGATTATAGTGATATTTCTAACTAATTAGTTTCTTTCATTAGTATCACACGTCTCCAATCTTGTAATCAGTCATTCAGCCAATTTAAATGGAGAAAAGTAGTCACTGTGCTGTTTGGTATCATTGTGTACCCCACACTGAACATGGACCAGAGAGAGAAAAGGAGAGAGTTGTCTAAGGAGATCAGAAAGAAAATAATAGACAAGCATGGTAAAGGTAAAGGCTTCAAGACCATCTCCAAGCAGCTTGATGTTCCTGTGACAACAGTTGCAAATATTATTAAGAAGTTTAAGGTCCACGGAACTGTAGCCAACCTACCTGGGCGGCCGCAAGAGGAAAATCGACCCCAGATTGAACAGAAGGATAGTGCAAATGGTAGAAAAAGAACCAAGGATAACTGCCAAAGAGATACAAGCTGAACTCCAAGGTGAAGGTACGTCAGTTTCTGATCGCACCATGTGTCGCTTTTTGAGCGAAAGTGGGCTCCAGGGAAGAAGACCCAAGAGGACTTCACTTTTGAAAGAAAAACATTAAAAAGCCAGACTGGAATTTGCTAAAATGCATATTGACAAGCCACAATCCTTCTGGGAGAATGTCCTTTGGACAGATGAGTCAAAACTGGAGCTTTTTGGCAAGTCACATCAGCTCTATGTTCACAGATGAAAAAAATGAAGCTTTCAAAGAAAATAACACCATACCTACAGTGAAACATGGAGGAGGCTTGGTTATGTTTTGGGGCTGCTTTGCTGCGCCTGGCACAGGGTGCCTTGAATCTGTGCAGGGCACAATGAAATCTCATGACTATCACGGCATTCTGGAGCGAAACGTACTGCCCAGTGTCAGAAAACCCTGTCTCAGTCGCAGGTCATGGGGACTCCAACAGGATAATGACACACATCTAAAAGCATCCAAGAATGGATAAGAACAAAACATTGGACTATTCTGAAGTGGCCTTCTATGGGTCCTGATCGGAATCCTATCGAACATCTATGGAAAGAACTAAAACTTGCAGTCTGGAGAAAGCACCCATCAAACCTGAGACAGCTGCAGCAGTTTGCTCAGGAAGAGTGGGCCAAACTACCTGTTAACAGGTGCAGATTTCTCATTGAGAGCTACAGAAAACGTTTGATTGGATGTGCAACAACATAAAGGATGTGCAACAAAATATTAGGTTATGGGTCCCATTATTTTTGTCCATGCCATTTTGATTTGTTTTATCATTTACAATATTATGTTAAATAAAAAAACTAATCAAAGTCTGAATTAATATTGTGTAGTAAACTGTTAGTACATATTTAATTAATATTAAATATGTAATAACAGAGAGAAATTGTATTCCTCCATGTAAGCTAGCAACAGCTCTATACGGCTATGACTCTATACATCCGACTCACGGCCATGAAATTAATTCCTATTATTCTCCACGACAACATAGTCAGACCATTGTGTGATCAACCATCTGGAAGCGGTGTGTGTGTGTGTGTGTGTGTGTGTGTGAGTGTGGTTTAGCTCGGAGGTGAATGTGCTGACTGACCCATGACAGTAGGATGGTGATAAGGCTGAAGGACAGCTGGTTTCCTGGAGGCCGAGGAACGGCCATCGTTCCCCAGAGAGACTCTCCCAGCCCTGAAACACAGAACATCACCCAGAAACACACATCATTCAATATTCACTCTCTAATATAGATCTACTCTATTCCCAATTTACCAGACTGACCCAACCAGCCCCGCACACATGGGGCATTCTAAGGACTTGTTTACAGGGAGGGTCTCTCTTCTCTCTGCTTTATTTGAACGGTAGTGAGGAGGACTTCATGTTCTTATCAGCGAATCAACTTTTAATTAGTGAATCCTTAGTAAGTGTTTATTACCATAGTAAATCATGTTTATTACCCTAGTAAATCATGTTTATTACCCTAGTAAATCATGTTTATTACCCTAGTAAATCATGTTTATTACCCTAGTAAATCATGTTTATTACACTAGTAAATCATGTTTATTACACTAGTAAATCATGTTTATTACACTAGTAAATCATGTTACCATAGTAAATCATGTTTATTACCATAGTAAATCATGTTTATTACCATAGTAAATCATGTTTATTACCATAGTAAATCATGTTTATTACCATAGTAAATCATGTTTATTACCATAGTAAATCATGTTTATTACCCTAGTAAATCATGTTTATTACCCTAGTAAATCATGTTTATTACCCTAGTAAATCATGTTTATTACACTAGTAAATCATGTTTATTGCCCTAGTAATAGCTTGGGTTTTATTCTCAAGGGGATGTGGTGTATTGTTTTAATAAAATTCATCCTCTTGTGTATCCTCCACTGATGACTTCAAACCTGAGTATAATATAAACCTGAGTATAATATAAATCACAACTACTCAAGCCTACACCAGGATAATGTATTGTCTTCAAATCTGAGTAAAATATAATCCTGAGTATAATATAAATCACAACTACTCAAGCCTACACCAGGAGGTCTTGTCTTCAAACCTGAGCACGATTTGAAAGCCTTCTACAGCCTTCAAAACGAGAAAACGCTTAGCTGCCTGCTTCAAGTAACGGATGAGTGTCCACAAGTCATGCGCTTTTGTACCAACTTATGTTCGATGCATTCTAAATGTTGTTCTACCAATTAAAGTGTTGTGTGTGCTGATCCCCTATGACTGAAATCAGCCACTTTTAACCACAATAATGTAATTCCGTCCAAGCAGAACTGACATTTCTAGTCAGTCCCACATTGGTATTCGATTGTCTTTGGTCTTGAGATTGGAGTAGACTTCCGAGGATCCTGCGTTAGAGCCTTGCACACGCATAAAATGTAAGCCCGAGCCCTACCCGTAACATAAAAGCCCTACCCTACTCAGGCCGATTGCTTCTGCCAAATTTAAAGCCTGGCCCTGCCCGAAATCAGAAATAACTTCCTCCATTAGTAAATCCATTAGCTGCTCCTCTCGGTCTGTCACTCGCTCCCTGCTCGCTCTGTATGCACTCTGCTCATGGGTATCAATAGCAACTTTGACAAGGTTGAAGCTATTATGACACCATTAGCTGCGATTTCACAGAAGAAGAAAAATTCTTGGTGGGGAAAAAAATAAATATTTGGGATGCATGCCAGCAAAGCCACTACACAACACTAAACAATACATTAATTGCACTATAACGGTGACAAACGGTGCCTACAAACTGTTAGGGCCTACAGTTGAAGTCGGAAGTTTACATGCACTTAGGTTGAAGTCATTAAAACTCATTTTTCAACCACTCCACAGATTTCATGTTAACAAACTATCGTTTTGGCAAGTCGGTTAGGACATCTACTTTGTGCATGACACAAGTAAATTCTTTCAACAATTGTTTACGGACAGATTATTTCACTTATAATTCACTATATCACAATTCCAGTGGGTCAGAAGTTTACATACACTAAGTTGACTGTGCCTTTAAACAGCTTGGAAATTCCAGAAAATTGTCATAGCTTTAGAAGCTTCTGATTGGCTAATTGACATCATTCGAGTCACCTGTGGATGTATTTCAAGGCCTACCTTCAAACTCCGTGCCTCTTTGCTCGACATCATGGGAAAATCAGCCAAGAACTCAGAACATTTTTTTTTAGACCTCCACAAGTCTGGTTCATCCTTGGGAGTAATTTCTAAACGCCTGAAGGTACCACGTTCATCTGTACAAAACAATAGTACGCAAGTATAAACACCATGGGACCACACAGCCGTCATACCGCTCAGGAAGGAGACGTGTTCTGTCTCCTAGAGATTAACGTACTTTGGTGCGAAAAGTGCAAATCAATCCCAGAACAACAGCAAAGGACCTTGTGAAGATGCTGGAGGAAACCGGTACAAACGTATCTATAGCCACAGTAACGAGAGTCCTATATCAACATAACCTGAAAGGTCACACAGCAAGGAAGAAGCCACTGCTCCAAAACCGCCCCAAAAAATCCAGACTACGGTTTGCAACTGCACATGGGGACAAAGATCGTACTTTTTGGAGAAATGTCCTCTGGTCTGATTAAACAAAAATATAACTGTTTGGCCATAATGACCATGGTTATGTTTGGAGGAAAAAGGGGGAGGCTTGCAAGTGTATGTGAACCCTTTTGAATTACCTGGATTTCTGCATAAATTGGTCATACAATTTGATCTGATCTTCATCTAAGTCACAACAATAGACAAACTGTCTGCTTAAACTAATAACACACGTTCTCATGTTTTTATTGAACACACCGTGTAAACATTCAGTGTAGGGTGGGAAAAGTATGTGAACCCTTGGATTTAATAACTGGTTGACCCTCCTTTGGCAGCAATAACCTCAACCAAACGTTTTCTGTAGTTGCGGATCAGACCTGCACAACGGTCAGGAGGAATTTTGGACCATTCATCTTTACAAAACTGTTTCAGTTCAGCAATATTATTAGGATGTCTGGTGTGAACCACTCTCGAGGTCATGCCACAGCATTTTAAATCAGGTTGAGGTCAGGACTCTGACTGGGCCACTCCAGAAGGCGTATTTTCTTCTGTTGAAGCAATTCGGTTGTTGATTTACTTCTGTGTTTTGGGTAGCCTTACTGTCACGCATACTCCCTCTCCGGCCTCTAGGTCACCAGGCTGCTGATTATTACGTACACCTGTTACCATAGTTACGCGCACCAGCGCCTCATGACACTCACCTGGATTCCATCACCTCCTTGATTACCATCCCTATATCTGTCACTCCCCTTGGTTCTTTCCTCAGGTGTTATAGACAATGTCCCTGAACTTGCTTCCCGACTCCCAGCATACATCTTTATACTTACATTCTCCTGCAAAATGTCTTGATAAACTTGGGAATTAATTTTTCCGTCGATGATAGCAAGCTGTCCAGGCCCTGAGGCAGCCCCAAACCATGATGCTCCCTCCACCATACTTTAGAGTTGGGATGAGGTTGATGTTGGTGTGCTGTGCCTTTTTTTCTCCACACATATTGTTGGGTGTTCCTTCCAAACAACTCAACTTTAGTTGAATCTGTCCACAGAATATTTTGCCAGAAGCGCTGTGGAAATTCCAGGTGCTCTTTTGCAAACTTCAGAAGTGCAGCAATGTTTTTTTTGGACAGCAGTGGCTTCTTCCGTGGTGTCCTCCCATGAACACCATTCTTGTTTAGTGTTTTACGTATCGTAGACTCGTCAACAGAATTGTTAGCATGTTCTAGAGATTTCGGTAAGTCTTTAGCGGACACTCTAGGGTTCTTCTCAACCTCATTGATCATTCTGCACTGTGCTCTTGCAGTCATCTTTGCAGGATGGCAACTCCTAGGGAGAGTAGCAACAATGCTGACTTTCTCCATTTATTGACAATTTGTCTTACCATGGACTGATAAACATCAAGGCTTTTTGAGATGCTTTTGTAACCCTTTCCAGCTTTATGCAAGTCAACAATTCTTCTGAGATCTCTTTTGTTCGAGGCATGGTTCACATCAGGCAATGCTTCTTGTGAATAGCAAACTACAGGGCAGCTCTAACCAACATCTCCAATCTCGTCTCATTGATTGGACTCCAGGTTAGCTGACTCCTATTAGCTTTTGGAAAAGTCATTAGCCTAGGGGTTCACATACTTTTTACACTGTGAATGTTTAAATGATGTATGCAATATAGACAAATCATTTGTGTGTTATTAGTTTAAGCACACTTTTTGTCTATTGTTGTGACTTAGATGAAGATCAGATCAAATGTTATGACTAATTTATGCAGAAATCCAGGTAATTCCAAAGGGTTCACATACTTTTTCTTGCCACTGTATGGCATAAGGGGACCACGAGCAGATAAGTGTCAATCTGTCATTTCGATTAAGATATTAATGAGCGAGCTCGGACGGACGTAGTCAATATAACTATTTGTTCAGCCCTTTTGAAATGTACAGCAACAGAATTCAGAACATGGGCCGTTCTTACAGTATTATCCCTATACACCAAGTCAGAACCGTAGAATAAATAAAGCTGGCATATAAGCAGACAATGAAAGCTCTTACAATGATTACATTGTAACATTGTACATTGTTGCTCCAACTTGTTGTGTAATGTTTTTGTCCAATGGCCGATGAGCACCGATACGTTTTATCTATAAATTATCATCATATGACAAGGATTAAAAAGGATTTGTCAGTAGATTGTCGACTTGATTCATGATTACTGCTAGCTAAGATTTAGAAAGTAAGATGTTGACATGATCAGAGTTACTGTACATATAATGTGATTTGACATCATGATACCCAAGCCCTACCCTTACCCTAGTTATTGATGAAGAAACAGGCCCTCCCGGCCCTAACCCGATTTATAATGTCGGGGGCCCGTCGGACTCGGGTCAGACACAACCCAAACAAGCAGCCTGTGGGTCTCTCCTCCTCACTTGGGTTACCATGGTAATGTGAATAGGGACCTACCTGGGTTCTTTGGGGTCAGAGACCATCCCTCTGAACCCTGGGGATGCTGGGATAGCAATCTGGGCGGCTCTCTGGGCCTCCTGCCTCAGTCCCATCATGCCTTGCTCCTCCTGCAGGAGTGCAATCTGCTCCTGTTGCTCCCTGAGGAGCCTCCTCTGCTCTGCGATGGTCTGCTGCTGGCTGGCGTGGCGATGCTCGAACCGGCCCCCACGCAATTCTGCACTATGAGATCGGGGGGCAGCACCTACACTGTCGTCCCCATCGCCCACCTCACCCCTCTGCCGTGTTCGCCTCAGCTCGCCTATTGAACAGAATATAACTTTATCATCCATTGTAAGATTATGCACATTTTTAACACCTTGTGGAAGTAGAAACCTAATCACTGATATAGTACTAGTCAAAAGTTTGGACACACCTACTCATTCAAGGGTTTTTCTTTATTTTTACTATTTTCTACATTGTAGAATAATAGTGAAAACATCAACACTATGAAATAACACATATGGAATCATGTATTAACCAAAAAAGTGTTAAAGATTTTAGATTCTTCAAAGTAGCCACCCTTTGCCTTGACAGATTTGCACACTCTTGACATTCTCTCAACCAGCTTCACCTGGAATGCTTTTTCAACAGTCTTGAAGGAGTTCCCACATATGCTGAGCACTTGTTGCCTGCTTTTCCTTCACTCTGCGTTCCAACTCATCCCAAACCATCTCAATTGGGTTGAGGTCGGGTGATTGTGGAGGCCAGGTCATCTGATGCAGCACTCCATCACTCTACTTCTTGTTCAAATAGCCCTTACACAGCCTGGAGGTGTGTAAGGGTGATAGTCCCACTAAGCGCAAAACAAATGGAATGGCGTATCGCTGCAGAATGCTGTGTGCCTTGAATTCTAAATACAGTTGTAGTCTGAAGTTTACATCCACTTAGGTTGAAGTCATTAAAACTCATTTTTCAACCACACCATAGATTTCATGTTAAGTCAGTTAAGACATCTACTTTGTGCATGACACAAGTAATTCTTCCAACAATTGTTTACAGACAGATTATTTCACAATTCCAGTGGGTCAGAAGTTAACATACACTAAGTTGACTGTGCCTTTAAACAGCTTGTAAAATTCCAGAAAATTCGAGTCAATTGGAGGTGTACCTGTGGATGTATTTCAAGGCCTACCTTCAAACTCAGTGCCTCTTTGCTCGACATCATGGGAAAATCAGCCAAGACCCCATAAAAAAAAGTGTATACCTCCACAAGTTAATCCTTGGCAGCAATTTCCAAACGCAGTTGTAAATGAGAACTTGTTCTCAACTGGCCTACTTGGTTAAATAAAGGTGAAATTAAAAAATACAATTCTGACATTTCACATTCTTAAAATAAAGTGGTGATCCTAACTGACCTAAGACAGGGAATTTTTACTATGATTAAATGTCAGGAATTGTTAAAAACAGAGTTTAAATTTATTTGGCGAAGGTGTATGTAAACTTCCGACTTCAACTGTAAATCATTGACAGTGTCACCAGCAAAGCACTCTAGAGGAGTTGGCTGAGAGACGGATCCTGGCCAAACTGCTGGCCATCATGGACAACGCCACCCACCCTCTGCATGCCATGGTTATGACGCAGAGGAGCACTTTCAGTCACAGACTGATCCCACCACTAGAGAGCGCTACAGGAGGTCCTTCCTGCCGGCGGCTATTAGACTATTTAATGCCTCACCGGGGTGCCGTGCCGTCGGCAACATAAATTATAATTATTTTTCACCTAACACTCTGTAAAAATGTATAGTGTACATATTCAGCCATACTATGCAATGTCTTTTTATAGCTTTTTGCACTCCAGACTTCTTGTATTTTTATACATTTTCATACTGCCGCACTATGTATGTCTTTTGTGTATTTTCGTTTTGGCATTTTGCACCTGCCCTGTGTTTTTTCGTAGCTGCTTGACAAAAAAATTTCCCCTCAGGGATCAATAAAGTATGTATGCATGTCTGGACTCAGTCTTTTACCAAATAGGGCTATCTTTTGTATACCACCCCTACCTTGTCACAACACAACTGATTAGCTCAAACGCATTATGAAGGAAAGAAGTTCCACAAATTAACTTTTAACAAGACACACCTGTTAATTGAAATGCATTCCAGGTGACTACCTCACGAATCTGCTTGAGAGAATGCCAAGAGTGTGCAAAGCTACCATCAAGGCAAAGGGTGGCTACTTGGAAGAATCTAAAATCTATTTTGATATGTTTAACACTTTTTTTCCATATGTGTTATTTCATAGTTACAATGTAGAAAATAGTAAAAATAAACCCTTGAATGAGTTGGTGTGTCCAAACTTTTGACTGGTACTGTATTTATTTCAAGTTTCTCCTTATCACCAATATATATTTTAACTACCTTGGTCGGAACACTAACAGAACTAAATAGTGGTTCTGTTCTGAACAAATTATTGGAAAATCGTTTTGGTTCCAACCCTTGCTTGATAGAACTAGAGGGTGGATCCAACCCCTGCTTGATAGAACTACAGGGTGGTTCCAAGCCCTGCTTGATAGAACTACCGGGTGGTTCCAACCCATGCTTGATAGAACTACAGGGTGGTTCCAACCCATGCTTGATAGAACTACAGTGTGGTTCCAACCCATGCTTGATAGAACTACAGGGTGGTTCCAACCCATGCTTGATAGAACTAGAGGGTAGACAATTTGTCCTTAAAGATATAGGAAGGAGTTCCCCCTAATCACAGATACAGGGACATATATTTAAACTTTTACTTTACTCACTCACCTGCACTTAGCCCCGCTTTATGCCGTGTCACCTGCCAGGGGAGGGTGCGCGGGACCACAGCCCTTGGCTTTCCGTCACCTTGACAGGCAGGAGAGGGGGCGGGGCCAGCAGGTTGTGACCCTGGCTGATCTTTCTACAGAGACAAGAATTGTGAAGTGTAGTGGTCACATGGAAATAGGGGAAATGGAATGAAGTTTATCATAAAAACATTCCTGTCAGAAAAAATCTCAATTGACATGGAAATGACTAAAACTAAATTAAAACTGTGTAGAAAAAATAATGTTCTACATTTACAGTCTCCACTCTGTCCAGCTCGCTAAAAGTCATCTAATGAATGCTAGAAAGTCAGGGAGCATAGAAAATTCCAAAAGCAATAGATATGGGACAAATTTTAAGACATTTTGACAGTAAGGAAATATAACAAATTTTAAGTGCGGCCCTCTGTACCTCAGTGAAGACCGTATGAGGCATGGCAAAATGTATTTGACACCCCTGATCTCTCTCTCTCGCTCTCTCTAACGGCTCCGCCCATGGAGCGGGGCAGACGACCGGTCCCGGACTGGGCACCGGTGTGGCAGGTGGCTCTGAAACGGGGCTGACGACCGGGCCTGTACTGGGCACCGGTGGAGCGGACTGCTCCGGGCTGTGGACCGTCCCGGGAGGCTCCGGGCTGTGGACCGTCCCAGGAGGCTCCGGGCTGTGGACCGTCCCGGGAGGCTCCGGGCTGTGGACCGTCACGGGAGGCTCCGGGCTGTGGACCGTCACGGGAGGCTCCGGGCTGTGGACCGTCACGGGACGTACCGGACTGGAGAGGTGCACTGGAAGCCTGGTGCGTGGAGCCGGCACAGGTTGCACCGGACTGGTGACACGCACTTCAGGGCAAGTGCAAGGAGCCGGCACAGGGCGTACCGGACTGGAGAGGCACACTGTGGGCACCATCAACGCCAACTCAGTCTTCTCATTCTCGACCTCCTCCCAATTCCGCCTGCATTGCTCCAGAATACTTCTATAAACTCCTGCCAGGTATTGCTCCCCTTCTCCCGATTTAGTCCCCCATCGGTGCTCCTCCTCGTCACAACCCCACATGGAGAGTAGTACTGGCGCTTCCTCATCTCGGCCAGACCACCCCAAACACTTCTTGGGGTTGCCTTCGGGCTGCTCGACGTCGTGAGCCCCGTTGACGACGCTGTCCTCCTCGCTCCTGAGGTAGCTCCGGCTCTCCAGTTGAACACTGCTTGGTCCTTGTATGGTGGTTCATTCTGTCACGATGCGGTGTGTAGGCAGACCAAGGCGCAGCGCAGTTGTAGGTTAACATTATAGTTTAATAGCAAACTAAATGCAAAACCAACAAAACAATAACTAGTACATATAGTGCAGGCACAAACACTCCATCCACATCTATGACAAACCAAGACAATGAACCACACACAGGTGTGCAACATAACTACTTAAGTAGGATCCCCAATCAGAACAAAGCTTAGCAGCTGCCTCTAATTGGGGACCCAACACAAAACCCTCATAGAAATAGAATACTAGATCTGTCAGGCTCTGACCATGGCTAAATAGAGGAGCCAAAGGCTTCCCTATGGCCAGAGCCTGACAGATCGTACTTTTTGGAGAAATGTCCTCTGGTCTGATGAAACAAAAATAGAACTGCAATAATGACCATCGTTATGTTTGGGGGAAAAAAGGGGGAGGCTTGCAAGCCGAAGAACACCATCCCAACCGTGAAGCACGGGTGTGGCAGCATCATGTTGTGGGGGTGCTTTGTTGCAGGAGGGACTGGTGCACTTCACAAAATAGATGGCATCATCAGGAAGAAAAATGATGTGGATATATTGAAGCAACATCTCAAGATACCAGTCAGGAAGTTAAAGCTTGGTCGCAAATGGGTCTTCCAAATGGACAATGACCCCAAGCATACTTCCAAAGTTGTGGCAAAATGGCTTAAGGACAACAAAGTCAAGGTATTGGAGTGGCCATCACAAAGCCCTGACCTCAATCCTATAGAAAATGTGTGGGCAGAACTAAAAAAGCGTGTGCGAGCAAGGAGTCCTACAAACCTGACTGAGTTACACCAGTTCTGTCAGGAGGAATGGGCCAAAATTCACCCAACTTATTGTGGGAAGCTTGTGGAAGGCTACCCGAAACGTTTGAACCAAGTTAAACAATTTAAATGCAATGCTACCAAATACTAATTAAGTGTATGTAAACTTCTGACCCACTGGGAATGTGATGAAAGAAATAAAAGCTGAAATAAATAATTATTATTCTGACATTTCACATTCTTAAAATAAAGTGGTGATCCTAACTGACCTAAGACAGGGAATTGTTACTAGGATTCAATGTCAGGAATTGTGAAAAACTGAGTTTAAATGTATTTGGCTAAGGTGTATGTAAACTTCCAACTTCAACTGTATATCCAATGGGCGACACGACACTGTGTGTGTGTGTGTGTGTGTGTGTGTGTGTGTGTGTGAGTCTGTATCTGTCATTTTGTGTGTGTCCTCCTACGTAGCTATGCCTGTACTTTGTTTGTGTTGACTTTCCTCAGTGGGAGGGCTCTACAAGTGTCACTCACCAGTTGGTCAGAAGGCTCAGGCAGGGATGTGATTGGCTCAAGAGCATGCGTCTCCATCATCTTGAGTTTCCCAGTTGCCGCGGCATTGATCAGGGCGGCCATCTTGCGCCGTGTCTCTTCCTGCTGTGACATCAGCTCCCGGCGTTCTCTCTCCGCCCGACACCACAGCCGCCAATCACTCAGGCATCGTCTTAGCAAACGCCTCCGGTCACTCTCCATCGCCACCTGGCAGCGTCTACGAGGGATTATGCAATATTAGAGAAAAAACACCTGGTGTGACTGTGACGAGCTTGATGGCCAGATTTGCTAATCATCTTCACCAGGTGTTAGCAGGCACCTGTTTATTTGGCAAAACAAATGACCTAATTTAAACTGTCCAGGTTTTCTTCCTCAGTGTTCACAAGTCAGATTCAGTGTTAATATTAAATTCACCCTCTGCACGCCAGGTAGGTAGAGATGTCACTTTTCAAACCAAAATGCGAAACATAAAAGTCCACCCTCCCAGTACACCAGGCGAGTTAAATCAAGTATGCAGATTGTAATGTTGGGACAGACTCCATTCTTTGCTTACCTGTTCTGGGTTTGTAGCTCTTCCTCTGTTCTCTCCGCTTCCCGCTGCTCTCGCCCTGCCCACACCAGCGCCCGCCAGGCTCGCCACGCCCTCAGCTGTCTCCTCCAATCACAGAGCGCCGACGCCTTGCCCATCCGCACCCTCCTCTCCAACAGCACCGAGTACCAGCCAGAGAAGTGCCTCTGCAGAAACTAAAACTCACATCAATGTGTTGTTGTTCAGATGCTGTGAACACTAAGCACACACACACACACACCAACCATACACATGTATTCTACTAACCTTAAGGTTGTGCATCTGAACCCTGACCTCTGCTTGCTGTAGTCTGAGTAGTCTCTCTGTGTCCTGTTGTTTCTGTGCAGTAGAGAGAGAAGAGCCTGGCTGGATTACCGGAGAGCTCTTAGCTGCTTTCTTCCTGGCGACCCTCTCCCTCTCCCTGTGGCGGAGACACCCAGACACAGTCAGACCTACAGTACCCTAACCTAGCTCCAAACAGACTGGCTTATTTAAGGGACCCAGCATTCTGAATAAGAGCTCATTAAATGGATGTGATGCAGGTGATTGTAGGAGTGTGGAAGTAAACACGTGGTTTTGTTTGTCTTGTTGTTAGCCCTTAGTTTCCATGGTTACTCTACATTTGCCTGGCTAGCTGCTCCAGGTTCCTCCTCTGTTCTGTCTCACGGCGCAGTCGCACCATCTCCTGCTGCACCATCTCCTCCTGCCTGCGTGCCTCATGCCTCCTCCTCCTCTCCTCCTCCTGATCCCTCCTCTGCACCTCCTCCCTGGCCTGCCTCCACGCCACCCTTTCCCTGTGCAACCTCTCCTGCTCCGCGTCCCGCCGCGCACGGTTCTCACGCACCTGGAATGAGGAAAAAGGAGGAATTAGACGTGGATGATGTCATAAAAGAGAGCAGAAAGTGTGAACGGAAGTCCAGCTGTTGTTGTAAACAGTTTCATTCACTTCCATTCACTGGGACTTCCATTCACTGGGACTTCCATTCACTGGGACTTCCATTCACTGGGACTTCCATTCACTGAGACTTTCATTCACTGGGACTTCCATTTGGCTCCCAATGCAGCTACTACAGTGTTACTTCAACTTTGTCAAGAATCTTGGGAATCCTGAGAATGTCCAATCCTGTGTAATGTCTCCATTGTTCTGTACCTGTCGGTGACGTGCCTCCATAGTGAGGCTCGGGTCCCTCCTCATCCTTCTGTCTCGCTCTTCAGAGTCTAGTGCCAGATCCTCCACTATCCCAGAATTTACCACTTCCCGCTCCATCAGGTCTTGAAGGAAGTTGTTGACCGCTGAGCTCTCTTCCTCCTCAGCCAGGTGGGAATACAGGTCTGAGAGAGAGACGGACGGTGTACTGTATGACATACCACTGACTGTGGTATGATGTATTAACTGAACCTTATATTGTCAGAAGGAAGTTAAGAGTTAAATGTGTGTTGTGTAGGTTAGTGTCTCTGTACCATCAAATTTGCTGTAGTCCAGGGAGACAGGCTGGGCAGGTGGCATGGCTTCTGGACTGTTTTTCTGAGGGGAGCTAATCACATCATCCTCTTCCTCCATCTCCAGTTCCAGACGCAACTTGCTGTTCATCCAATCACTAAGAAGAGCCTGGGCTACAGGAAAAAAAGAGTCACAAAAAAGGTTTGTGTATGTGTGTGTGTGTGTGTGTGTGTGTGTGTGTGTGTGTGTGTGTGTGTGTGTGTGTGTGTGGCCTACCTTCCCCGTATGCTTCATCATGATCCAGCAGCTGCTCTGTGCTCTGTAGTGCCATTGACTGGCTGCTTATCCCCGAATGAGGCTTCTTCAGGGAAAAAACCTCAGTCACTGCAAAGTCTGAGGCCATTTCCACTGTCTAGGGACACAAAATCACACCTCAAAAATACATATGGCCTTATAGACAGATATAGCATAATAATAACCTCTGCACACAAACACAAACAGTCCATCTCTAGTTTCAGGAAGTGAAATAATGAGTTCTCACCTTCATCCATTGGTTGATCTCCCCATTATTGAGCTGCACCTGCTATTGTAGAACATTAGACTTATTTATCATGACGAGAGCAGGAAAAGCGGGAGCAAAATTTTTAAAAATAAATAGTGTGTTGCTTTGTCACCTCAGACTTTGCTATGCCCAGACAGTTTCACAGACGGTGAGAGTGGTAAACCGGTGGCTGTAAAAACCAAGAGAGCCCAGCCAATGCCTAAAGTCTGAGGACTATTTCAGATTAATTTCCTATAGAAGTTGAAAAATATATTTCTCTTCTAAGAGTGATTCAAGTATCCCTGTGTTATCCTGAGCACTACCAGAGGATTTCAGAAAGGCCATTTAAACTGCAAGGGCTTCTTCAGCCATCTCCAGTCACTGAGACGTATAAATCCATATATTCTGAAGCCCAACTTTATTTCTAAAGATAGCTTTGAAAGCACTTCTATTATGGTTTATCCATCTCGATAGGTTTCTTCCAGTAAGGAAAAGTGTGAGAGATGGAGACAGAAAATATGTATCATGACCGCTGAGTTTTTATCTCAATATTAAATCATTTCTGGGTAACAATTAAGTACCTTACTGTGATTGTTTTCAATTAAAATGGTAAAAATAATAATAATAATAACTTCTTAGCAAAAAGCTATTTCTCAAGCAAGAATTTTGCTAGGACTGTCTGAGTGCTGAGGGGAAAACTGAAAATAAGATGTTAATGGCAGAGAGGCTTGGAACTCTCTTTGTTATTGGTCTATTGACTAATTTTCCACCTGGTGATGTCACCACACAGGCCAAAACTCCATCCCACCAAAACAGGTTGAAATTTCAGGCAGTCTTTTTAAACAGCTCTTACACTAAAAGTGCATTAGCATAATTGTAACAATTTCACAGTATTATTCCAACCTAACAGTGTACAAATTTATCAAACACAGGAAAATCACTTTTTTAACTGCACCGGGCCTTTAAAGGTTTTGTTTGCAGTTATGCAGTGTTTGATCATGCATTGAAAGATCAGCTTGAGGTAATCAATTAATGATTTGTTCATCACTAAGATTAAGTGACACTCAACAATATTTTACTTTACCTCACACCTGTCAAAAGTAGCAAATTAAACTGTAAACTTGTCTCTAACTCTCACCCACCCCCACCAGCCACACACACACACAAACATACACAGGTGCATCAAAGCTGGGACCGAGAGACTGAAAGCAACCTAGAGACTGAAAAATAGCTTCTATCTCAAGACCATCAGACTGTTAAATAGCCATCACTAGCACATTAGAGGCTGCTGCCCTATATACACAGACGTGAAATCACTGGACACTTTAATAGCGGTTAGAGCGTTGGGTCACTTTAATAACGTTTACATATTTTGCATTACTCATCTCATATGTATATAACATTACTGTATTATATTCTGTTCTACTGTATCTTAGTCTATGCCGCTCTGATATTTATTGTCCAAATATTTATATATTCTTAATTCCATTCCTTTACTTTAGATGAGTGTGTATTGTGGTGAATTTGCTAGATATTACTTGTGATATATTACTGCACTGTTGGATCTAGAAACACAAGCATTTTGCGACACCCGCAATAACATCTGCTTACACGTGTATGTGACCAATAACATTTGATTTGATACACACACAGTGCACACATACAGTTTACATAAACCTTAGCCAAATACATTTAAACTCAGTTTTTCACAATTCCTTCATAGTAAATATTCCCTGTCTTAGGTCAGTTAGGATCACCACTTTATTTTAAGAATGTGAAATGTCAGAATAATAGTAGACAGAATGATTTATTTCAGCTTTTATTAATTCATCACATTCCCAGTGGGTCAGAAGTTTAAATACACTCAATTAGTATTAAGTAGCATTGCCGTTAAATTGTTTAACTTGGGTCAAACATTTCGGGTAGCCTTCCACAAGCTTCCCACAATACGTTTTTTTGGGGCGTTTTTTTTTCCCATGGTGTTTATACTTGCATACTATTGTTTGTACAGATGAACGTGGTACCTTCAGGCGTTTGTAAATTGCTCCCAAGGATGAATAAAACTTTGGTCTTGGCTGATTTCTTTTGATTTTCCCATGATGTCGAGCAAAGAGGCACTGCCTTTAAAGGTAGGCCTTGAAATACATCTACAGGTACACCTCCAATTGACTCAAATTATGTCAATTAGCCTATCAGAAGGTTCTAAAGCCATGACATCATTTTCTGGAATTTTCCAAGCTGTTTAAAGGCACAGTCAACTTAGTGTATGTAAACTTCTGACCCACTGAAATTGTGATATAGTGAATTATAAGTGAAATAATCTGTCTGTAAACAATTGTTGGAAGAATTACTTGTGTCATGAACAAAGTAGATGTCCTAACCGACTTGCCAAAACTATAGTTCGGTAACATGAACTATAGTTTGTGGTTGAAAAATGAGTTCTAATTACTTCAACCTAAGTGTATGTAAACTTCCGACTTCAACTGTACAGTATATTGATAATAACACCTTACCTTGTCTGCAGTGCTTTTTTTTGTCTTAGTTAATCTTTTCCAGCGAAAAATATTAGGGTTATGTGAGTATGACATTTTTAAAGCCAAATTAGCTGCCACTTAATTAATACAGACGAATGCAAATCTTACGTGCTAAATTGTTTCTATACCCTTATTACATTTCTATTAACTACTTATAGCACTAGCTACGCTTACAGCTAAAACATACTTAGTTAGAAGTCAAATTTTGCACTGAAATAAGTATTTGAAGATAATCTGAAAGTGATGTAGCTAGCTCCATGCTGTTCTGCTGTTTGCTAGTACGCTGAAAATATAACGAGATGCCTTGGTAATGTAGTCAATAGCCAAGTTTCTCTAACGCACTGTTTGCGTGACAGTGGCATTAGTAAACTACATGTCCCAATTCAACCTTTTGTCAACAGAAGCGTCCCTTTGGTAACTATAGTAACTCACCGCTTGACCGTGTTGTAAAATTAGACGCCAAGTCAACCTTGATCGAACGTGCAAAGTCCACGCAGCATTATCATAGTCTCGCAGGAAGGGTTTGCAGATGTTGTAATGTATAAACACACTCAGTTTATTCAACAGTCGTGAGATCTCTGCAAGTTGTCACTAGTTACCACAGCCACAAAGTCAAAATATCGTAAAAATGTATGAAAACTAAAATGTGATTTTTGTTCTTAATTGAAGGTTAGGTTTAGGGATAAGGTTAGCAGTGTGGTTAAGGTCAGGGTTAGCATCCGATTTTAAGAAGATACATTGTAGAAATAGGCGGCGTTTAGACATAATTGTGACGTTGTGGCTGTGTTAAATAGTGACGACCCTCTCTCTGCAAACTCGGAAAAGTGTGACGTATTATGGAAGTGACAGGAGCGCATGCGCAGTTCATAACTCCGCGACGTGTAGTTTTCACGTGCTTTGGTTCCTGGTAAGCGAAATATGCTTAATGTTTAATGACTCTATGTTTTAAAAATATACAAATTGTACTTTATCCTGTTGAGCCTTGTCTAGGGTTTCGGATATCAGATAAATATAAAAATGTGTTAGTATGCTGGACTATAAAAATGCCACTGAATTGAACTACAGTAGTGTTAGCGATTGCTAACAACATCGTCAAGGTAGCCGGTTGTTTGCCCATTTCGGCCATAGTAGGTATGGACAAACATTTAAACCGTAAACATCTGTTACTTACTGTCATCATCCGTTTATATTATGAGCTATTATACGCTTGCACCACAAATGTCAATACTCCATCCTTCACATGGGCGTGTTAGAGGGCATGAAATCTGTGATCCATTGTGGGTACATTTTGACTGACTTATCTACAAATAATAATGAGTATTAGCTAGTTATTTATGATTCAAGGTGGTTTGTAGATTAGTCAGTCGGCAATTACGCAGTCGAGGTCGAACAAGCCTACTCTCTTTCATCATCTGTCATCTTCCCCCTTGTTTCCCTCTTCTGTCTGTCTGTTAGACAAGATGAAGTTGGAGCTGTCCCTGGTAGTGCAGGGCTGCCGGCTTGGTGTGCTGACGGGACTGGGCAGGGCAGGACAGCATTCCCTGGAGGTGCCGGGTTGCCTGCTGTACACCCGCTGCGGCACTGTGCCACACCTCACCCAGGACACTTTTCACACACTGAACAACCTGCCCTCTGTCACACAGCTCACCCTGGATACACTGTGAGGGCCTCTTCTATTAGCGCACTCCCTTTCTATTAGGGCACTGCCTCTTGCAGTCTCTCTCTCAAGCTTGGTCTCTTGCTCTCTCCCGCTCGGTCTCTCTCTTATGCTCTGTCTCTCAAATCTCTCTCCATCCTCGAATCTTACGCTCTGTCTCGCTCTCTCTTGCGCTCTGCTTGCGCTTGGTCTCTCTCTCTCTCTCTCTCTGTCTCTTGTCTCTTGCTCTCTCTTGCTTGGTCTCTCAAATTTCTTGCTCGGTCTCTCAAATCTCTCTCTCGCTCGGTCTCTCAAATCTCTCTCTCGCTCGGTCTCTCAAATCTCTCTCTCGCTCGGTCTCTCAAATCTCTCTCTCGCTCGGTCTCTCAAATCTCTCTCTCGCTCGGTCTCTCAAATCTCTCTCTCCGTCCTCAAATCTTGCGCTCTGTCTCGCTCTCTCTTGCGCTCTGTCTCGCTCTCTCTTGCGCTCTGTCTCGCTCTCTCTTGCGCTCTCTCTCTTGCGCTCTCTCTCTTGCGCTCTCTCTCTTGCTCTCTCTCTCTCTCTTGCGCTATGTGCTCTCTCTTGCATCTCTCGCGCTCAGTCTCTTGTCTCTTGCTCTCTCTTGCTTGGTCTCTCAAATTTCTTGCTCGGTCTCTCAAATCTCTCTCTCGCTCGGTCTCTCAAATCTCTCTCTCGCTCGGTCTCTCAAATCTCTCTCTCGCTCGGTCTCTCAAATCTCTCTCTCGCTCGGTCTCTCAAATCTCTCTCCCCCTCCCCGTCTCTCGCGCACCCCGTCTCTCGCGCGCACCGTCTCTCACGTGCGCTCTGTCTCTCTGTCTGTCGCTCTCTCTGTCGCTTTGTCTCTCTGTCGCTCTCTCTCTAACACAGGGCAAGATAGTATTTAATAGACTTGCTTTGTGTGTCCTTCCTTTAGAGCAGAACACCAAGAAGTATTGGAGGAGTTCAAGGAGGGAGTCAGGAAGTTTGCAGGTTGGCACTGAATATTCCTGTTGATATTATGCCTTACTACATCTACTGTCTCCGCTCTACACTTCTTACTGTACCGTTGCATTAGGAAAGTCAAACGTGGCATGCATTCGTATGTACTCTTATACATACACTGCTGAGTGACCACGCTTTCATTAATGCAAATGTATGCATAAACGCAATTTGTGTTTAACACGAACACATGTACAGAACTTTCTATACATTTTGTCTCAGCTTGAATTGAATTTAATTTAATTTTTTGGGGGTAACAGACATATACAACAAAATGTACAATGTGCACCCAGAGGATATTAATTAAAACGCTTGTTTCCAAAGGGGTCCTCAATGTTAAAAACAATAACACTGTATCATGTATTGTGTATGTGTCTTTTGTGCATTTCATTCTGGCATTTTGCACCTGCCCTGTGTTTTTTCGTAGCTGCTTGATAAAGTAATTTACCCATGGGGATCAATAAACCCATCTGTCTATCTAAATAAGTACGATCAGCTTAACTAGAAAGCACTTGGACATAAAGAGAAAAGTAAATCACTTCGTTGCTGAATGTTTATGAGTGGAAGAGGCAGAAGTGCATTGTTAAAAAGCACAATCAGTCTTAGCCCTTTGTAAGCGCACCGAATGGCTTTGAAACAGCCCTCATGTAGGAAAGTCAAAACTCATCACTCTCTAACAGAGATGGCTAGCTGTAGTGTGGCACCACTGAGCTGTTTCCTGCCCCTGGGCAAGCCAAGTTGAAATGAGAAAATATAATTAGCGTCCCAGCACTTGTTGTTCACACGCAAGGAATTATTACATTGTGTCTTGAGGCGGGCATGGAGGGAGCAACCTGATTGGGTAATTAAAAGTGATCGTACCGCTGCCTGCCACTGCTTGTTGTTTTTGTTTAGGTTCTGGTTGTCACCTTCTGATCTTCTCTCACGGCTGGCATCTGATAAGGCCACACCTCTCGCATGGCTTCCAGTGTGAACTAACTATCTGACATGACCAACAAGTCTATATCTGCCTCCTGCTGCTGTGTGCACTCTTGCACTGTCTTGACTATTAGACGATGCGTCTTTTACTCATGCTCACTGTACACGTTGTTGCTGTGCTGTCTGTTCTGCAGTAGGAGGAATGCAGTGTTATGCATGCTTTAATACTGCGGTTGACCTTTCACAGGTCTCCATGACACAGTGTTGTACTGCTCCCTCCACGACCCTGCGACCTCATGCCCCACAGGTCACATCACCAACAAGGTCAGAGGTCATGTTTGGGGTTCTACTTATCAAGCACAAATAATATTTTAGACTAAGCGTTAGTGTCTGTCTAAATGCTTTACATGTCTGGGAGTTAAGTGGGATTGTGTGTCTGTGTAGTTGTATGTGTCAGAGTTGACACTAACACCAAAGATTTTCATAACTATACCAAGATAGACCACAGCCCGTCGTTTCAAATGGGAACAAATGAGTCATAGTTGGCAGAATAAGCAAGGTTAAGCACGAGCTAGCGAGATCTTATTGGCGCGTTCTAGCATACATTTGCAAATTTCCGTGGTGCGTGTGTGCAATAACAAAATTTGCTTTGCACTCCTAAACAAAGCAATTGTTTAAAACTTTGGCAAAGGGTATAGTCTACAAAATGTGGTCCACTGTGTTCGTAACAGATTCTAGTTTTGGGAACCGAAAACTGTATTGAGATAAAACGTTTAATCAATGAGAAAATTTGCAGAATGTCGGCCAAAATCCATCCTACTCCGTCTTCTCCCACTGCCGGCCACTGGGCTTCCTCTCATCACCATATTTGGTATTGAGTGGAAACGCCAAGAGGATGCTTCACATTTATACATCTGGTTAAATATCCGTCTCATTGTTCTATCTGTGCTAACACTGTATATTTGTTCCAGACGGTGTCTGTGTGGGGCAGTGGCGGTCGTATCGAGCTGACGGTAGCTAAGTTCATGGCTCTTCAGAAGGCTGTCCAGCCAGACCTGTACCAGAGCATGGCCGACGGAGAGACTTGGCAGATCAACACGTCTCGCAAGAGGATCCGCAAGTCAGTGGACCGCACCCTGGCCCACCTGGACGAGTGTCTTCTGCTGCACCACAAAACACAGGTCTGTCTGGGACTGATGCTGCTGGAGCCTCCCTCACACAAGGCCACAATGATGCTCCCAATATCAGAGGAATTCAATTAAAAGCTTCACTTACATGGGATGTGGCAGTCATAAGCATACTGTACAGACATGGGTTACTTTTTTTACTCTGTCAAAATATCTCTCTGTCTCTCTCACCCTCTTTCCAGAGAGGCAGTCGGACAATGCTGCAGCAGCCGGTTAGACCTAGCCTATAAAATACAATAGAGACTATTCAAAACATATACTGTACCCTCTAGTTAACTGTTAAGCCATACATGTCATCAATGTCCCAAAAACAACACACACACTTGCGAATATGGCCATACAAAGTTGATTTACTTTTTTGAACTAATCATATGATTCATTTAAACAATTATTTTTTATGAAAGAATGATTCACTTCGCCATTGTATTAGTTGGGGTCCGGTTAAATCGTGCTGAATCATATTCAATCGCGTTTAACCGAATCATGTGAATCAAAATAATTTGTGAAGAATGGTTAGATGTAGCATTTCTTTTGGATTATGTGGATTCAAATCTTGTTTTGTAGATCCTTCCAGTTGATTTGGGCATTCAATGTATGGGGCATTGTAACTCAATAGATGCTAGTCAGCCTGCAAAGTAAACAGGTAGCTAAATATGATTGAAGAAAATATGTGGGCTTGGGTCAGCTGAATAAAAAGATTTGTAGCCTACCATAGCCATTTTGATCTTTAATATGTTGAATGAGCGAATTATGTGAAAAGGGCATAACGTATTTGGTTGCAATATTTTACATCAAGGGTGGTCAACCATCCTCCAGGAGCGCTAATTGGTGTGTAGGCTTTTATTCCAGTCCCCCTTTAACAACCGACCTTGATATACTGTCTCTGACGTGTTTGAGCAGGGCTGGATCAAAAGCCTGCACACCCAGTAGCTCCAGACAGGTGTTGACCACGTGTTTTATACAGTTGCCTAGCACGTATTCTACTTTGTGGGAGGTTAAGTACCTTGTTCGGAGACAGGAGATGGTACATGGAATCAGAGAGCAGCCTCCCAGTGTTGATACCACATTACGCATACTTTTTAATCTGTATTGTACATAGAGAGGCAGCCTATTGTTGGACATGGAAATCTGGTTAAAAGTCATAGAGAAGTAATGGAGAAGTCCATTTAAAATTCAATCTATCAAAATGTGCATGAACCCTGTCTTTCTCTCTCTGTGGTCTCCAGGAGCTGAGTGGGGTGGAGGTGTTTGGGGTCGTAGAGGGAGGGGATGTGCTGGAGGAGAGGGTGCGGTCGGCCAGGGAGACGGCCAAGCGGCCAGTAGGAGGATTCTGTCTGGACGGGCTCCATACTGCAGCCATGGAACAGCACCTCCGTACCCAGCTCATCACCGCCATCATCAAGGAGCTGCCTGAGGACAAACCCAGGTGTGTGTGTCTGTGTGTGTGTGTGTGTGGTCCCACTTTAAACAAATTACATCTTATCTTTTATATAGTAGACAAAACGCTACATAGGCTCTACTTGGATGCATCACACATCTATAGAGCCCTTTCTGTGTTCGCAAACATTGCCACACGAGGTTGATGCGCGCAAGTTGGTGGCAGAACACAGGGAGTTCTTCTAGAACACCAGCAAAAGAATCCTCTCTTTACATGTTGCTTATGAGTGCATTTCACACTACTTTTGGATTTTAATTGGATTTTAAGGCTCGCATGAATGTCCTGCTTAATATAATGTTTGTGTCATCATCGCAAATCAACTGAGCTATACTTAAATAACACTTCAACCAGTAAAATGGCTCTTTGGCTAGCTTTTGCTACAGTGTTAGCATTCTAGCTAACAACTGCTGCATCCCAAATAGTTATTTTGTAAAGATCACAACCAAATAAAATCTTAGCAACTGTTCAAGCAATAATCAAAAAATAATTGTAAGCATATGAGAACCCCCAAAAGTTATTTTGTTTAGAAGTAATTAAATTGTAAATCTAGGCTATGTTGAATGGGCACAGATGGCGATGGCTTCCTTACTGCAGCCAAGAGTTGTGCGTGATGTCAGTGTGTCGTGTACTGGAAAGGGGTCTATAAGCTTGTCATACTCTATAAAGGGTGACATAACAACTCACTCTGTAGGGTGCATTGGCAGGAATTACTTAACCCACTATGTTATGTCTATTATGGCTATACCATCAAAACACAACACCTATTTGCAGTTCCTCTGCTGTGCTCCTTCTCAGCACGATGTGTGTGCTGAAGCTTTGCCTCAGGCAGCTTCTCTCTCTCTCTCTCTCTCTCGCTCTCTCTGCAGTAAAAGTTAGTTGGTAAATCTATCAAAAACTCTCATAGGAAAATCTGAGGCTGCCTAAAAAGTATCTGAGTATCTTGCTAATCGCTTTCAGAGGGAAGAAAAGTTGCCGACAGGCATCTGAAATGAAATGTATTTTACGTTCCAGACATTCTTTTCAGTTTCACCAAAAAACACAAGGAGCCTATGCAAAGCCCTCAGTCTGTCACTCAGAAAATTGTTCCAAGTGTCTGCCTGCCAGATGAAAATCTTTGCCATTGCGTGTTTAGGCTACCTGCCCCTCCACCCGCCGAAGCTTAGGCCACTGTAGCCTACTGACGTTACAAGTGTGATTCAGAAATTAGGGAGAGATACTATAGTTATCACGTTTCACATTGGATTTATTAACTATGTAAAGCTAACGTGTCTTTAATGTCAAAATATATATATTTCAGAAATTTAAAAAGAAACAGCGGAACGATATAAACCGGTAATGGTTCAGAACAGTATACGCTATTACTAAATCCTACCCACCACACACTCAACCCTAAGACCCCTAGTGGGCTGCTTTTACTCTCACAGTGGGGGACTAAGAGAAAGAAGGACACTCCTTCCTTCCTCCATCCTGCCATCACTCTGCGCTCAACATGACAAACCCCCCCCCCACACACACACACACACACACACACACACTGAGCTCCCAGTCTCCCCACTGAACTCAGCTTGCTTTGTCCCTTTCCCCCTTGCCCTGGAGGTGAGGGAGCCGACTTGGGATCTGGGGTGGAGAAGGAGCAGTGGAGAGAGGGAGTGGTGCTATAGTATCAGAGACCCCCAGACGCTCCCTTTGGGCCGTACTGGGTTTCCTTAATCAAAAGCCTACCCCTGGGTTGTGGTGGTGCTGGGAGATACTCTCCCTCCCTCCGGCCACCATGGACTCATTATGGGATGGTAGATGGTTTTGGCCCTGGAAAGTGGAGGCAGAGATAGAAGGTTAACTGAAACCTCTGTGAGGGGGGGAAAAGTGAGAGTGATTTTGAGAGAGGTGGGTTAAGGGGGGGGAGGGGTTTCTGGAGGATGGGGGATGCAATCTATTTTTTTTTTCTCTGTGCTGTGAGCATGCATCTGTTCTGTGTGTGGCTGTTCAGTGTTTGTATTGATTTCGGTGTGTGTGTGAATGAGAGAGAGATGCTGCATCTGTAGTGCTTCAGGGATAACACTAATAGATGATATAGATGGAAAAGTCTGTCTTTCAGTTTGTCTGATAGACTGCGTATTGCCTAATAATTAAATCATTGATCAACAGTGTAATACGTTTCTGTCTTTCTGTTTGCCCGTCTGCCTATCTCTCTGTCTGTCAGGCTGCTGCAGGGTGTGGGGCGGCCAGATGAGGTGCTGGCGTGCGTGGAGGCGGGAGTGGACCTCTTTGAGAGCTTCTTCCCCTTCCAGGTGACAGAGCGAGGCTGTGCTCTCACCTTTCCCTTCAACATCACCACTGACCCAGAGGCAGCAGGTACAGGTGTACAGTCACCCCCAACAGGTCAGTGTGTTCCAAAATCGCCAACTGCCAGCCAGATAGCTGACTACTAACCCTTATGTGGCCAGCTACTTAAATTACTACTTCAATGTGCATCAGATGCCACCAAATTCAATAGTTTTCCTTCCACTGGCTACTTGTGATGTTTTGAGAACACATTGACAGCTGTGATTTTAGTACTGTCAGAACCATGGACCACTGACAGCTGTGATTTCAGTACTGTCAGAACAATGGACCACTGACAACTGTGATTTCAGTACTGTCAGAACAATGGACCACTGACAGCTGTGATTTCAGTACTGTCAGAACCATGGACCACTGACAGCTGTGATTTCAGTACTGTCAGAACCATGGACCACTGACAACTGTGATTTCAGTACTGCCAGAACCATGGACCACTGACAGCTGTGATTTCAGTACTGTCAGAAGCATGGAACACACTGACAGCTGTGATTTCAGTACTGTCAGAACCATGGAGCACACTGACAGAACCATGGAGCACACTGACAGAACCATGGAGCACACTGACAGAACCATGGAGCACACTGACAGCTGTGTTTTTAAGAAATTTCCCCCTCGGGATCAATAAAGTATCTATCTATCTGATTTCAGTACTGTCAGAACCATGGACCACTGACAACTGTGATTTCAGTACTGTCAGAACCATGGACCGCTGACAGCTGTGATTTCAGTACTGTCAGAACCATGGACCGCTGACAGCTGTGATTTCAGTACTGTCAGAACCATGGACCGCTGACAGCTGTGATTTCAGTACTGTCAGAACCATGGACCGCTGACAGCTGTGATTTCAGTACTGTCAGAACCATGGACCGCTGACAGCTGTGATTTCAGTACTGTCAGAACTACGGACCGCTGACAGCTGTGATTTCAGTACTGTCAGAACTACGGACCGCTGACAGCTGTGATTTCAGTACTGTCAGAACCATGGACCGCTGACAGCTGTGATTTCAGTACTGTCAGAACCATGGACCACTGACAGCTGTGATTTCAGTACTGTCAGAACCATGGACCACTCTGACAGCTGTGATTTCAGTACTGTCAGAACCATGGACCACACTGACAGCTGTGATACAGTACCGTCAGAACCATGGACCACACTGACAGCTGTGATACAGTACTGTCAGAACCATGGACCACACTGACAGCTGTGAAACAGTACTGTCAGAACCATGGACCCTCTCCACACTGACAGGTGTGATACAATACTGTCAGAACCATGAATCCGCTCCATTTGGCCCTTCAGCCCCTTTCACTACCTTCTATTGCTTCAGTGGTTACAGCTCTAAAAGACTGGATAGGTGTTTTCATGAAGGAGAAAAGCTTCTAGGCCTGGTTGTAGGTCTGCCTAAGCCGGTATCATCATATTGTTAGACCTATCCTGACCTTTCAGAGTGTGTGTGTCGGACTCATCGTGTGTGTGTGTGTGATGGTGTCAGTGACTACCGTGACAGACAGTGTTTTGGTAATGATGTCTTTGATAGTTACGGTGATGATTTGTGTGGGAATGATACTAACCCCAGTCTCCTCGTTGCATTGATTTAAAACACACATGATTAAACATTGCAGTGGGCTCTCATGGGGGAAGCCTGTGATCACGCTGTTGAAGATAATTGATGATAATCAGTACGTTGATGATGATGATGGGGAGGGTGAAGATAAGAGTCTTGGAGTGTTGGGCTTTCCCCTCACCGCAGGGAGTCCAGCAGCGTACAGTCTCTAGTTCACTCAGACCCTTTGGGCACTGTAGACAGATCTCTCTGTTGAAAAGCTACTTTGACTTAATGTCATGAATTAATCAACACACTTTGTTCCCAACCAGCTTCCAGTTCAATACCACTGGGAATTATGGCAACAAAGGCCAGCGTGTGTGTGTGTTTTTTATTACTGTGTGAAGATGATAAATATAGACTGTGTGTGTGTGTGTGTGTTTGCGGGGATAAGAGGCTGTATGTATTTTCTAGCCCTCGGTCAAATAAAATAATTGGATGGAGATACAAAGCCAACGAGTCAGATGGTGAAATGAAATCAATGGACGATCTCACTGTTACCCCAGAAAAATGAGAATTAAATCCTGCCCGCCGTTAATCTCTGATAAAGGAAAATAAAACAATACGATTAAAGCGTTCCTGAAGGAAATTTAAGCAAATTGAATTCAGCAAATAATGATATTTCTTTGTTGTAAAGGAGAAGAGCGTGAAATTAGAACACAATGGGCCATAATTGGTTTAGGATGTATGGTTTTAGGACATGATCTGACTGCTATGGATTTTGGAATATGTGGGTTTAGTGAATGGATCAGATTGGTCTAGTTGAATGGGTGTGGCTAAAGGGATTGATTCGATTGGTGTGTATTTTGGCAGTTGTGGAGTTGGACAAATTGGAAGCTGATGTAGGTCAGAAGAATGGAACTGAAGATCCCCAAGAAGACCAAGCCAAGATTACTCCTTTTGAGATCAACCTGAAAGATAAGAGGTTTGTGTCCATTAGTGTTTGTGCCAGTTGGTGCTTCTGTCCCTCTCACTCTACTCAAAGGAGTGTGTGTGTGTGTGTGCGCTTGTGTGTCACACTGGGTGTCTGTGTGTGTCCCTCTGCTCTCCAGGTACAGGGACGACTTCAATCCCCTGGTGGAGGGGTGTGGCTGCTACTGCTGCATGAACCACCAGAGGGCGTACCTACACCACCTGCTGGTGACCAATGAGCTGCTGGCTGGAGTCCTGCTCATGCTCCACAACACAGCCCACTACTGCGCCTTCTTCACTGCCCTGAGGGGGGCGCTAGCCAGCGACAAGCTGGACCACCTCAAGAAGAGAGTACTAGAAGGACCAGGCAAGGGGGTGAGCAGGGAGGGGGCTGGGGAGAAGGTGGGATAGGTGGACTGGAGGGGAGAGGAAATGGGGAAGGAATGATCCAGGTGAAAGTGCTGGGAGACCATTCTCTCCTTCCTTGAGGAGGATCTGTGGGTTTGACAGGTGGCTAGATGATGGAAGCGTTTCTGTTTATTTGCTCTCACCTACCCAGTCATGTCAGATCAGTCCATGCTGCAGGTTGGGACTCCAAGGGGAAATTGGCTTTGCAGCAGAACATGTCATCAAATAAAAATAAAAATAAAGACATGACAGAGATGAAGTGGTGTGGAGGGCCAGTGGAAAGAGGGAGGAGGAGGGACACTTGGGGTGAGAAGAAGGGGAGATCATTGCATATTGCTTTATTTATCTGTTTTTCATTTACATCGCCCCCTTTTTCTGTAATTAATATTTTCACTTGATCAAGTATCTGATGAAAGATGGCATGTGATTTTCCCACGTCTAATAAATTGAATGAGATGTGCATTTTACCTGCCTGTTTTATCAATTTATTCTCCGTATGCAAATACATACACACGCCCACTGTATAAGAGTGACTGATGCATCCTGTACACTGGTATACAGCCGTAAGAATGACTGGTTGTCGGGGCAACGTCCATGAGGAATACACTATCTGTTATATTATATACACATTGATACGTTCCCTACATTTATACATATGCATTAGTGTTTGGTTGAGGTTAACTGGAGGTTTTAGTTTTCATCTCCTGCTGAGAACAGGTCAAAATATGGCAGCGGGTCACCACAGCAGTTTGGGATGGAGACAATACCGTAGCCTTTTGAAGAATTGTGACTGTAATTGACTGTGTGACTGCAGGGTGGGTGGAATTATTGTGAGCGCGTTGGTGTGTAACTGCATGTGTGTGTGTTTTCATGTGTGTGACAGGTGAGCATGTGTGAGTGATTTAGTGTTAATGCAGGTGGGCACGTGCGAGTTTGAATTCTGGTGTGAATTTGTGTGTAGGCATTTGTGAGTGTGTTCATGGGTATTCGGTAAGGTTTTAGTGTGTGTGTGCCCTGCCGTGGGGGTGTGATTGACAGCGGGCAGTATTTGAATAATCTTGATAAGTGTCTAAAAAATCTATTAAAAACATTTTACATTTAAAAGGGGTCCGTGAGTGGCACACACGCAGAAGGTAGGCCCCACAGCCCGCTTGAACTAATTACACCGACTGAGACTTCAGTGGATCTTTTAAAAGTTTCTCCACAACCTTTCTGTGTGATGTCTCACATCGGTCCTGGACACCCGCCAGCCAGATTGCTATCGACTTGTGGCAGCTGCTGAGGAGAATGGGCCCACTTCTTTAACCTGCTCTCTCTGCCAGTAATGTGCTGCCTGTTTGACAGAGCCAGGAAGGTGGTGTGTAACAAGGATTAAGGCCGTGGGGGCTTCAGTTACACAAGGTGGTGTTTAATAAGGATTAAGGCCGTGGGGGCTTCAGTTACACAAGGTGGTGTTTAATAAGGATTAAGGCTGTGGGGGTTTCAGTTACACAAGGTGGATGTTTTATAGTCATTACAGTGTAGCCATTACAATGGCTACTAAGTGCCTGTGGTGTTCCATTGACTAACAGTGTTAAATTAACACTGACATTTTTTTTTTGTGAACAAATGTTTATTTTTGTTGTTTTTAACAAGGTTAGTAGAAACATGTGAAAATAGTTTTTTGAAATCTGTTGCAGCTCAAATCTACTACAAAACCCACAATGCAATGGTCTCTCTCTCTGGGCTGGCGAGCTAGAAAACATAGCTACACACGATACCAACGTCCATATCAGCATGTGAAGTACAGTAGCTAGCTAACTAGCTGTAAAATCGCTAAACAAACTGCACTATCAATTTACGAGTCTTACCAAGTTCAACTTGCAGTAAGTCTCTGCTACTGAGCTATAAACCGCGTATCTGCCACTAATCGAGAGCAGAGTAAAATGACAGATAGCCATGAGCCATATCTTTCACTGGATGTATAAATGTGAAGCATCCGGTTGGTGTTTTCACTCACTACCAAATATGGTGATGAGACTAAGCTCAGTGGCTGGCAGAGGGAGAAGAGCGAGATGGATTTTGGTCGACAGTATGGACATTTTCTCATCGATGAAACATTTGATCTCCATATAGTTTTCTGTTTCCAAAACTAGAATCTGGAACATAGTGGACTGCGTTTTTTAGACTTTACCCTTTGCCAAAGTTTCCAAAAAATGTGTTGTTTAGAAAGAGTGCAAATGTAGTTATTGCATATGCTTACTTCACAGAGGAGGCATTCCCTAACAGATATATTCAAATAAATGCTAGAAGGCCCCAATATAGGATCTCCCTAGCTCGTGCTTGGCTCTGCACACCTCCTTGGTTATTCTGTCTACTGATTAATTTGCTGCCAATGGAGATACTCCCACAGAGATACTTTTAAGGAGATGGTGAAACTAAATTAGAATCGTATTAACGCCCATTGTGTAAGTTGCCCATAAGTCGTCAATGGGCCGCACGGTGCATTCTGGGACACGGAGAGCTCTCCTTCAAGGAGTGAATGGGGGTCAATTGAGCGCTAGCATGAATTTCGTAAACAATAAGTACAACATTGCAAATATTTTCCAAGATGTGAGATAATTAACTTTCTCTGTAATATCGTATAGCTTAGGAATCGTGATATTACGCACTATCGAGGAAAATAGGTAGGTTTCTCGACTCACCCTGACTTTGAGAAGGTATTGCTGACTATTAGCTTAGCAACCATGTGACGCAGCATGACAACGTGAATGCACGTCAGTTGGGTGGGGCGTTACTCCATTCATTGCTCAGGCAATGGGATTCCTATCTCCTTCTTTCCCACAGACACACAGGGCGCATTGCGAGTTTAATAATTTGGTTCTATGTTCAGATTGAGCACATCTAAGCGAAATACACTACTTGACCAAAAGTATGCTCATCAAACATCTCATTCCAAAATCATGGGCATTAATATGGAGTTTGTCCCCCCTTTGCTGCTATAACAGCCTCCACTCTTCTGGGAAGGCTTTCCACTAGATGTTGGAACATTGCTGCATGGGACTTGCTTCCATTCTGCCACAAGAGCATTAGTGAGGTCAGGGACAGATTTTGGGCGATTAGGCCTGGCTTGCAGTCGGCGTTCATCCCAAAGGTGTTTGATGGGGTTTAGGTCAGGTCTTTGTGTAGGCCAGTCAAGTTCTTCCACACCGATCTCAACAAACCATTTCTGTATGGACCACGCTTTGTGCACGGGGTCATTGTTAAGCTGAAACAGGAAAGGGCCTTCCCCAAACTGTTGCCACAAAGTTGGAAGCACAGAATCGTCTAGAATGTCATTGCATGCTTTAGTGTTAAGATTTCCCTTCACTGGAACTAAGGGGCCTAGCCCAAACCATTATTCCTCCTCCACCAAACTGTACAGTTGGCATCCGCCAAACCCAAATTAATCCGTTGGACTGCCAGATGGTGAAGCGTGAGGTACTACATAGAGCCATGACTACATGGAACTCTATTCCACATCAAGTAACTCATGCAAGCAGCAAAATTTAAAAAAAAAAACGGATAAAAGTACACCTTATGGAACAGCGGGGACTGTGAAGCAACACAAACATAGGCACATACAAATGCATACAAATATACGATAACATATGCACTATACACACACGTACACATGGATTTTGTGTTGTAGATATGTGATAGTAGAGTAGTGGCCTGAGGGCACACACATAATATGTTGTGAATGTATTGTAATGTTTAAAAAAATGTATAACTGACTTAATTTTGCTGGACCCCAGGAAGAGTAGCTGTAGCCTTGGAAGCAGCTAATGGGGATCCATGATAAATACAAATACTCTGGAGAGTGCGTTTCCACTGCTCCAGAGTGCAATGGCTGTGAGATTTACACCCCTCTAGCCGACGCTTGGCATTGCGAATGGTGATCTTCGGCTTGTATGCGGCTGTTCGGCCATGGAAACCCATTTCATGAAGCTCCCGATGTTGCTTCCAGAGGCAGTTTGAAACTCGGTAGTGAGTGTTGCAACCGAGAACAGGTGATTTTTACACGCTTCAGCACTCAGCAGTCCCGTTCTGTGAGCTTGTGTGGTCTACCACTTTGCGGCTGAGCCGTTGTTGCTCCTAGACGTTTCCACTTTACAATGACAGCACTTATCGTTGAACAGGGCAGCTCTAGCAGGGCAGAAATTTGACGACCAGACTTGTTCTAAAGGTGGCATCCTATGACAGTGCCACGTTGAAAGTCACTGAGCTCTTCAGTAAGGCCATTCTACTTCCAATGTTTGTCTATGGAGATTGCAGGACTGTGTGATCGATTTTATACACCTGTCAGCAACAGGTGTGGCTGAAATATCCGAATCCACTAATTTGAAGGGGTGTCCACATACTTTTGTATACATGGTGTATATACTTTGTCATGACAATATAAACGGATGGATGTGTTTTAGACAAGTATGCCCATATCATATATTGGTTGATTTGGCGATCTGGAGTGCAGGTAATTGTTTCAAAGCATTATGATAGTGTGTTATCCTCTCTCTCCAGTCATGAGAATTATGTAGCTGTGACGCGTTCCTACACGATTTCCTGATTTTCATAGACGGACCACTTATAAGGTCAATCATGGGGACATTGTTTATTTTACCCACTGTTCTATAAGCTTTCACCAAATTGACAAGAGTTTAATCATTTTTATTTCTCGGGGTGGATTATCCCTTTAAAGATTCCCTATTCAGAAATCTCTCAGCCATTTTCTGGTTGCAAAAATTTGAATATTTCGCCTAATTTCAGTTTATGTGACAAAACAAGCAAGTATAGTGTAGAGAATCATTGTACCATCTAAACCGCTGGGAAATATATTTACCAAACATATTGTATTTGAAGCTGGTGTACAAAAGTAAAAGACACAAAAACAAAACTTAAGAATTTAAGTATAGAAATAGCACACATAGAACAGATCTACCACTTCTTAGACTGGCTTTCAATGAGAATTACATTCCTACTGTACTGTATAACTCACATTTCTATGTGAATTTAGTCAGGTCACTGATGATTTGACATGGGGTCATGGCCAACCAGGTTTTTCTTAATCTCAGTCAAACTGTCATTTTACATAACGAGAACTCCGCTCTCATTTCACTCATTGAGAACTGAGCGGGATATTGCTAACTAATGTGGCAACCGTTCCCTAAGTGATCTCCCTGAAGGCCGGACCCCTTCTGTCCCCATGGTAACCACTGACCGTTGTCAGTTAATAAATGGCTGTTGAGCTGTAGCCGTGACAGTCCTGGTTTCCCCAAAGCATCCGAGGTTCATTGTTAGAGCCTTCGTAGGAACGTCGTTAAATCTCCACGCTGTTTCTCTAAACTATCCCTATTAATGTTGCACTTAAAAACGCTTGTAATCCAAGAACGGCGTCGTTAGATGCACTTTTGCCCTCCTGTGTCACTTTATACAGAGATCTCCGCTAAACATAGAATCACATGGTTTATCTGTCTCTCCGATCAGGAAAAAAAAGTTGACTACAGATACAAAGTTGCCAATCTCTTTACAATTGATACAAACAAGCATGTATGAAAAATATGCTTCATATTAAAAACCGAGATGACTTCATAAAACAAATTGTACAGTATAGGCTAGGCCTAATATATTTCATGTAGGCTGTATGTATACCGGTACCAAAGATTTTTATAACTAACATAAGATACACCATAGCCTGTTGTTTCCAATGGGAGCAAATAAATCATAGTGGGCAGAACAAGCAAGGAGGGTTGCAGAGCCAAGCATGAGCTAGTGAGATCCAGCATGTATTTGCATAGTTCCGTTAGGGAACTACTCTGTGAAGTGTGCGAGTGCAATAACTAAATTCGCACTTGCACTCCTAAACAATGCAATTGTTCTCAACTTTGGCGAAGGCTAAAGTCTACAAAACTTAGTCCACTCTTTGCGTAACAGATTCTTATTTTGGGAACAGAAAACTGTACGGAGATCAAATGTTTCATTGATGAGAACATTTGTAAAATGTCGGCCCATCTCCATCTCTCTCCATACTCTCCGACTGCAGGCCACTGGCCTTCCTCTCCTTACCATATTCCAATCGGATGTTTCAGATTTCTACATCCGGTGAAACATCTGGCTCCTTGTTCTATCTGTGCCAGTACTGTATATTGCTATGGTGACTTGCCCTGGTCTTCGTCTCCCACCCTTGGCATTCTACGGCCTCACAAGAAGAGGTATAAGAGGTCAACCTGTCTGCTCATGCAGGTCGGAGGGGCCGATGAAAAGGTCTTGTACGGTGTAACCTTTTTTCCTAAGCGGCTCACTCTCATCCAGCAGCTCATGACTGGGATGGATGTGGTATGATAGGTGGGAAGATAGTTCATTCTATTGTGGAGGGAAGCTTCGCGCTTTGACACAAGTTCCACCTGGAGACTCAAAACCCACGCTATCCCGTTGAGCAAGATCTATAGGAGCTACACGAGTCAAGTAATTCATCAAACGAGCCATAGAGATCTTATTTATACTGTACTCTATGATACAAGAACACTCCTGAGTACCACTTCAGTTCTCTTACACAATGACTGGTAATTTCATACATACACATGTTCCAGAACCCACTGTGAGTGCTCTGTGTTGACGCAGTGGGACTGGCAGGGGGATTAACATGCTGTCTGTGTGATGATGACTGTGGGACTGGCAGGGGGATTAACATGCTGTCTGTGTGATGATGACTGTGGGACTGGCAGGGGGATTAACATGCTGTCTGTGTGATGATGACTGTGGGACTGGCAGGGGGATTAACATGCTGTCTGTGTGATGATGACTGTGGGACTGGCAGGGGGTTTAACATGCTGTCTGTGTGATGATGATGACTTTGGGACTGGCAGGGAGATTAACATGCTGTCTGTGTGGTGATGATGATGACTGTGGGACTGGCAGGGGGATTAACATGCTGTCTGTGTGATGATGATGACTGTGGGACTGGCAGGGGGATTAACATGCTGTCTGTGTGATGATGATGACTGTGGGACTGGCACCATGCAGCAGTCTCCCGCCTGTAATAATCTTGCGGCTTCTTTCACGGTTGACCGGAGGTCTCTGAGCATGGCGTCTATCTTGCGACGACACAGGAACACAGATAAATCACATTTTTCAGAACACACTTGACTCTCAGACATCTTGTGGATTATGTTATTTGGAGTTTGGAGCTGAGAAGTCACTAGGGGTCGTAATTGTATTGGAGCATAAGGTTTCACTGTTTTGTTTTGGGACGTACAGTATTTGATGGGAAGTGCAGAGTTGGATAAGGATGGTGTTAGTGTTCTGTAAGCCTACTGTTCCTTGGTTGAGGAGACTGGAAATGTAATCTACTCTTGTCTGCATACATAATGTCTTTGGGGTAATGTAGCTTTTGTCTAAAACATCAGTTTTCAGTTTTCATATTGCATTGGACCTTTTTAAAGGCGTCCTCTAATGATATGAACTTTTAATGTTGAAAAGCGATATCCAAAGTATAAATACAGTAAACTACACACACTAAAGGTAAAAAAAGATATGTTTTGTGAAAAGGAGTATTGCATTCAAGGAGTTGGTCTGATGGGAATCTGTGACGTCATCGGCCTCCCCCTTGCCACACACACACTTGAGCTATTATCATGACTTATCTGGACCACCTATTGAGATGTGTTTTATTGTTACAGTGCATTTGGAAAGTATTCAGACCCCTTGACTTTTTCCACAGTTTGTTACGTTACAACCTTATTCTAAAATGTATTACATTATTTTTTCTCATCAATCTACACACAATACCCCATAATGACAAAGCGAAAAGAGATTTTTTGAAATCTTTACAAATGTATACACAAAAAAAAAACAGATACCTTATTTACATAAGTATTCACACCCTTTTCTATGAGACTGGAAATTGAGCTCAGGTGCATCCTGTTTCCATTGATCATCCTGGAGATGTTTCTACAACTTGATTGGAGTCCACCTGTGGTAAATTTAATTGATTGGACATTATTTGGAAAGGCACACACCTGTCTATATAAGGTCCCACAGTTGACAGTGCATGTCAGAGCAAAAACCGAGCCATAAAGTCAAAGGAGTTGTCCGTAGAGCTCCGCAGACAGGATTGTGTCAAGGAACAGATCTGGGGAAGGGTACCAAAACATTTCTGCAGCATTGAAGGTCCCCAAGAACATGGGCCTCCATCATTCTTAAATGGAAGAAGTTTGGAACCACCAAGACTCTTCCTAGAGCTGGCCGCCAGGCCAAACTGAGCAATCAGGGGAGAAGGGCCTTGGTCAGGGAGATGACCAAGAACCCGATCGTCACTCTGACAGAGCTCCAGAGTTCCTCTGTGGAGATGGGAGAAACTTCCAGAAGGACAATCATCTCTGCAGCACTCCACCAATCCACCAATCTGGCCACTTCTCAGTAAAAGGCACATGACATCCTGCTTGGAGTTTGCCAAAAGTCACCTAAAGGTCTCTCAGACCACGAGAAACAAGATTCTCTGGTCTGATGAAACAAAGATTGAACTCTTTGGCCTGAATGCCAAGCGTCACATCTGGAGGAAACCAGGCACCGCTCACCTGGCCAATACCATCCCTACGGTGAAGCATAGTGGTGGCAGCATGTTGTGGGGTTGCTTTTCAGCGGCAGGGACTGGGAGACTAGTCAGGATCGAGGCAAAGATTAACAGAGATCCTTGATGAAAACCTGCTCTCAGGACCTCAGACTGGGACGAAGGTTCACCTTCCAACAGGACAACGACCTGTCACACAGCCAAGACAACGCAGGAGTGGCTTTAACCTGATTGAAAATCTCTGGAGAAACCTGAAAATAGCTGTGCAGCGACGTTCCCCATCCAACCTGACAGAGCTTGAGAGGATCTGCAGAGGAGAATGGGAGAAACTCCCCAAATACAGGTGTGCCAAGCTTGTAGCATCATACCCAAGAAGACTCGAGGCTGTAATCTCTGCCAAAGGTGCTTCAACAAAGCACTGAGTTAAAGGGGCTGAATACTTATGTAAATGGGATATTTCTGTTTTTTATTTTTAATACATTTGTAAAAATAAATCTAAAAAACTGTTTTCGCTTTGTCATTATTGGGTAAAACAATTTAATTAATTTTAGAATAAGGCTGTAACGTAACATTTGAAAAAATTGAAGGGGTGTGAATACCTTCCGAATGCCGTGTAAGTAAATCAGGTGTTACTTAAGAAGTGAAAAGGAGGCTGGACTTGTTGAGGTTCTTAGGGCTGATGAACCTGTGGTGTGTCCTCTGAGATATGGATAGGGAGGATAGACTAGTGTTGGGGAGGAGAAGTGGTGTGGGGATGGAGGGGTGGGGGAGATGAGGAAACATAATCCAGAAGATAGTCGACCACTGTATGGAATTCTCTAGCCTAGAGTTATTTTTCAGGGATTATTCAAGGATATGGACTAAAGCCCCATAACGCTGCTCCATGATGGAAGGTGAGTTTCCATCCTGCCGGTTCATAAGAACTGAAGGGGTGCAGAAATCATTCAGACAGGATTAGGGCTTGGCCAGGGGTTTAGGAGAGATCAAACACTGAGGTTGTCGGTTCTCCTTTAGCGTGTTCACTGCTGTGTTGGACCAGGATGAGATGGAGTTACGTCACTGATCTATTAAGGACATGGGACACAGTGGGTTCATCTCTATACTATAAAGTGGCTTCTGTGTTCCTGTTCTACTAGTCAATACATTTTTTGGGATGCACCCAGCCTTGCATGCATAGATAGTTTCCAAGTCAAAGGGGATAATTCAGAAAGGAATTAAAGGTCTGTGATTTAGTCAGCGGCAGTTGACTTTAGCAGTGAGTTAGTGGCCTGTGATTATGGTCTCGTTTCTCGATTCATTGGCTGAGCCCTCAGAGTGATTTAATGTCAGGCAGAGAAAGTGATGTACAGTACAGCCTGGAGAACGGCACAGAGACACCACTCCACGCCTCCGCTGATTAAACTGCTGTCTGATGGACACACACACACACACACACACACACACAAATCTCCACTGCCCACTGATTCAACACCCTACAGGACATAAAATAGAGGGATGAAGACAGCTGCCTGATCACCCTGTGTGTGTGTGTGTGTGTGTGTGTGTGTGTGTGTGTGTGTGTGTGTGTGTGTGTGTGTGTGTGTGTGTGCTGCACTAGTGTATTGATGATTGTGCTTTTTAAAGATTCGATCTTGACATATGTGTGTTTGTTTATGAGTACACCACTGTGTGTATGTGAGGATATTGACATATGTGTGTTTGTTTATGAGTACACCACTGTGTGTATGTGAGGATCTTGACATATGTGTGTTTGTTTATGAGTACACCACTGTGTGTATGTGAGGATCTTGACATATGTGTGTTTGTTTATGAGTACACCACTGTGTGTATGTGAGGATCTTGACATATGTGTGTTTGTTTATGAGTAACAAACTGTTTCCTCTGTTCTTTTTTCTTTAGTGTCAACTGTTTATGTTTGTGCTCTTCTCTCATGCTTGAAGCCAGATGTGCAGGGATGGAGAGAGAGAGAGAGAGAGAGAGAGAGAGAGAGAGAGAGAGAGAGAGAGAGCTGGAAGGGCAGGGATGGGGTCAGACACAGAGAGAGAGAGAGAGAGAGAAGGGGGAGAGGGGGAGAGAGAGGGGAGAGAGCTGGAAGGGCAAAGATACAGCTGGGAGAACCGGGCTCCTGCTTGCAGCTGAATCTTACTTCCCCTGAGCACTCCCTTTGCTAATCCCATACACACTGTGTGTGTTCCACATGTGTGACGTGTGTGCATGCATGGAGAAAGAGGGAGAGAGTATGTGTGTGCATTGGCATACCAACTTAGCACCATCCCTGCATTGACTATTCACTTCCACGGTCCACCAGTATTCCTGTTGCCTTGACTGTAAAACTAGCATAGCCACATCCAGCTCCAGTGCTGAGGAGACAGCCTCAGATTATACAGGGTGCTACATCCATCAGCAGACCATTATACACCCCAGACAGGATGCAAGAGATGAGGAGAGCAGAGGGAGAGAGAGAGAGAGAGAGAGAGAGAGAGAGAGAGAGAGAGAGAGAGAGAGAGAGAGAGAGAGAGAGAGAGAGAGAGAGAGAGAGAGAGAGAGAGAGAGAGAGAGAGAGAGAGAGAGAGAGAGAGAGAGAGAGAGAGAGAGAGAGAGAGAGAGAGAGAGAGAGAGAGAGAGAGAGAGAGAGAGAGAGGTTGAATAGAAAGAGCTGCTTAAGATAATTAATATGTAAGGCTGCCACTCGCCGTTATGCTACAACCCTGTAATTATAGTGCGGGTCGGGGCTGAACCGGGCAGGGACGGCTAGGGGCTGGGGAATGGGGTGCAGGGAAGAGAGGGTCTTCTGGGTGGGGAGTGACCAATGGGTGGGTTTCCCTGTGGGTCCTGGGTGGGGAGTGACCAATGGGTGGGTTTCCCTGTGGTTCCTCCTTTTCATCGTATATCCTTGGGCTTAGCAACACTAAAGATAACAATTACATTCTCAAACAAAAATGGCTGCACTAGCTATTCTCTCATGGAATTTGAAAGGCTGCTTGATATTCCAGCTTTCTTGATATTCTAGCAAGAAACCATATTGATATAGCAATGATCCAAGAAATACATCTGCTCCAAAAGGACACACATATACTGAACAAAAATATAAACGCAACATGCAACAATTTCAAAGATTTTACTGAGTTACAGTTCATTGAAGGGAATCAGTCAATTGAAATACGTTAATTAGGACCTAATCTATGGATTTAACATGACTGGGCAGGGGCTCAGCCATGGGTGGGAGCCAGGCCCACCAACTGGGGAACCAGACCCAGCCTTCTGGAAGGAGATTTTCCCCCACAAAAGGGCTTTATTACAGACAGAAATACTCCTCTGCACATTTTAGAGTGGCCTTTTATTGTCCCCAGCACAAGGTGCACCTGTGTAATGATCATGCTGTTTAATCAGCATCTTGATATGCCACACCTGTCAGGTGGATGGATTATCTTGACAAAGGAGAAATGCTCACTAACAGGGATTTAAACAAAGTTGTGCACAAAATTAGAGAGAAATGTGAGTATGAAAATTGTCTGGGATCCTTTATTTCAGCTTATGACCAACACTTAACATGTTGCATTTATATTTTTGTTCAGTATAGAATAGAGAACCAGTTGTACACACTGGCTGTTTTTTTCATCAGCCCCAAACACAACTAAAGGTGTAATCGTAATGATGCATAAGAAACTCAAACTGGTAACTCAAGACGACAGAATCACTTTCCTTAAATGGATCCATAATGGAAAGAAAATTGCCTTTATTACATTTTCATATTTGTTCATACAGGTCCCCCTTGAGAATCGAACACACAATCCTGGCGTTACAAGTGCCATGCTCTACCAACTGAGCCATTGTGTAGGCTCCAAATTCATATGACATATTTTATTCTCTGAACAACATATAATTAGACTGAATTGCAACTGGTTATTGGGACAGACATGAATGACATTCTGGACATGCGGGACAAATCTAATAAGACGAACTGCAATCCACAGGAAACCAAGGCTCAACAACATATAGTCTCTGATTACAACGTCATTGATGCCCAACGAGCTCATAACCCCAAAGCAAAATAGTTCACTTTGTATTCAAACAGGCTCAAAACATTTTCACAAAAGAGTTCACTTTTATTCAAACAGGCACAAAACATTTTCACATTCATTTCAATACTCGACATATACAAATTTCAGAATCTCCTAAAAGACCCACAAGTTTACTACAAAATCCTACATTCTGTGAACAATTTGATACTGAATTTAATTAATTTATGATTAACAAATATTCAGTCGATGATCCTCAGATTTGATGGGACGCCATTAATAAAGGTTTTATTGAAAACAATGCAACTGCATTTGAATCTGGGCTGAATAAATCACAAAGAAGATATCAAAATTGTAAAGGTTGTTAGCAATATTAGAGTGTTCTCCGACCAGGTAGTGACTACTCTATTCAAAGTTTCATTAGACTCAACCATTAGTTCCATGGTAATCAACCCAGTTGTCTACTGGCTAACAAGCTTTCTCAGTAATGATCAATTAGCAGATATTGCAATTATTGAATCTAAATCAGGTGAACTACTATCAGAACCCAAAAGAATCAACCAAAGATTCTCCATTTTCTATAAAGATTTGAACACCTATTATTGTAAATCCACACCAAGCCAGATCAAATCCTTTTTAAAAGATATAAGAACTCCTCTTCTCTCAACCGAGAAAGTCGTCTTGCTGGGAATCCACATCTCTCTCCATGAACTCAAAGGGGCTATTACATGTGTTACATGCTTCATCAGAAACCAAAGCTCCTTGGGCAGTTTTATGTCTCAAAGCAGGAATAGCTTTTGATATACTAGAATGGTCACATCTTCCGTTCAGAATAACTAGAAGTTGATCCCATCTCACCAATATCTCTAAATTCAACGAATAACTCTAAATTCTATGGATCACGTCATCTCATTATACACCAATGATATCTTACTTTATCTAGACAATGTATCTCAATCCCTCCCAAAAGTTTTGAAGATCATTGACAAATTCAGATCCATCTCAAGTTGTAAAATAAATGTAACCAAATCAGCCCTACTGCCTCTCAAGACCCCGATGGAGGACTCCATCTCTACTTATGGAATCCCAAATGTTTTGAGAATAGATATATTTCCTTCCTTAGATAAAACTATATTCAGATGCTTTAACAGAATGCTCAAATAAATTAAATCCGACCATAGATGGACTAATATCCCAGTTGCTTTAACTAGCAGAATATCTACTGTCAAAATGAATACATTGCCTTCGCTGAATTTCTGTAGTTCAATGCTTCCCATGGCTTCCACTTCTGGCTAATGGGATACAATTCATAGTGTGGTTTCAAAATGTATATGGCAAAGTAAGCGATCCTGGATAAAATTAACAAACTCTCAAAGAAAGATGTAGAAGGACTATCTGTACCCAACCTATAATTATATTTTCAGGTACTAGCATTTCCTCCCATCAAGCCTGGACCCACTTCAATACACATACCGCCCCAACAGATCCACAGACCACAGATGACGCAATCTCAATCGCACTCCACACTGCCCTTTCCCACCCGGACAAAAGGAACACCTATGTGAGAATGCTGTTCATTTACTACAGCTCAGCGTTCAACACCATAGTGCCCACAAAGTTCATCACTAAGCTAAGGACACTGGGACTAAACACCTCCCTCTGCAACTGGATCCTGGACTTCCTGACGGGCCGCCCCCAGGTAGTAAGGGTAGGTAACAACACATCTGCCACACTGATCCTCAACACAGGGGCCCCTCAGGGGTGCGTGCTTAGTCCCCTCCTGTACTCCCTGTTCACCCACGACTGCATGACCAAGCACGACTCCAACGCCATCACCGACAACGATGAGACAGCCTATAGGGAGGAGGTCAGAGACCTGGCAGTGTGGTTCCAGGACAACAACCTCTCCCTCAACGTGAGCAAGACAAAGGAGATGATTGTGGACTACAGGAAAAGGAGGGCTGAACACGCCCCCATTCACATCCCCAACAAACTCTCATGGTCCAAACACATCAAGAAAGTCGTGAAGATGGCACAACAATGCCTTTTCCCCCTCAGGGGGCTGAAAAGATTTGGAATGGGTCCCCAGATCCTCAAAAGGTTCTACAGCTGCACCATCGAGAGCATCCTGACCGGTTGCATCACCGCTTGGTATGGCAACTGCTCGGCATCCGACCGTAAGGCGCTACAGAGGTTAGTGCGTACAGCGCAGTACATCACTGGGGCCAAGCTTCCTGCCATCCAGGACCTATATACTAGGCGGTGTCAGAGGAAGTCCCAAAAAACAGATTCCAGGCACAGCAAGCGGTACCAGAGCGCCAAGTCTAGGTCCAAAAGTCACCTTAACAGCTTCTACCCCCAAGCCATACGACTGCATTCCACAGGTATGGTGGCCCATGTTGACTTCAATGCTTCCCACAGTCCTTTGGGTGGTGAACCATTCTTGATACAAACAGGAAACTGTTGAGCGGGAAAAACCCAGCAGCGTACCGGTTCTTGACACAAACCGGTGCTGGCACCTACTAGCATACCCCGTTCAAAGGCACTTAAATCTTTTGTCCAGCCCATTATTTTCAGGATAAAAAATAAATAGAATGGAGCTAAGCACAGGCAAAATCCTAGAGGAAAACCTGGTTCAGTCTGCTTTTCACCAGACAATGGGAGATGAATTCACCTTTCAGCAGGACTAATAACCTACAATACAAGGACAAATATACACTGGAGTTGCTTACCAAGAAGAAAGTGAATGTTCCTGAGTTACAGTTTGTTTTGGGGGGGGGGGTGGGGGGGGTGGTGAGATGAGAGGTTGGGGGTGGAGGCCCACTTACACTGTTTACCTTTTTTATTTTCTTATTTTTATAAAACTTTTTAGTGTTTTATAAACTGATAATATGAAATGGATAATGTGCCTGTAACCCCCAACCCCAACAAAAAAATAACAAAACAAATACAAATTTGGTTTTAAAAAATACTTAAAAATAGAAAAAAGAGAGAGAGATAACGAGTGCATGAGAGATGTGTAGAACAACAAGAGAGATTCTGAGAAACAGAGACTGAAAGATAGGGAGAAAAAGTTTTGAGTGTGTGTGCAAGTGCGAATGAAGAGGCCGTGCTTGTGATTGTGTGTGCATTCATGTGCATGTCCCAATTGACGTTGCATTGTGTAGAAATTGAGGGAGTGGTGCCCGGAATCAAAGCTGTTTATTTGTGTCCATCCATTAAACATTGTTTCCCTTGTGGGTCTCTGAATCTACAGATTTTAATAACGAGCCTGCAGCTGGAATGAACAGAGAGGAGGGGGGACACAGAGACATAGAAAAGAGAGGGAGACAGAAGATGAAGAGAAAATATGAAATTAAAGAAAGAGATGAGGGAGAGAAAGAGAGAGAGAAAAAAGGGTGAAATAATGTGATATAGAAAATAGCAAAGAGGAGGTTGAGCAAAAAGGGGGATGGTAGAAGAGAGAGAGAGAGAGAGAGAGAGAGAGAGAGAGAGAGAGATTTCATTTTAAAACATTTATCTTACAAATGATTTGTTTAATCTAACTGCTTAACTATTTATCTGTACATGGAATTGTATTTGGGGTTTTTTAACTCATTTTTTTCTAATCTTTACAGTAAAATTCCACAGGCACTATCTGATGTGTGGAGACATTTCACTGCAGCTAATGTAGAAGGAAAAGCTGTGTACATTTGCAAATACTGTGCCAAATCATATGTGAAGAATGCAATAAAGATGCAGAATCATCTGGCCAAGTGCATAAAGTTCCCTCAGCGCTCACAACAAGCAACCTCTGACAAAAGTCCCTCTACTTCTATTCGAGGTGAAAATGATTAACCTTTTCCGATAGCAACAGCTCATGGCCCTCTTGGAATCAGAAGGTTTTTTGACTCAATGGAGGAACGTAGTCAGAGAAATGCTGATGAATGTCTTACTTGAGCTGTGTATGCAACTGGTTCACCTCACAGGCAACGCTCACAGGCAATGTGTATTGGAGATTTCTGAACATGTTTTGCCCAGCATACACCCCTCCAACCAGACATGCTTTATCTACTAATTTGTTGGATGCAGAGTTCAACAGAGTTGAAGTGAAGGTCAAGAGAAAGCAAGGAATAATTAACTACATCATCTCCACCCCTCAACCAGCACAGACACAAGGGACAACAAACTCACCGGTCTCTACATTGCAGATAAGCTGAAGGCATCAATGACCTTGGACCACAAAAGGTATTTGCACTGGTGACAGACAATGCTGCGAACATGAAGGCTGCTTGGTCTAAAGTGGACCATTCCTTCCCTCACGTCACATCCATTGGCTGTGCAACTCATGCATTGAATCTGCTCCTCAAGGACATCATGGCACTGAAAACAATGGATACGCTCTACAAGAGAGCCCAGGAAATGGTTAGGTATGTGAAGGGTCATCATGTTATAGCAGCAATCTACCTCACCAAGCAAAGTGAGAATAATAAGACCAACACATTGAAGCTGCCCAACAACACCCGTTGGGGTGGTGTTGTCATCATGTTTGACAGTCTCCTGGAGGGGAAGGAGTCTCTCCAAGAAATGGCCATATCACAGTCTGCCGATATGGACAGCCCCATCAAGAGGATCTTCCTGGATTATGTATTTTGGGAGAGAGTGGTAAGCAGCCTGAAACTCCTGAAACCTATAGCAGTAGCCATTGCACGGATTTAGGGAGACAATGCCATCCTGTCTGATGTTCAGACTCTGCTTGCAGATGTAAGAGAAGAAATTCGTACTGCCCTGCCCACTTCACTGTTGCTCCAAGCAGAGGAATCTGCAGTTCTGAAATACATCAAAAAGTGTGAAGACTTCTGCCTGAAGCACATACACGCCGCAGAGTACATGTTGGACCCCAAGTATGCTGGCAAGAGCATCCTGTCTGGTGCAGAGATCAGCAAGGCCTATGGTGTTATTACTACTGTGTCTCGCCATCTTGGCCTGGATGAGGGCAAGGTTCTTGGCAGTCTGGCGAAGTACACTTCCAAGCAAAGGCTTTGGGATGGAGATGAAATATGGCAGTCGTGCCAACATTATGGATCTGAGGCTCTTTCCCTTGTTGCCTCCATCATCCTCCAAATCCCACCAACATCAGCCGCCTCAGAGCGCAACTGGTCCTTGTTTGGGAACACACACAACAAAGCACGAACTCCTAAACCTAACCCCTAACCCTAATTCTAGCCCTAACCTTAATTGTAACACTAAACCTAACCCCTAAGCCTTAAATAGCCTTTTTCCCTGAGGGGACAGGCAAAATGTCCCCACAACACACACACACAATCACTCACTCACTCTTCATGTCACTTTCATGCATTATCACGGAGCCATCAATACATAACATGCACTCACAATCAATGTGCTGAGAGTGTGGAACAATCGTGCACACACACATAATTACGAAGTTGAATGTGGCACAGATGGAATGGTGTTAGATGATTGAATCAAAAGAGAGAGAGAGAAGGGGAGAGAGAGAGAGAGAGAGAGAGAGGGGAGAGAGAGAGAGAGAGAGAGAGAGAGAGAGAGAGAGAGAGAGAGAGAGAAGCGAAGGTTGCTCTTCTCTACAGTAAATGGCGTGTGGATGTGATAAAACTGAAGTTCAAAACTTGGGCACAGAGGCAGAGAGAGTTGCTGAATCAGAGCTTAGCCTGACGTCAAAGCATATTAATGAACAGAACAAACGGAGGATGGCTGGCTGACTGCGAGTAGAAGAGGAAAGAGGTTTTTATTGTCTATGGGGGGCTACCGTGTTTACTCTGTATCTGAATACTGAAATCCCTCCCTTTCCCTGTTCGTGGGGAAGAAACCCAGCTGTCCTATTTCAAATGGAAATGATGATGAATGTGAAAATGAAGTGTGAAATTAACAAACTATTATGATGGTTTGGGTCCAATTACACTGTAATTATATTGGGTTCTGAATTCATCAGGTCCCCTGTGTGGCATGTACACAGAGAACCAACTCTACTCTCTCTCTCTTCTGCTGATATACACTCACACCCTCAAACTCGTCTCTCGAAGCCAGTTCCACTGCATTTTGTTGTTTCCCTCTAGTCAGAGACCTGGGACACGAAGTGTGTGCAATTAATGATCAGGTAGAACAGAAAACCATCAGGCTCCGGACCTCGTAGGGTAAAGAGTTGAATACCCCTGTCTAGCGCATACAGTACAGTGCCTTCAGAAAGTATTCACACCCCTTGAAATGTTTTGGTCAATGATAAAAAAAAAAAAGCTAAATAAAACCTTGATACAGTGGGGAGAACAAGTATTTGATACACTGCCGATTTTGCAGGTTTTCCTACTTACAAAGTATGTAGAGGTCTGTAATTTTTATCATAGGTACACTTCAACTGTGAGAGATGGAATCTAAAACAAAAATCCAGAAAATCACATTGTATGATTTTTTTATAATTAATTAGCATTTTATTGCATGACATAAGTATTTGATCACCTACCAACCAGTAAGAATTCCGGCTCTCACAGACCTAATAGTTTTTCTTTAAGAAGCCCTCCTGTTCTCCACTCATTACCTGTATTAACTACACCTGTTTGAACTCGTTACCTGTATAAAAGACACTTGTCCACACACTCAATCAAACAGACTCCAACCTCTCCACAATGGCCAAGACCAGAGAGCTGTGTAAGGACATCAGGGATAAAATTGTAGACCTGCACAAGGCTGGGATGGGCTACAGGACAATAGGCAAGCAGCTTGGTGAGAAGGCAACAACTGTTGGCGCAATTATTAGAAAATGGAAGAAGTTCAAGATGACGGTCAATCTCCCTCGGTCTGGGGCACCATGCAAGATCTCACCTCGTGGGGCATCAATGATCATGAGGAAGGTGAGGGATCAGCCCAGAACTACACGGCAGGACCTGGTCAATGACCTGAAGAGAGCTGGGACCACAGTCTCAAAGAAAACCATTAGTAACACACTACGCCGTCATGGAATAAAATCCTGCAGCGCACGCAAGGTCCCCCTGCTCAAGCCAGCGCATGTCCAGGTCCGTCTGAAGTTTGCCAATGACCATCTGGATGATCCAGAGAGAAGGTCATGTGGTCTGATGAGACAAAAATAGAGCTTTTTGGTCTAAACTCCACTCGCCGTGTTTGGAGGAAGAAGGAGGATGAGTACAACCCTAAGAACACCATCCCAACCGTGAAGCATGGAGGTGGAAACATCATTCTTTGGGGATGCTTTTCTGCAAAGGGGACAGGATGACTGCACCGTATTGAGGGGAGGATGGATGGGGCCATGTATCGCGAGATCTTGGCCAACAACCTCCTTCCCTCAGTAAGAGCATTGAAGATGGGTCGTGGCTGGGTCTTCCAGCATGACAACGACCCGAAACACACAGCCAGGGCAATTAAGGAGTGGCTCCGTAAGAAGCATCTCAAGGTCCTGGAGTGGCCTAGCCAGTCTCCAGACCTGAACCCAATAGAAAATCTTTGGAGGGAGCTGAAAGTCCGTATTGCCCAGCGACAGCCCCGAAACCTGAAGGATCTGTATGGAGGAGTGGGCCAAAATCCCTGCTGCAGTGTGTGCAAACCTGGTCAAGAACTACAGGAAACATATGATCTCTGTAATTGCAAACAAAGGTTTCTGTACCAAATATTAAGTTCTGCTTTTCTGATGTATCAAATACTTATGTCATGCAATAAAATGCAAATGAATTACTTAAAAATCTTACAATGTAATTTTCTGGATTTTTGTTTTAGATTCCGTCACTCACAGTTGAAGAGTACCTATGATAAAAATTACAGACTTCTACATGCTTTGTAAGTGGGAAAACCTGCAAAATCGGCAGTGTATCAAATACTTGTTCTCCCCACTGTATACCTTGATTAGATATGTATTCAACTCCCTGAGTCAGTTTGTGTTTGAATCAGTGATTACAGCTGTGTCTTTCTGGGTAAATCTCAAAAACTCTAACTGTAACTGGCCACACAGGAACATTCAATATTGCCTTGTTAAAGCAACTCCAGTGTAGATGTGTCCTTGTGTTTTAGGGTATTGTCCTACTGAAAGGTGATTTTGTCTCCCAGTGTCTGTCAGACTTAACTACGTTTTCCTCTAGGATTTTGCCTGTGCTTAGCTCTGTTCCATTTCCTTTTATCCTACAAAACTCCCTAGTCCTTGTCGATGACAAGCATACCCATAACATGATGCAGCCACCACCATACTTGAAAATATGAAGAGTGGTACGCAGTGATGTGTTGGACAAAAAGTTAATTTCGGGCCTGCACGCTGACTTCGGTCGCCAGCTGTATGGTGTTTCCTCCGACACATTGGTGTGGCTGGCTTCCGGGTTAAGCAAGCAGTGTGGCTTGGCAGAGTTGTGTTTCGGAGGACGCATGGCTCTCGATCTTCGCCTCTCCCGAGTCTGTACGGTAGTTGCAGTGATGGGACAAGACTGTAATTACCAATTGGGGAGTATTACTTTAGTGCCTTGTTGCAAACAGGATCCATGTTGTTGTACAGGCTTCCTTCTTTTCACTCTGTAATTTATTTTAGTTGTGGAGTAACTACAATGTGGTTGATCCATCCTCAGTTCTCTCCTATCACAGCTATTGAACTCTGTAACTGTTTTAAAATCACTGTTGAAATCCCTTAGCGGTTTCCTTCCTCTCCAGCAACTGAGTTAGGAAGGACACCTGTATCTTTGTAGTGATTGGGTGTATTGATACACCATCCAAAGTGTAATAACTTCACCATGCTCAAAGGGATATTCAATGTCTGCTTCTTATTTTCACCCATCTACCAATAGGAGCCCTTCTTTGCGAGGCATTGGGAAAACCTCCCTGCTCTTTGAGGTTGAATCTGTTTGAAATTCACAGCTTGACTCAGGGACCTTACAGATAATTATACAGTATGTGTGGGGTAGAGAGATGGGGTAGTTATTCAAAAAATCATGTTGAAACACTAATATTGCACACAGTTAGTCCATGCAATTTATTATGTGACTTGCTAAGCACATTTTTACTCCTGAACTTATTTAGGCTTGCCATAACAAAGGGGTTTAATACTTATTGACTCAAGACATTTCAGCTTTTCATTTTTAATTCATTTGTAAACATTTCTAAAATAAAACATTATGGGAAAGTGCAGGGGTGGCCCTGGACGTTCTGCCACCCTAGGCAACACAAAAATCTCTGTCAAGTGCCGCCCTAGGCGATCGCCAAATCTTGTCTAATGGGAGGGCCGGCCCTGGGAAAGTGTGTGTAGATCAGTGACACAAAGTCTCAATTTAATCCATTTTAAATGCAGGCTGTAAGACAACAAAATGTGGAAAAAGGCAGGTGGTGTGAATGCGTTCTGAAGGCACTGCACACATGAACACCATACTCATATAGACAAACATAAATCTACCACATCACTGTCATAATAAACAACCCCACACAACAACTCTCTTTCCCGCCCCCCACTTGCTGTGTTGTAAACACAAAATTATTATATCTCTATGGGAAATTCAGGAGACTGTATCAATCCACTGGGCACACCATGTAATTTCAACGTGGAAATGTATGTAATATTTGGTTGACACGTTAATCAATGAGATTTCAACTTTTATTCACCCACTCAAAAAGTCAACCTGACGTTTGTGTGTAAATAAGGTATTTCAGTTATTTATTTGTAATAAATTTGCAAACAAATCTAATAACCTGTTTTCACTTTGTCATTATGGGGTATTGTGTGTAGATTTATGAGGAAAAACATTTATTTAATACCTTTTAGTATAAGGTTGTAACAAAATGTGGAAAAAGGGAAGAGGTCTGAATATTTCCCGAATGCACTGTATACAACAATTTAATGTGTTATCACTGTGATTCATCTAATAGCACAGCCACACTACATGGATTGCGGTTGAGATTACATTAAAAGTACACGCTGTCAAGATTTTGCGCAGATTATTATAGAGATTGTGAAGATCTTCACAGACCTGCAACTTTTGCATGCTATGTTGAACATGCACGCTTTGTAACGTGGTAAAAGGAGGGAGCCAGGCGCAGGATACGGAGAATGGGTTTTAATAATGTAGCCGCAACAAAAACAATCGCGAATAGAGAATTCAGTTACAGAGGAAATACTAATACAAATAGTTGCCCGGAATAAACGTACTGTTGAAACAACGTAACATGTCAATATGAACACGTAACGAGGAACAAAATAACGCACAAGGACTAGGGGAGCAGAGGGAACAGATAAACATCTAGTAATGATGTAAATGAGGATCAGGTGTGTGTCGTTGGTGATAGGACAGTCCGTGGTGCGTTCAAGACAAAACAGTGTTGTGAGGCGTTGGGAAACTGGTGGTGACACTAGGCTGTAATATGGAACCAGGGGAACGGTGGCGGCAAGAAAGCCGGTGACGTCGGACGCCGGAGCCGCCCCGGACCAGGAGATGAGGCAGCCCCGGAGGGAGACGTGACACGCTTTCTATGATTACATAAGAATACATATATAGTTACATTAACCTCAAATGTGCCATGGATGTGTTACTCATTTTAAAGTTGAATAAATACTGTTTCATTAGTTCGTAAGATAGCCTTCACTTTAGGCTATTTCCTGTGACACAAAATTGATTGTGTTTGTTTGTCAACGCATAAATCCAACACATAAATTATCAATTTGTAGACAAAGTGGAATAAAAGCCACACTAAGGGCTCTATTCAATCTGTAAAACTGAAGCGTTACAGATTCCGCAATAGAAATGTAACAATTTCCGATTTAGCCGACCTATGCAGCATTTCGCATGAACGCAGTCTCTGCTAATGCTGGAAAATTGCCTTTAAATTTCAATCACGCTGTAAAGCTGAACTTCAGTGATACAGATTGAGCCCTGAATCAGTGGCACATATGTAACTACCCAAGCAGAAGATACATCTCCTTCAAATGTTGATATTTGGTTGCGTTGACAACCAAACACAATTCAATATACAGTTTGTCTACAAATTCTTAATTTATATGTTGGATTCATGCCTCAATCTCAATCAAAAATCTAAATGAAAGTATAGGACAACATTTAAATTAACTTTACTTATTAGTTATATTTAGTTATATTCTTTAAACTTAGAATTTTGGTTGAGATGGAGACGTGAATCCAACATATTAATGATTAACTTTCAGATTGAATTTAAAATCAACCAAAGCTTGAAACCCTAGGCCTATATGTATTGTCTATTGTAGTTGAACCCTGGGTTGAATTGAAACAACAGCTGTTGATGACTTTTAAAATGCTATATACAGTAGGCCTAAATTGTATAATTGAGGATATTGATTTGATATTGAGTTAAAAATGTCTGCATTGGACATTTAAAAACGTCTTCTAGTGATATGAACTTTTAATGATGAAAAGCGATATCCAAAGTATAAATACAATGAACTATGCACACTAAAGGGAGATGCATTTCATGGGTTAATGGGGGAAGAGGGTGTTTAGGCATTCCACAGAGTTAGAGCATGTAGTGATGTACATAGCTAGAGGGCTCCCAGCAGGATAGCACTGACTGCCACTGTAGATAACCCCAGTACAGAGTCTAGTCACGGCTACACTACTGCTGTACAACAGCACCATCATCACAGCACAGCGCCACGGCAACAGTGCTATGGTTACCATGCCATGGTTACGAACATGGAGCACCTCCAACACACTGATTTGTTTTTACTTTTTAAAAGTTCTGCTTTTTTCTTTTCTTTTATTTGTACGCCATTTTGGTCTGTCTAGTGCCCAACTTTGTAGACTATGCAGTGACTATGTACACTGAATGAATATGTGAAGCTGAGGAGTGAGGTTATACATCCCCCATCTGTTACAGTAAATGTAACTGTGTGAAGAACATTTACTATATTCAAAGCCATATATGGGCATGCAATGGTTCCAATTCCACTGCTCTATTTCTATTCTGAACTGTTACAATCATCAAAGGACGTCTCTGTGACCGTAATCCTCATCTCACGCCATTATGCCAGAAATATACACATACTTTATATGCAGACACAATTTACGTTAACTGTGTGACTGCTTTTCTGTGAATCTGTCTGTGTGTGTGTGTATGTACGTGCGTGTGTGTGTGTGTGTGTGTGTGTGTGTGTGTGTGTGTGTGTGTGTGTGTGTGACTGCTCTGTGACAGTGGTGGGAGGAAACAGTGGGTGGAGAGAGGGACACAGTGAAATGCAAAGGAATGAAAGTTATCCCACACTCTAATCTGCATTCCGTCCATAACCGTTAGAGGTGCCGTAACTGTCCTTCAGCTCAGTGATGGATGCTAACACACACACACAGTTTGTCAAGGCTCTGAGTTTTTGTTGGATGATAGAGAGAGAGAGAGAGAGAGAGAGAGAGGGATAGAGGGAGAGGGAGAGGGATAGAGAGAGAGGGAGAGGGAGAGAATGAATGTGAAGAAGAAAGAAGAGAAGCGATGCAAGAGCGGAGGGAGGGATACAGAAAAGGAGAGGGAAAGAGAGAAGGGGAATGGGGAGGAGAGAGAGAGGGGGAGGGGAAAGGGTGTGTGTGAGTGTCTACATACCTAGCTCTGTCTAAATAGCTTCAGCCTCAGTCTATACAGCGTGGAGCGAGCAACACCTCACACAGTAAAGTTAGAGCTACTGGAGAACACCAGAACACCCAGGAGTCTGAACAAGCACTCAGTCTGAACAAACACTCAGTCTGAACAAGCACTCAGTCTGAACAAACACTCAGTCTGAACAAACACTCAGTCTGAACAAACACTCAGTCTGAACAAACACTCAGTCTGTAGAAACACTCAAGTCAACGGAGCGAGAGGCACACACACACACAATCTCTAGCATACACACCATATTTTCCGCACATACTGTACATGATGGCAGCACATGTTGCAGAATGCAGATGTTAACATGCATATATACAGTTGAAGTCGGAAGTTTACATACACCTTAGCCAAATACATTTAAACTCACTTTTTCACAATTTAATCCTAGTAAAAATTCCTTGTCTTAGGTCAGTTAGGATCACCACTTTATTTTAAGAATGTGAAATGTCAGAATAATAGTAGAGAGAATGATTTATTTCAGATTTTATTTCTTTCATCACATTCCCAGTGGGTCAGAAATGTACATACACTCAATTAGTATTTGGTAGCGTTGCCTTTAAATTGTTTAACTTGGGTCAAATGTTTCAGGTAGCCTTCCACAAGCTTCCCACAATAAGTTGGATGAATTTTGGCCCATTCCTCCTGACAGAACTGGTGTAACTGAGTCAGGTTTATAGGCCTCCTTGCTCACACACGCATTCTCAGTTCTGCCCACAAATATTCTATAGGATTGAGGTCAGGGCTTTGTGATGGCCACTCCAATACCTGTTGTCCTTAAGCCATTTTGCCACAACTTTGGAAGTATGCTTGGGGTCATTGTCCATTTGGAAGATCCATTTGCGACCAAGCTTTAACTTCCTGACTGATGTCTTGAGATGTTGCTTCAATATATCCACATAATTTTCCTTCCTCTATGCCATCTATTTTGTGAAGTGCACCAGTCCCTCCTGCAGCAAAGCACCCCCACAACATGATGCTGACACCCCCGTGCTTCACGGTTGGGATGGTGTTCTTCAGCTTGCAATCCTCCCCCTTTTTCCTCCAAACATAACGATGGTCATTATGACCAATGCAGATATAAATATGCAGATATCAACATGCAGATATCAATATCCAGATATCAATCTGCAGATATCAACATGCAGATACCAACATAAAGATATCAACATGCAAACATGAATATGCAGATATCAACATGCATATATTAATATGCAGATATCAACATGCAGGCATCAATATGCAGATATCAATACGCAGATATCAATATGACGATATCAATATGACGATATCAATATGCAGATATCAACATGGAGATGTTAATATAATATGCAGGTATCAATGTGCAGAAACATATTCATGCAGATATCAATATTTATTTAACCTTTATTTTACTAGGCAAGTCAGTTAAGAACAAATTCTTATTTACAATGACGGCCTAGGAACAGTGGGTTAACTGCTACTAGATATCACTATGCAGATATAAATATGCAGATATCAACATGCAGATATCACTATGCAGATATAAATATGCAGATATCACTATGCAGATATCAACATGCAGATATCACTATGCAGATATCACTATGCAGATATAAATATGCATATGAATACACACAAACACATATGGTATCATCCTCCCTCTCTCAATTCAATTTCAATTTCAATTTAAAGGTTTTATATGGGAAACATACAGTATGTTAACATTGCCATAGCAAGTGCAGTAGATTGGGTCTCTCTCCCTCTGTCTCGGACACGCACGCACAAACACACAGACGTACGCAATTAGTCAGAGGTGTGAGGTGATGTGTGGGTTGCGGTAGGGGAACAGGTGCAGATCTCTCTAAATGAAGTGAGTGTCGCTGATGTTCTTTCTACTGAGACACACCTGACTAACTGGCTCCACTCAATTCAATTCAATTCAATTCCACTCCCCATCTATCCGCTGCTAGCCCCCCCTCTCTCTCGTTCTCTCTCTTTCTCTTCCCCCCCTCTCTCTCTCCCTTTCTCCCGCTCTCTTTCGCTCTCCCTCTCGCTCCCTCTCTCTCGCCTTCCTTTTGTCTTTCTGTTTATCAATATATATTTAGCGCTGTTCATATTTCCTTTCCTTTTGTATCTTTTGTAGCCCTCCCTCCATCTTCTCGTTCTCTTTCTATCTCTCTACATGTTTCTGTGGTTCTCACAGGGCTCAGCTGCGGTCCAGCTGTGGTACTGCCCCAGAGCCCAATCTGCCACACTACACACCGCTCACTATCTCTCTCTACACACACTGATCAAATCACATTTTATTCCTTGCATGCTTCGTAAACAACAGTTGTAGACTGACAGTGAAATGCTTACTTACGGGCCCTTCCTATCAATGCAGAGAGAAATAATAGAAAAGTAATAACACGTAATAATAAAAGTAATAATAAATACACATTGAGTAACAATTTCTTGGCTATATACACACAGGGTACCAGTACTGAGTCGATGTGTTACGAGGTAATTGAGTTAGATATGTACTAGAACTAGGAATAAAGTGACAGATAGTAAACAGTAGCAGCATCGTATGTGATGAGACAAAAAGGTTAGTGCAAAAGGGTCAATGCAGATAGTCTGGGTAGCTATTTGGTTAAGTATTTAAATAACTATTTAGCAGTCTTATAGCTTGGGGGTAGAAGCTGTTCAGGGTCCTGTTGGTTTCAGACTTGGTGCTCCGGTACCGCTTGCCGTGCGGTAGCAGAGAGAACAGTCTGACTTGGGTGACTGGAGTCTTTGCCAATTTTTAGGGCCTTCCTCTGACGCTGCCTGGTATAGAGGTTCTGGATGGCAGGGAGCTCGGCCCCAGTGATGTACTGTGCCATACGCACTACCCTCTGTAGCGCCTTGCGTCGGATGCCAAGCAGTTGCCATACCAAGTGGTGATGCAGCCAGTCAAGATGCTTTCAATGATGCAGCTGTAGATCTTTTTGAGGATCTGAGGGCCCATGCCAAATCTTTTCAGCGATCCAAACGTCTGTGTGTGTGTGTGTGTGTGTGTGTACAGATGACAAGTAGCCCATGAGAAGTGTTTCATTAAGCCTTTATTTATCACGACACAGAGAAGCTTTTCCTATCCATTACAGCCCCGCCCACTTCGCCATTCACACCGGTATCCGATTCACTGGCACCACAAAGCGCCGCCACCTGAGGACGCCACTATCAAAGGAACAGATAGCTTCAGATCTTTCTACCCAGTAGGCATGGCAAAATCACAGGCTATAGAGCAGGAGTGTCAAACACATGGACCACGGGTGGTTTGAGTACAAAAAAATTATACTATTAAAAATACAAAAACAAAATATACTTTCAAATGACTAATATCAAATTTAAACTGTATAGAAATTATAATGGACCGACATTAATACAGTTTCTTGACTTTCCAGGTCGCTATTAATCAGTGAATGAAAGGTAGACAGTTAGCGATGGATAGAGCACTATGTTTCGCAAATTTTGACGGCAAGGAAATATAACCAATTATTCAGTGCGGCCCTCCGGACCTCGTTGAGTAAAGAAAGCAGCCCCCGGGGCAAAATGAGTTTGACACCTCTGCTCTGAAGGCTTGTCAATTTCTTTTTACTGTGGTACATCGATTAAAACGACTCCAGCAGCGATCCAAACATCTCCCACATCCACAGATATAAAAGGACTTTATAGTGATTCAGATGGACGGGGCCTTTAAGCGACTCTTGAACGACTCCATAGCGATTCAAATATTAAACAGCCTGATAACTGTGACACGCATGGAGTGGCGGGTGACTGGGGGGAGGGGGGTGGATGATGTCACTAGTAACAGTAAGTACTGCTGTTCTGAATACAATGGGCCCAATAACTTCAGTGACCATTAGAACAAATGACAGTGAAGTCATGTTCCTTTGCTACAGTATAGTTGTGAGTCATCAATAGAAGTAGTCTAAGAGATAGAACAAGGCTGCGTCTCAAATGACACCCTATGTCTGGTCATAAAGGGAATAGAGGGCCATTTGGGACGCATCCTTGTGATCTGTGATAGAGGTATGAGTTGTAGACTCATCTCCACTGAGGCAAGTCCCTGTGCTTTTGATTGACACATTCGCGTAAGTGGCCTCTGGTGGCCAGTATAGATGATTGATCGTAACACTGTTCCAGGCATTCAACGGAGGATTGTGATTGTAGTCTGATCTGTGTATTAGTGAAGGTCTTTCTTCATATGTCATTATATTTGATCCAACAAATGTCTAAAACACCAAACCCAGGACAGAGTATAACCCCTTGTTCCTGAAACAAAGATCACATTAGGCAACAGCAAACAGTGAGAGGACATCCAGGTTATTTTGATGGCTGTACATTGTGTCCAGCTCCTGAGCCATATAGCCATATAGTGGAGCAGGTCCCTGTGTACAGTATAACACAGGTGGAGCAGGTCCCTGTGTACAGTATAACACAGGTGGAGCAGGTCCCTGTGTACAGTATAACACAGGTGGAGCAGGTCCCTGTGTACAGTATAACACAGGTGGAGCAGGTCCCTGTGTACAGTATAACACAGGTAGAGCAGGTCCCTGTGTACAGTATAACACAGGTGGAGCAGGTCCCTGTGTACAGTATAACACAGGTAGAGCAGGTCCCTGTGTACAGTATAACACAGGTGGAGCAGGTCCCTGTGTACAGTATAACACAGGTAGAGCAGGTCTCTGTGTACAGTATAACACAGGTAGAGCAGGTCCCTGTGTACAGTATAACACAGGTTGAGCAGGTCCTTGCCCAGCCAAGTGGCAACTAAGCCAGATGCAGTGAGTAACTGTAGTACAGCTCAGGTGTGCTGGGCCTGAGGTACCGCCAGGAGGCAGCCAGAGAGTCCTTGTAGTACAGTAGTCCTGTAGTACAGCTCAGGTCTGCTGGACCTGAGGACCCGTCAGGAAGCAGCCAGAGAGTCCTTGATCAAATGTGCTCCAGTGTGCTGAGAGGTCCAGTATGCTGGAAGATCCAGTGTGCTGGGAGGTCCAGTGTGCTGTGAGGTCCAGTGTGCTGGGAGGTCCAGTTGAAGAGCATGGTCAGACGACATGGTCATTATGGACCTATCCTCTCGGCAGGAGATGGTTTCAATGAAGACGTGTCATTGACCCTGAAGATGGATGGGTCATGGCTCATGTATCCATGGCCCAGGTGCAGTATCCATGCTCCAGTACAGCTCAGAATCTGGCCTGACAGTGATCCGGATAAAGGACAGTCATTTCCCAGTTTCATGTATCTTATCCATACTCAGGTATGCCGGGCCCAAGGTCCAGTCCAGTACAGGTCAGGACCATGGTGTTATCAGCAGCTGAGGATCTTGATGAAGGCGCGTCTGAACTCGATGTTGAAGGTGGTGTAGATGACTGGGTTGAGGGCGCTGTTGACGTAGCCCAGCCAGGTGAAGGCGCTGTAGAGTTCTGGGGGAATACGACATGTCCTGCAGTGGGTGTTCAGGATGTGAGTCACGAAGAACGGCAGCCAGCAGATCAGGAACACCCCTGGAAGATGGAAAGAGAAAGGGATAGAGAGAGAGCGGGATGGATGGGAGGGAGAGAGAGAGAAAGAGAGAGAGAGAGAGAGAGAGTGAGAGAGAGAGAGGAAAAGAGTTGGAGAGAGAATAAGGGAAAGGGTCAGTGAAAGGGAGGGAGAGAGCATGACGGAGGGAGAGAGCATGACGGAGGGAGAGAGCATGACGGAGGGAGAGAGCTTGATGGAGGGAGAGAGAGAGGGAGAGCATGACGGAGGGAGAGAGCATGACGGAGGGAGAGAGCATGACGGAGGGAGAGAGCATGACGGAGGGAGAGAGCTTGATGGAGGGAGAGAGAGAGGGAGAGCATGACGGAGGGAGAGCGAGAGAGAGAGAGAGAGAGGGGGAGACAGAACAAGAGATGAAGCGTGACAGAGGTAATGCTCTCTCCCTCTGTCATGCTCTCCCACTTCTCTCTCTAAAATAGTACATTAGTAATTATTAATAGTAATAATAATAATAATCAGTTTTAACAGACACAAACTTCAACACACTGATAGAATTCCAAGTACATAAATACCCATATACTTAGAGGGCAGAGGGTTCGTGGGGAGGGGCTAAGGGTCGATGTGGAATTTAGAAAGTGTCCCCCCACAGTTCAAAGTTGTGTCCGAGTCATGGCTGACCAATCTAATTCTCTCTTGGCCAGAGAAGCTAGGGAGTGTCTGAGGCTGAGGATATTTGCTTTGCTTTGTGTGTGTGTGTGTGTGTGTGTGTGTGTGTGTGGCTCCTCTGTCCAATTAAGTAGACACCTCTGATTAGCTTCAGTGTCACTGAGTAGGGCCTGGACTTGCCAACATGTCAGCTCTCACAATGAACAGCCTGGACCAATGGCCGTCAACACCACCGCTAATCATTACAGTGTGTGTGCATGCGTGTGTGTGTGTGTGTGTGTGTGTGTGTGTGTGTGTGTGTGTGTGTGTGAAAGAAAGAGAGATGTTTGGTAGCAGGTGTTTGGTCTCACAAAGTGGATATCTATCTTTGGATCCAATTTACATTTGAGTCCAATGGTTTGTTCTGATTGACTAAAGACTCACTAGAGCTGCAGAGACACTAGTGCTAGGCACCCAGTAGTGAAGGCCATGCATTGTATCTGCTACCCTACATAGGCAGTATATTGGCTTTGTAGTGCATTGCAGACATTGTTCTATTGTGTTGTAGAGTATAATGGCGTTATAAAGGTGGTAGTAGAGCTGCGAGGGAAAGTGATTCTGTCCTCTGACTCCCATGGCCGTAACAGTGTTCACAGTCTGTCATCCCCCACACTGTTCAAATAGAAAGACTCAAAACACCATCATTGTGTAGTAAAACCATGAAAAGTAGTGTAGCTAAGCTGAGATCTGGTGTTTGGAGAGTGTTTCGATGTAGTGTTATGATACACTGAATGTACTTCAAAATAGAATGGAAGTAGTCTGAAACACCCAAAGTGGCTCTTCAATCTCAATAATTGTGAAAACACTTTCTGGTTTTTCAGTGCATGTAAAAGCAGCATCAAAACACACAAATAATGTCTCATATAATACAATGATTTAAAGCATAAATATTGATTGATTATAAATATTGATGTAATTCTATGTCAATATTTTCATTAAGATTTTAAGGAAGACACTGGGAATCTAATACTTTTAGTAGGGTAGACTTATAGGCTACAGGCAACTTTGTGAGATTAGAAATAATGTTAAAAACAAAATGTTTAGGTCTATGTAAGTCAAAACGCTGCCTTAGTCCACTCAGCCAGTTTTCCGGACTAAACTGTTATGCTGACCTACCCTTGTTACACTGAGCACATGGGGCCCCTTTCAGACTTGACATAAGAAGACTTAACATGGACTCAATAAATGTTTTACGAAAGTAAACTTTTTTTTATTAAGTCCACGTTAGTCTGAAAAGGGCCTAGGGAGAATGTTTGTTTGTGAAATTCCACCTTTATTTTTTCATACCTTCGTGTCAGAAGACAAATGTTTAGCTTAAAGGCAAAATGTGAACTTCACACATTGTGCTTCTGTATTGTTCAAAATTCCTCCCAGTCTGAGGAATGGAGGTGGAAAGAGGGCATTCGTGGCAGGTGTGCCCTCTAGCAAACTCTATGGTAAAGTATAAAAACAGGCATGTTTGCAGGCACCTCCCCTGTATTTGGATCCTTCACCAACTGAGACAGGTGAGAGCACAACAAACACTCAGCTGAAACAATCTAAGAAAGTATGCGTCAATGAAAACGTGAGTACAAAATATTATCACAGTGAAGAAGGAAACCAAAAAGGAATTCAGTCAATAAGAACATCTGTTTTGTGTAACATTTTGGCCACAAATGCTAATATTCCAAGTAAAACAGCTATTTTGATTTATTGGTCAGTTTTCTTAATACTACATGTACTGTAGTTAATTGACAGGTCATTTATTTGCACCTTTTCATGCACTCATTTTTTAAATGCAAATTAAGGCTTTTTAGTTAATACTGTTGGCTTGTTTGCCTACTAGCTTCATGAGTTGTATCAAGTTTGATGTACAGTTGAAGTTGACATTTAATCCAAGTAAAAATTCCCTGTCTTAGGTCAGTTAGGATCACCACTTTATTTTAAGAATGTGAAATGTCAGAATAATAGTAGAGAGAATGACTTATTTCAGATTTAATTTCTTTAATCACATTCCCAGTGGGTCAGAAGTTTACATATACTCAATTAGTATTTGGTAACATTGCCTTTAAATTGTTTAACTTGGGTCAAACGTTTCGGATAACCTTCCACAAGCTTCCCACAATAGATTGGGTAAATTTCTATAGGATTGAGGTCAGGGCTTTGTGATGCCAATACCTTGACTTTGTTGTCCTTAAGCCATTTTGCCACAACTTTGGAAGTATGCTTGGGATCATTGTCCATTTGGAAGACCCATTTGCGACCAAGCTTTAACTTCCTAAATGATGTCTTGAGATGTTGCTTCAATATATCCACATAATTTGATGCCATCTAGTTTGGTGAAGTGCACCAGTCCTCCTGCAGCAACCCCACAACGTGATGCTTCCACCCTCGTGCTTCACGGTTGGGATCGTGTTCTTCGGCTTGCAAGCCTCCCCCTTTTTCCTCCAAACATAACGATGGTCATTATGGCCAAACAGTTCTATTTTTGTTTCATCAGACCAGAGGACATTTCTCCAAAAAGTACAATCTTTGTCCCCATGTGCAGTTACAAACCGTAGTCTGGCTTTTTTATGGCGGTTTTGGAGCAGTGGCTTCTTCCTTGCTGAGCGGCCTTTCAGGTTACATCGATATAGGACATGTTTTACTGTGGATATACAGTGGGGAGAACAAGTATTTGATACACTGCCAATTTTGCTGGTTTTCCTACTTACAAAGCATGTAAAGGTCTGTAATTTTTATCATAGGTACACTTCAACTGTGAGAGACGGAATCTAAAACAAAAATCCAGAAAATCACATTGTATGATTTTTAAATAATTAATTTGCATTTTATTGCATGACATAAGTATTTGATCACCTACCAACCAGTAAGAATTCCGGCTCTCACAGACCTGTTTGTTTTTCTTTAAGAAGCCCTCCTGTTCTCCACTCATTACCTGTATTAACTGCACCTGTTTGAACTCGTTACCTGTATAAAAGACACCTGTCCACACACTCAATCAAACAGACTCCACACACTCAATTAAACAGCTGTGTAAGGACATCAGGGATAAAATTGTAGACCTGCACAAGGCTGGGATGGGCTACAGGACAATAGGCAAGCAGCTTGGTGAGAAGGCAACAACTGTTGGCGCAATTATTAGAAAATGGAAGAAGTTCAAGATGACGGTCAATCTCCCTCGGTCTGGGGCACCATGCAAGATCTCACCTCGTGGGGCATCAATGATCATGAGGAAGGTGTGGGATCAGCCCAGAACTACACGGCAGGACCTGGTCAATGACCTGAAGAGAGCTGGGACCACAGTTTCAAAGAAAACCATTAGTAACACACTACGCCGTCATGGATTAAAATCCTGCAGTGCACGCAAGGTCCCCCTGCTCAAGCCAGCGCATGTCCAGGCCCGTCTGAAGTTTGCCAATGACCATCTGGATGATCCAGAGGAGGAATGGGAGAAGGTCATGTGGTCTGATGAGACAAAAATAGAGCTTTTTGGTCTAAACTCCACTCGCCGTGTTTGGAGGAAGAAGAAGGATGAGTACAACCCCAAGAACACCATCCCAACCGTGAAGCATGGAGGTAGAAACATCATTCTTTGGGGATGCTTTTCTGCAAAGGGGACAGGACGACTGCACCATATTGAGGGGAGGATGGATGGGGCCACGTATCGCGAGATCTTGGCCAACAACCTCCTTCCCTCAGTAAGAGCATTGAAGATGGGTCGTGGCTGGGTCTTCCAGCATGACAACGACCCGAAACACACAGCCAGGGCAACTAATCGTGGCTCCGTAAGAAGCATCTCAAGGTCCTGGAGTGGCCTAGCCAGTCTCCAGACCTGAACCCAATAGAAAATCTTTGGAGGGAGCTGAAAGTCCGTATTGCCCAGCAACAGCCCCGAAACCTGAAGGATCTGGATGGAGGAGTGGGCCAAAATCCCTGCTACAGTGTGTGCAAACCTGGTCAAGAACTACAGGAAACGTATGATCTCTGTAATTGCAAACGAAGGTTTCTGTACCAAATATTAAGATCTGCTTTTCTGATGTATCAAATACTTATGTCATGCAATAAAATGCAAATTAATTACTTAAAAATCATACAATGTGATTTTCTGGATTTTTGTTTTAGATTCCTTCACTCATAGTTGAAGAGTACCTATGATAAAAATTACAGACTTCTACGTGCTTTGTAAGTAGGAAAACCTGCAAATTCGGCAGTGTATCAAATACTTGTTCTCCCCACTGTAGATACTTTTGTACCCGTTTCCTCTAGCATCTTCACAAGTTCCTTTGCTGTTGTTCTGGGATTGATTTGCACTTTTCACACCAAAGTACGTTAATCTCTAGGAGACAGAACGAGTCTCCTTCCTGAGCGGTATGACGGCTGCGTGGTCCCATGGTGTTTATACTTGCATACTATTGTTTGTACAGATGAATGTGATACCTTCAGGCGTTTGGAGGTCTGGCTGATTTCTTTTGATTTTCCCATGATATCGAGCAAAGAAGTTTGAAGGTAGGCCTTGAAATACAGCTATAGTTTGTTAACATGAAATCTGTGGAGTGGTTGAAAAATGAATTTTAATGACTTCAACCTAAGTGTATGTAAACTTCTGACTTCAACTGTATATCCCACATGTTATATGCTACACTAAACAGCCACTGCCATTTTAGCCTGCTGTAGCTTTGGACTACCACATCCCACTTTTGACATTCATAATGTTCTATTGATGCCATATTTGCACAGCTTAAGCACATTATTTTTGCATATTGCTATTGATACTTAATAATCGTATTCATATTGCAATGTATTAATATTTTAGCATTTGATAAGCTAATTATGCATTCATGTACATTCTTTATTGCTTGTTATTATTATCCATGTCTGTTTCTCTGCAGAAAAACACCGGCTGGCCAATCCTAACCACAGTCAATGAAGACCAGGATAACACACTAATGCCAAATGAACTGTCAACTGTCTATCATATCCTCTAACTCAACTGTACTGTGATTCAATTCATCTGTACAACCTTCCATGTACCATCACCTTAATATAAAGACTCAGGTCAGGACATTAGCATAATAGATGACTGGTGGATCGCATTGAGACCTGGGCTGTTTTGAACGAGTGCTACAGCTAACATTAGCAGTCATTGCATGTATTTTTTATTCCATGAATTTGAAATATAATGCCACATCTCTGTTGATTTTGGAAGAATATAATAAATACATTTACTGATCTTTATCAATATAAAAATGTGACCGACCTGTTAATGTTTTGTCATTTGATGATTTGCAATCATGTCTTGAAAAACACATTTTGTATTCATTAATTATTATCTTGGACAAACATAATTTTGTATTTTCACAAATATTTTCTTGTGTCCTTTGTTTGAACATAATACTATATATTTGATATTTTGGAATTACAGATGAAGAGTTCATCAACACCATGTCAGAGCAGGGGATATTCAACAAGAGCAGGGCTCCCATTTACAGTATTTGGAAACACCAGAATTCTAATTCTGCACTAGACAGGACTTGAAACACCAGTGTTTTCATCCTTGGTGCACAACTCTTGATTAAGTGGTATTCCAACACACCATGTCATGTTTCAGAATCTGTCCCAATACCTTCACAACCATGTGTTTCAATAGTCCAGCAAAATTAAGGTTTTGTCTCATTTAAGGTGGTGGCAGCTCAGTTGCCACTAGTTTTAGTGTTACAGAGCACTTCATTTTAACATTGCACTACCATTTGACCAAATCTAATCACTCACTAGATCCCTAAAGTGCATTCCATCAATGCACATCACAGGAGGTTGGTGGAACCTTAATTGGGGAGAACGGGCTCGGAGTGGCACGGTGATCTAAGGCACTGCATCTCAGTGCAAGAGGCATCACTACGGTCCCTGGTTTGAATCCAGGCTGTATCACATCCGGACGTGATTGGGAGTCCCATAGGGCTGCGCACAATTAGCCCAGTGTCGTCTGAGTTTGGCCGTCATTGTAAATAAGAATTTGTCCTTAACTGACTTGCCTAGTTAAGAATCAGTGGAATGGTATCAAACACATGGTTTTCCATTCGCGCCATATTTTTGGTTTTCTATGTTCTGCTAATTACTGGTCCATTCTCAAGTTCAACGTGTTCTCACTCAAATCACATGGTAGAGTCAATAGAGCTATGTACATAATACAGATGGTGATAGGCCTAATACAAACACTAGTGCTACTCACCAAGCACAATGGCCAGCATCTGTGTAGCCTTCTTCTCCCTGTTCTGCATGCTCCTGACTCGTTGTTGTTGGCTGGTCAGGGACTGAGATTGGGGGGTGGGACGGAGGGCCGTGTGAATGCGTCCATTGGACAGCTCCTTGACCTCGCAGCTCCTCTGCACGGGAATACGCTCTTTCTCTTTAGCCACCTCTTCCTCGGCGCAGTCGTGCTCAGTGCGGCCGCAGGAGGCGTGGCTGATGCTGCAGTAGTTCTGGATGTCCACCGGGGGCAGCAGAGTGTTCTCCATAGGGGCCGTCCGGAGACACTGATGTCGCAGGCACCCTGACAGGAGGTGAGCTTTAGGGGGCACTGCCGGCTCTATACTCTTCTGAAAGGAACACACAGTCAGTTACATCTGAAGGTGCTGAGCAATGACCTTACTGTTGATCTGGTCCATAGACAATCATACGGTTGATCTGGTCCATAGACAACCTTACTGTTGATCTGGTCCATAGACAACCTTACTGTTGATCTGGTCCATAGACAACCTTACTGTTGATCTGGTCCATAGACAACCTTACTGTTGATCTGGTCCATAGACAATCATACTGTTGATCTGGTCCATAGACAACCTTACTGTTGATCTGGTTGATCTGGTCCATAGACAACCTTACTGTTGATCTGGTCCATAGACAACCTTACTGTTGATCTGGTCCATAGACAATCATACTTAATTAAAATGATAGGATCCCGGGCCCTGGTCCATAGACAACCTTACTGTTGATCTGGTCCATAGACAACCCCTTGCCTGATGTTTAGATGCAGCTGTTCCCTTTCATATTTCCCCTATAATCAGGGACTGATTCAGACCTGTGACACTAGCTGACCTGACTCTCTGACATTTATTAATGCTTCCACATGTCTCTGTCCCTGATCTTCGCCCTATCCTGTCAGTGACCCCGCCCCTTCCTGGTTCACCGCTCCTTCCTTCCTGTTCCTCCTGTTTCCGTCTCAACTTGCGTCTAACAGCCGAGCTTCGCAGCCCTGTTTTCAGAAGGAAATTAAAGCTTGTCATTTGCTCAATCTTTTAAGTAATTTGTGGATTGGTGTGACAAATAAAGCGCGACACCCAGAGCCTGCGAGTTTAGTGGCAGTGAGGCATGGAGAGGAGCCCAGTTTCAGAACTAAGATTTTCAGCTCCCTCACAGCCCGGGAGCTAGCACAGAGTAATGACATGGATGCACACACACACACACAGTCTTGTACAGCTAACCTTGTGGGGACACACAATTCAGTCCCATTCAAAATCCTATTTTCAATAACCCCTAACCCCTAAACCTAACATGTACTCGTCCCTTAACCCTAACCCAAAAATCAAATTATTATTAATTTATCCTTTATTTAACTAGGCAAGTCAGTTAAGAACATATTCTTATTTACAATGACTGGAGCAAATTAGGATTAAGTGCCTTGCTCAAGGACACATTGACATGTTTTTCACCTTGTCGGCTCAGGTATTTGAATCAGAAACCTTTCAGTTAGTGTCCCAACGCTCTAACCACTAGGCTACCTGCCACCCTAACCTTAACCCTAGCTCCTAACTCTTAACGTAATTCTAACCCTAACACTAATTCTAACCCTAAACCCCCTAGAAATAGCATTTGACCTTGTGGGGACTAACAAAATGTCCCCAGTTGGTCAAAGGTCCCCACAAGAATAGTTTAACATGTCCACACACAGACACACACACTATAAAAACAGAACAGACCCTCACAACTAAGAATCTCTGAATATGCCACCAGATTCATTGAGAGCCAGTCAGCTAGACGTTTAAACCAACAACAGTGCTGCTTGAAGTCCTCCAAAAACTCAGGCTGTCTATGTATCTGTCTATCTCCAGTACTCTTCCTCATACTTTCCAACACGCTGTAAACACAGGGATTTGCACAGGCACACGCACACACACACACACACCCACACACCCTCCTCTTACCACTTTGATCCTGATGGGGGACAGGTCTCTGTTCTCCTTGGGGGTCTCCTCCTGCAGACACTTCTCCTGGGAGAGAAGGATGAAGGGATATATGATGACTGACTCATCCTTCAACAGGTAAACACACATGCGGCAAGAGGGAGGGAGAGAAGGAGGGAGAGAGGAAATATCACACCTGACTCACCCTTCAAAAGGTAAACAAGTTTATTCCAGCCGTCAGCACCCTCCCATTCCCCCCATCCATCCATCCACCCGTCAATCTAGTAGCTGTTAACTAAACCGCCTGTGCCACAGGCCCCTCCAGAAACTTAAACCGGATTCTCAATAACTTTGCCTGCTGTGTTGCTGATGATCTTGAGCTAAACTTTGCTTGACTCTAATAAAAATAGATGGGGAGAAAAAACGGCATTCTTTAATATAAAAATAAATCTGGGGCTCTTGTCTCCATATCAAATGTTGCTCCAGTTAGCTGGAACTAAACCCTGCTCTAACATTCCCAAACATTTAGCTGGAACTAAACCCTGCTCTAACATTCCCAAACAGTTAGCTGGAACTAAACCCTGCTCTAACATTCCCAAACAGTTAGCTGGAACTAAACCCTGTTCTAACATTCCCAAACAGTTAGCTGGAACTAAACCCTGCTCTAACATTCCCAAACAGTTAGCTGGAACTAAACCCTGTTCTAACATTCCCAAACAGTTAGCTGGAACTAAACCCTGTTCTAACATTCCCAAACAGTTAGCTGGAACTAAACCCTGCCCTAACATTCCCAAACAGTTAGCTGGAACTAAACCCTGTTCAAACATTCCCAAACAGTTAGCTGGAACTAAACCCTGTTTTAACATTCCCAAATAGCACTCCACTCCGTTAATTCCCTCATTCCAGATGTCTCCTGGGACGTGACTACACAACCATCCCTTAAAAGATATGATCCAAACCTGGGCTCAACGACTGGAAATGATCCACAACCTGCCGCTCAAATGACGGATTTGATCCTATAACCAGCCCCAATGTCACTGATACAATCCTGGTTATTTGACTTCCCTCCAGATGGTGTTGCTTGGTTACTAAAACATTATGTAGTAACAATTGGTATCTTTTGAAACCAAAAATGATTTTACTGAATCACAATTCATGTAATTACCAAGTACATTGAACAAAAATATAAATGCAACATGTAAAGTGTTCCATGTTTCATGAGCTGAAATAAAAGATCCCAGACATTTTTCATACGCACAAATTTGTTTACATCCCTGTTAGTGAGCATTTCTTCTTCACCAAGATAATCAATCCACCTGACAGGTGTGGCATATCAAGAATCTGATTAAACAGCATGGTCATTACAAAGGTGCACCTTGTGCAGGCGACAATAAAAGGCCACTTTAAAATGAGCAGTTTTGTCAGACAACACAATGCCACCAATTGCGAGTTTAGGGAGTGTGCAATTGGCCAGATAATTGAATGTTAATTTCTCTACCATAAGCTGTCTCCAACCTGAAGCGTAAACTAGTTACCACGGCCCCAGTGGACGTCATTATGACGGGCCCTAATATAGGCTAGTTAGTTAGTTATGAAACACACCATTAGGCGTATATATATTTTACCAACAATGTGTTGAATTTTACAGTTGAATGAGTTACTTAGACTATTATATTGGTAAAGTAGAGAGGTCAAAGAGAAAGCTATCAGGACCATGGATTGCGCTTTGACACGCATTAACGTAAACAGACAGTCCAGAGGAGACCCTCCAGCTGGGAGGATATACCTTCGCTTGAATTGTCTACTTTGGAAATATGCAGAGATCAACGTGACATCTGCATTGTGCCACATGCTATTTATACCCTCGAAAACTCAAACACTTCTCTGTCATGGTTTTCATTTTCTTGGGTATAATAGCTATATATAACAAAACGATATGCTTATTCTACATAAACTATGAATACTATTCAACTAAATGAATAATTATATATATTTTTTTTTTTCATAAACAGAAATGCATTGAATGCTGGGTAATATGTATGTTGTCCAATGCCAAGTCTCTATTTGATCATGACGAGATATAGCTAGTCTAAAGGTCAAGACTGACAAGCTGAGCACATCTGCAAGCCGAGCGAGCAGCAGTCATGCCTTACAAACATAAAAGCGGCAGCAAGAAGATAATTGAGCGAAAAGTACAGGAGGAGAAGGTAGCAAAGGTTCCTAAATTGGATTCATTTGGTTTATGTTATACTAGTCTCCAGCCCACGCTGAATGGGCTGGCTATCCTGTCCATTGAACGCATCAGAGCCCGGGAGATTAACTTTAAGGACATTGTCGAGGATTTTGCTCAACGCAAAGCTTGTCGAATGCCATTCAAATAGGTGAGTACAAGTTCCTTTTCAAGAGGATTTGGGGTTGGAGACTAGTATAAAAGAAACCAAATGAATCCAATTTAGGAACCTTTGCTACCTTCTCCTCCTGTACTTTTCGCTCAATTATTTTCTTGCTGCAGCTTTTATGTTTGTAAGGCATGACTGCTGCTCGCTCGGATGCAGATGTGCTCAGCTTGTCAGTCTTGACCTTCAGATTTGGCGCCTAAACTAGCTATTACTCGTCATGATCAGATAGAGACTTGGCATTGGACAACATACATATTACCCAGCATTCAATGCATTTCTGTATATGAAAAAAGTACAAAATAAAATAAGAAATTATTCATTTAGTTGAATAGTATTCATAGTTTATGTAGAATAAGCATATCGTTTTGTTATAGATAGCTATTATACCCAAGAAAATGAAAACCATGACAAAGAAGTGTTTGAGTTTTCGAGGGTATAAATAGCAAGTGAATAGCAGTTGGTACAACACAGATGTCACATGTCACACAGATGTCACAAATATCACGGTTAACTCGGCATATTTCCAAAGTAGACAATTAAAGCCGAGGTGTATCATCTTAACTCCCAGCTGGAGGGCCCGGGTCCCAGTGCGACTGCACTACCTGCACTGTCTATATTTACACCTCTGTCTCCGACGTCGTTTTAGACAATTTGGCCTCCACAACTGCAAACAATGTGTAACCATGCCAACCCATGACCTCCACATTCACCTGTGGGATCATCTGAAGGGGGATGTGCTGAGGAGTATTTCTGTCTGTAATAAAGCCCTTTTGTTGGGAAAAACTCATTCTGATTGGCTGGGCCTGGCTCCCAAGTGACTGCCCTCCAAGGCCCACCCATGGCTGCACCCCTGCCCAGTCATGTGAAATCCATATATTAGGGCCTAATTAATTTATTTCAATTGATTGATTTCCATATATGAACTGTAACTCAGTAAAATCTTTGATTTTTGTTCACTATAGGTAAAAAGTGGACTGTAACATAAAGTGTGTCCTACAATCTTTCCACCTGCTACCCTCACATCATGGACATGATCTTAGTCATCTCTAGTGTAACGTAAATGACCCTGAAACCCTGAGTATAACGGAAATGACCCTGAAACTTGATTGATCGTGACTGCAATGATCAGAGGAACTCCCCAAGCCCACGGCTCTTCAGAACCCACATTATCATATAACCTGAACTGAGAGGTGAGTGGAACTGAGCCTGTTCACCCAACTCTTACATCACAGATACACTCCCCTATCTACATCACATGGAGCCAGGCCACCTAGAGAGCAGAGCGGAGCTCACAGCAGCTCCTTGGAGAGGTTTTATCATCGTCACTCCTGTAACTACGCCAACCTAAATTGCCTCTCTCCGTTTCCATGGCAACTGTGCACGTTTTATACGATGGCATTGGACATTTCATTATCGTTGTGTTGTTGTCAATCAACATGACAGATGCCACTTGTGACATTGGCTATTCATGAGTGAAATGTTGATGCGTGTAGGTTTATTATTTTTTCTTTTTTTATGTGAGCCACATTTAGCTAAAAAATGTAATCCTTACATTTTAGAAGACACTCTTATCCAGAGTGACTTACGGGAGCAATTAGGATTAAGTGCCTTGTTCAAGGGCACATTAACACATTTTTCACTTCTATAAGGAAATCCTTATATTTGAGTAATTTAGCAGACACTCCTATCCAGAGCAACTTACAGGAGCAATTAGGGTAAGTGCCTTGCTCAGTGGCACATTGACAGATTTTTCACCTAGTTGGCTTGAGGATTCGAACCAACGACCTTTCGGGGCCGGTCAGGGCCGGTCCCTAGGCAAGACAAAAATATGCCCCCCCCTCCATCAAACCAGAGTGTATTGTTTACAATGTTATGTGCAAATAATTACATCTTAGACATCCTTATGAATCTAAGCATGGCACTTTTAAAAGTAAAATTTCCACCCAGACTTACACTCTACCGAGGCAGAAAGATGTAAGCTTCAACTGCTGGCTACTCGTCCATTGCATAACCCAAAAACAGAAGTGCTTCCCTAATAGCTGCCTTGGTTTAAAAAAACATCTGATTTTTTCAGAAAGCGGAAAGCTCAATTAATAGGGACAGAATAGCAGAGTCAATTTGTTTGTCTCCTTGAATATTATAGGCTATTATAGCTCAGCTTCAGAATGTCATAGAGAGGAATCAATATATCCCCATAAGCACCGTAGTCACGTCTTTCGCGGGCATTTTAAAGCTTGTTTCTACCATAAAGCATCACGGAGCTAAGCCTTTTTATAGAACGCTTTATATAATCTGGATATGCCACCTGTTATCACACATAGCACGATCCCATAATTGTTACAATTAAAATAAAAATAACTGTAGAACTGTAAAAAAGAGTGCGATCATTTGAGCTTTAGAAACACATGCTTTCATAAATGCATGGCGGGCCTCGTTTCACTGGAGCAGTGTAAAAATAAGCGTTATGTTGATGACCCAGCCTTAACGAATGTTTTCTCTCGGTAGTTGTCCATGGTCCTGAAATCAAATCATCAGAGAGACAGAGAGAGATAGAGAGAGGTAAGACAACTCGTGCTCAATTGATATGGTGGCAAGTCTGAGTCTCTCTTGATTCAGAGCAGAGCGCAGGCGTTTTTGATGAGTTTGAGCCATGGTCTCCACCCTCTCCCTGTTCGCCATCCTCCTATTGTAGTGGGCCACCCGAAAACTTTCGTTGGGAAATTCCCCTCCTTATCCTGATGTGGCCCAGCCTGCACTAGCATATTCCGTAAAGAACCATTCATATATTTTGGCCACTCACCGGGATCTTTTATGTTTTTTTGTCTGGGAGTCGGATTTAGCAGCAGCACCTCCACTGTCATCCGGGACGGGGAGCGACGAATCTGAGTCCGGGTCCAAGATAGTAGGGTCTTCGCCGGCATTGTTTGGAGGTGTGGCTAAGCCTGGCTGTTTTTGTCCAGCCAGAGAACTATCATCATCGGTGGAAGTGCATGGCTAAATTAATTGGCAGATTCATTTAATAAACTTTTCACAATTGGATAATCCCATTTTGGGGCAGCATTTTGACAATTGGTTGCTGCCCTCCGGCGCCCCTGATCGGCTACTACACCGCCGGCGCCATCTCAGCCACCAGCTCATAGTGAACTATCCTTGGTAGATATGTGTGTTACACATCACCATAGCTACCAAGGATAGTTGGAGTGAACTTCGGAGGAAGCGAGAATGGGGTGGCTGAGTTGGCTGGTGGCTGCAGTGTAGTAGCCGATCAGGGGCGCCGGAGGGCAGCAGCCAATTGTCTTGCCCTAATGGGAGGGCTGGCCCTGGTTACAGGCCCAATGCTCTCAACTGCTAGGCTGATGAGTGCATATGTGTTTGTGTGTGTGTTGTATGAGAGTGAATGCATTCACTTCCATGTTCATTTGCACAGTCACTGTGGGACCATATGGATGTGTTCTCACCGTGGAGGGCTGGAACGAGCCTGGCTCGACCTTCCCGCTTCTGGCCTGGCGGAAGGCGATCCTCTTCCTCCTCTTCCTGAGGAAGACGTAGATGCGGACGTACACCAGCAGGGTGACGATGAAGGGTAGGTAGAAGGACACCACCGAAGAGTAGATGACAAAGTCAGGGTTGGAGATGGAGCACACCGTCGGGTCGTCTGAGGGAGGAAGTAGAAAACTACCGTGAGGAGAAAACCACCATGTTCAAATTACAAAAAAAAAAACACATCAACAACACGTCTCTTTTCAGCACCGCTGGTATGGCCTTCTAGCAAGATAACTTCTGTTATAGACACACTTCATTTAAAAATGTTTGGTACAGGCCTCCGGAGTGGGGCAGTGGTGCTAGAGGTGTCACTACATACCCGGGTTCGACCCCGGGCTGTATAACAACCTGCCGTGATCGGTAGTCCCATAGGGCGGCGCACAACTGGCCCAGCGTTGTCCGGGATTGGGTTTGGCCGGGCGAGGGGGCTTTACTTGGCTCCTTGTGGCGGGCCGAGTAACTGCACGCTGACCTCATCGTCAGTTGAACAGTGTTTCCTCCAACACATTGGTGTGGGTTAAACGGGCGGGTGTTAAGAAATGTGGTATTGGTGGGTCATGTTTCTAAGGACCCATGACTCGACCTTCGCCTCCCAAGTCTGTTGGGGAGTTGCAGTGAAGAGACAAGATCAAAAAGGGGGTACAAAAACTATTTTAAAAAAATGGTGTTTGGTAAAATGCTACCTGTTCAAACCAGGTAGCACTGACACATTTTGTTCAATCTCCACTTAAATCCATGGGTTGAGAAGCCTTCCATATTCTGATAATTGGCCCTTTTCTATAAGAGAGATGAGTGAACTGGCATTGACCCCTGTTGTGGAGTATGCATATTGCATGTTAGCTCTGTGTTCATTCGGACGTGATTGAACACTGTTTGCTCCGGATCAATAGTGCATGCTTCACCACACAAGGACCCTTGGAGGGAGACTGACTGACTGACAGACTGACTGGAGCTCCTCTCCTTCCCAGCCTAGTTCTGGTACCAAACCCTGACTGTAGTTCACCTGTGGGGTCTAATATCTTACCTGTTCTGGTGTGTCTGTATAGCAGTATCGAACAGAACTCTTCCATGACCTAATCTTTGAAGGTGTATCTCATCTGTTCCGTTGACTGTTGCCTATTCCAAAATCTGTCTCTATAGCCACAACAGCCTCGACATGTCCTGTAAATATCTAAAAGGATTGGATGTGTGAAAGCAATGTGGCAGAAACACTCCTAGGCCAACCAGATGAGTAAGTAGTACAAGATTTTCGGGGCTTGCTGGCTAGGGGTTAATTTCAAACTGGGCATCCATCTCATCTACACTGGCATGTCTGACATGCGTGAGGAGGTGTGGGTGCGTCTCACCTGTACTCACGTGTCTCACCTGATGTGTTGAATCCGAATAGCAGGGGGCAGGAGACAGCGAAAGCCAGGATCCACACTGTCGCGATCATGGCCGAGACTCGCTTCCTGGAGCTGTGTGTGGTGTTGTAGAGGACAGGCATCACCACCGCTGTGTACCTGGGGATGGATCACACAAAGAATTTGTAAGAGGGAGAAACAAAAAAAGGGGGGGGGGGTTTGTAAATGACACATGTCAAAGAAGTTCATTAAATTATAAGTTAACAGAAAGAGAAATAAGTATTTAGTCCACTGACCGTGATATCAAGTCCCACAATGGAACAGCAAACGAATCACTTCTATATTTAAACGGTTTTGCAATACCTCAATTTGAAAATTCAGCAATAAGGCCAGTAAAGCATGTATCAACCTTGTGTTTTATGCCAAGAATACGTAATGAGTATGTGCAAACAGAGAGAGTCGAGGGGTGTCGGAGAGGGAACAGTGTCATGACTCTCCTGGGTGAGGATCCAAGGCCTCAGATCAGCTTGGCTGATAACAACCAGACCCCATCTCACCCACAGAAGAGGGGGGGGGGTCTGTGCTGATCTTGACACCGTAACACTTAACGCATAAATTAGGGAGGAGGGGAATCTCCTTCATATTTACTAAAGGAATGTCTTTGTCTATCATCCGAATGTGGGGAACGATGACAGGCCTATCGAAAACCACTGTCTATTTTGTGATGTCATTTAAAACATTATAAAACGTTGTGACAAAAATGCTGTGGCTTGAAGAGTATACATGCTGTATATTTCAGTTTTCATCCTTTACATTGTGCAATAAAGATAAAGGATGGTGAGAGTATTTTTGAATGTTACTTTAGTTTTCTAATGTGTTATCATAATACTTTTGCCCAGTCAGTAGCCACGCCCAAGGGGGCTCAGAAAGAGTGTTGGCGTGATGGAACGCCCCCTTTTTAACCGTGGGTATAAAGGAGGAGTTCAGAATGAACATATCAGACCAGAAAGCGTGGAGCTGTGGCCGCAGCAGGAAGACATTCAGGCACGTAAATACATTCATGACTTCTTCTCCAAATGGGCAGCGGTTAGGGTGCTAAGTATTATGATTACTGTGAGCGTAGTTTCCAAATGTATAAGTGGTGTGTCTCTCTCTCTCTCTCTCTTTTCCTCTCTCTATTCCTCCATCTTTTGGTGAACAAGCAGTCATGTGTTGTTAGTCCACTAGGGACCTGTTTCCATTGTATTAAGTTTCAATAACCTATACCGTGTGTGTATCCTGTGTTATCATTTAGTTAGTTAGTAAATAAATAATTAAACCAATTTGTGTGGTATGGAATGATCAGATGCGCCAACAGGTTTTATTAGAACCAGATCTCTCTCTCTCTCTCTCTCTCTCTCTCATCCTCTCTCTCATCCTCTCTCTGTGTCTTTGTGCTCTTTTTCAGGCTGATGTGTGGAAAACAATTTCACAGGACTAGATGACAACAGTGAGGAAGCATTGGGCAAGAGGAATTGGAGCACTTCAGAACACTTCAGCGTTGATCCATGTTGAACTCTTCCCCTGGGCATGCACCATCGTATTATCAATCAGGTTCATTTATTTTTATATCTTCATACTTGGTTTCTCTTAATATATTTTATTTCTAAACACCATAAAATACGTGACATTATGAATGTCCTGCATTTACTGCAAATGCATCGCAATACCAATGTATTTTTGTTCTTTGAAATGGCCAAAACATATGGCCCCAGTTGCAGGGTCTATTCTGTCTGGAAAACAAATACATGATAATAATAAAGTTTCTCTCTCTCTATCTCTCTGTCTCTCACACTCTCTCTTTATCTCTCTCTGTTTCTCTCTCTGTCTCTCTCTCTCTGTATCTCTCTGTGTCTGTTTCAATCGCTCTGTTTCTCTCTCTCTAATACACTCAAACCAATGCACAAACGGCCAGACACACACACACGCACGGCCGCACGCATGCATACAAACACACTTCACACTGAGGTGTTAATGATTCACCTGTCAGGACTAAGCTGCTAATCAGTGATTCTCAGTACAAAGGCACACACCTACAGAGAATAACCATACGCCTTCACTCTAAACAAACAAACAAACACACACACACACAATGTATTCTGGCCCCTGTGTTCCTATTTATTTGATGGTTAAGAGCATGTTGTGCCCAATGGTCGTGTGGGTTCTGCCCCCACAGAGTTGTTATGAACTATAACATAAGCTGGAAAACTAAGCAATAAACAATGTACATACCCAATGCACATCAACAGTAAACACGATAAGTATTTGACAATATTGTACAGCGTGCTATCCTCGAGGGTACAGGCACTTCCATAAAGCACACGAGAGAGTTTATAATCAAATATTTAAGGCTCACTTGAAGAGGAGGCAGACCTGCACTCAGAACTTGACAACTCCACACGTCATCTGAATGGAGGTTAGTAATGATATGTAGTCCTGTATATAAAGTCTGACATATGCTCACACACACCTCATTCCTACTGTATATGCCCACGTTAACACACACTTTCCCAACAAAAAAGTAACTCAGACACGCACACACTTTCTCTTATACACACGCTCACAAACAAACACACAGACACACACAGACACACAACTAGCCCCTTACCTGTCGATGCTGATAGCACACAGGTTGAGAATGCTGGCGGTACACATCATGACATCCAAGGTGACAAAGATGTTACAGTACATCCTGCTGAATAGCCACGCCCCTCCGACCACCTGGACAGGTAACACAGGGTCACATGACACACATTCACATATCTTCATCATCCATATCAATCATCATCATTCATAATCAACACACACAACATCAAATATATTACTCTCTCTCAGTCTCCTCTCCACAATACGACATGATCAAGAAAAAAAAAAACACACACAGTTCAATTATGCCCCCCACATTCACACCCTCCAGAAGGACAATTACACACTCCCAGTTCCAGCCCACCTCACCCAGACAGATAGTGCTGCTCAGACAGGCCTTCCCTTAGGCACTATAATACGTGGTAACAACTGTCTGACAGAGATGTGTTCTGAGCTGCATCGCCTGACTGCTGGATGGGAACACACACAATCACACCCATCCACAAGCGCCCTTCCTCTCCTTATGGGGTCCAGTCAAACACCCTATATAACGCTCAGCTCCCTCCCTCCCTCCCTCCCCAACCCATCCCTGGTCCCAGCCAGGTGGACCCTCACCTCCAGGTAGACGGCCCAGGGCATGACCAGCGAGGCCACCAGCAGGTCAGCTACAGCCAGGCTCACCACTAGGTAGTTGGTGGTGGTCTGTAGGGACCTCTCCCTCACCACAGCCAGACACACCAGCACGTTGCCGAACACGATGGCCAAGATGAGCAGAGAGTACAGCATGGCGTAGTAGTTACGCTCCGTATCCTCCTCCTCCCAACCACCAGAGGAATTCCCATGGAGGAGGTCTTCCCGAATCTGTTCCGAGTCATTCCAGAAGAAGCGTTCAGAGGCGCTAAACATTGCCATGGAGACGTCTCGGTGACATGGGAGAGGGGCTGGGTGAGAGACCTGCATGGGAGAGAGGGACAGGGACGGAGCTGATCCCATTACAATCACTTAGAGAAATATCCATACATGTGATATAAGATGTACTCCCCATATGGAAACCCTGAGTCACATAAACATATAATCTGATTCATCCGCATGACCAAGATCTACATTCAGTGGCCAGTTTATTAGATACACCACTCCATTCATGAAAAGGGTTCGCTCCTACAGACATTGCCGTGGCTTGCTATATAAAGCAGGCATACAGGCATCGAGGCATTCAGATACTGTTCAATTGAATGTTAGAATGGGCAAAATGCGTGACATAATCGACTTTGAGTGTGATATGATCGTCGGTGCCAGGCGCGGCAGTTCCGGTATCTCAGAAACGTCCGGCCTCCTGGGCTTTTCACGCACGACAGTGCCTAGGGTTTAGCAAGAATGGTGCGACAAACAAAAAACATCCAGTCAGCAGCAGTCCTGTGGGCGAAAACATCTTGTTGATGAGAGGTCCAAGGAGAATGGCAAGAATCGTGCAAGCTAACAGCCAAGCCACAAACAGGTAAATAATGGTGCAGCACAACAGTGGTGTGCAGAACGGCATCTCGAATGTACAACAGTCCTATTGCAGTAGACAACCACACCAGGTTCCACTCCTATCAGCTAAAAAAAAGAAGAAGTGGCTCCAGTGGGCACACAGTCACCAACACTGAACAATTGAGGAGTGGAAAAACATTGCCTGGTCCGACAAATCCTGGTTCCTGTTGCATCATGCTGATGGCAGAGTCAGGATACCAATTGAGCAACGTCTCCATGCCCTAAAGAGTTCAGGCTGTTCTAAAGGCAAAGGGGGGTGACCACTGAGTGTATATGCAAATTAATATTATTACAATTTAAATGTAGATGTAATGTCGATGTTTTTTGCATTGGATATATTTAGCATGTCATATGGAGACAGAAACATACCTTTAACCTTATCATAAGTAGACATAATTGCAAATGATTAAATCCTTCCAATAGAAAAAATAAATAAATAATGTAGTTACGAATTGAACTTTAATAAAAGGAGTTGACTCTTCACTGAACAACAAAAGAAAGGGAATATTGAATGATCCCCAATGATCCATGGCATCTCCCAAAAAATGTTTTCAACATACATCTGTAAAATGATAGTCTAGAAACTAAAGCTTTGATTGTCTTCCTCTCAGGCTTCCATGTCTTCTCCCTGGACCTCCTCAATGTCCACCTCTTGAACACCAGACTCTCGAGGGCTCATCTTCACTGTCACTTTCCAACCTTGTTGAGGGTGGCTCGTTGTCAGGCTCAAAAAGCCTCCAATTTTCCCTGGATGGCCACCAATTTTTTAACCCTTGTATTGGTCAGCCTGTTGCGTGCTTTGGTGTGTGTGTTCCCTAACAAGGATCAGTTGCGCTCTGAAGCGGCTGATGTTGGTGGGATTTGGAGGATGATGGAGGCAACAGGGGAAAGCGCCTCAGATCCACAAAGTCCCTTCCACCAGGTGGCTGATGAGATATGTTGGCACGACTGCCATATTGCATCTCCATCACAAAGCCTTTGCGTGAAAGTGTATTTCGCCAGACTGCCAAGGTGGCAAGACACGGTAGTGATGACACCATAGGCCTTGCTGATCTCTGGACCAGACAGGATGCTCTTGCCAGTATACTTGGGGACCAACATGTACGTTGCGGCGCGTACGGGCTTCAGGCAGAAGTCTTCACGCTTTTTGATGTATTTCAGAACTGCAGTTTCCACTGCTTGGAGCAACAGTGAAGTGGGCAGGGCAGTATGGATTTCTTCTCTTACATCTGCAAGCAGAGTCTGAACATCAGACAGGATGGCATTGTCTCCCTCAATCCGTGCAATGGCTACTGCTATAGGTTTCAGGAGTTTCAGGCTGCTTACCACTCTCTCCCAAACTACATCATCCAGGAGGATCCTCTTGATGGGGCTGTCCATATCGGCAGACTGTGATATGGCCATTTCTTGGAGAGACTCCTTCCCCTCCATGAGACTGTCAAACATGAAATCCCCACCACCACAATGGGTGTTGCTGGGCAGTTTCAATGTGGGGCTCTTATTCTTCTCACTTTGCTTGGTGAGGTAGATTGCTGCTATAACTTGATGACCCTTCACATACCTAACCATTTCCTTGGCTCTCTTGTAGAGTGTATCCATTGTTTTCAGTGCCATGATGTCCTTGAGGAGCAGATTCAATGCATGAGCAGCACAGCCAATAGGTGTGATGTGAGGGTAGGACTCCTCCACTTTAGACCAAGCAGCCTTCATGTTCGCAGCATTGTCTGTCACCAGTGCAAATACCTTCTGTGGTCCAAGATCATTGATGACTGCCTTAAGCTCATCTGCAATGTAGAGACCGGTGTGTCTGTTTTCTCTTGTGTCTGTGCTCTTGTAGAATACTGGTTGAGGGGTGGAGATGATGTAGTTAACTATTCCTTGCCAACCAACAATCGACCACCCATCAGAGATGATTGCAATACAGTCTGCTTTCTCTATGATTTGCTTGACCTTCACTTGAACTCTGCATCCAGCAAATGTGTAGATAAAGCATCTGGTTGGAGGGGTGTATGCTGGGCGAAGAACATTCAGAAATCTCTTCCAATACACATTGCCTGTGAGCATCAGAGGTGAACCAGTTGCATACACAGTTTGAGCAAGACATTCATCAGCATTTCTATGACTACGTTCCTCCATTGAGTCAAAAACACTTCTGATTCCAGGAGGACCATGAGCTGTTGCTATCGATAAGGTGTCTGATTCATCATTTTCACCTCGACTAGAAGTAGAGGGACTTTTGTCAGAGGTTGCTTGTTGTGAGCGCTGAGGGAACTTTATGCACATGGCCAGATGATTCTGCATCTTTGTTGCATTCTTCACAGTGTAGTAGTGTGGGCTCAGTAGCATCTCATTAGTGTGCAAGATCTTGAGGATCAGCTGTACATGTGATGGAAGAGTGCACTGCACATGTGATGGAAGAATACACTGTGCAATTCTATTGAAATTGGGGATCGTTTAACAAAAATATGCCACATGTGTATCCCACAAAAAAGGTTCACTGTTATAAGCTAACCTTTTTGATGAATTTAAGCAAAATTCCCAAAATTCCACGGCTTAACTTCCCATGGAAAGTTTCCTGAATAATTCTGGAAATTTACTCGAAAGTTTCCGACCCTTTGCAACCCTAATGGCAACCATTCTCCATTCGGAACATGCTATCCCTCCCTCACATCTGATATAAAGCCATCACATATGATAGTGTCACCTACACAATGAGGCCATCGTTGTTATCTCAGACTCTCAGCAGAAATCTTACCGGCTTGTCTTAATGCCAAAATAAATGAGTTCTTAGTCTTTACAATAAAACATTACTGTCGTTATTCACTTTATACTTCCAGCAGTTTCGCAGCTTAATGTGATAGATGTGAATCCGATGAAGGCTGCTAGAGGTCACTGTTTTCGGTTGGACCACTGCAGCAGACACAGTCGGTTGGCACGATCATCAATTTCAACTTATTGCAACAGTATTCCCTTTTTAATAAAAGGTTGTTGCTGATTATTTCCCACTCATCCCCAACAGTTGTCTTATTGCCTTTGGCCTGTTACGGTAAACCCTCTCCATCAGAGAGAGCTAATCACTCCCTAGATGGCGGTCTGACTTTCTCTCCCTCGCTCTCAAATTAAAATTCAAACTGCTTTATTGGCATGAAAAACATTGCTTCAATATTGCCAAAGCAACAATGTATACAATATACATTGTTGTAAAATAATGAATAATAATAAAATGGTAGTAAATAATGATACAAATAAAATAAAAAAGACAATAACAAATAAATGTTAACAGTAAATAGTAGAAATATAATAAATATAAAAGGCTAAACATTGAAAATGAAACTATAACTAACTTATAACTAACTAACTAACTAACCAACTGACATCCTCACCATTACATCAGTACTAAAACTACCATCATCACCATCACCCTTACTACCCGTACCACTGCTATTTGGAATAATAATCACAACAATAATAATAATAATAATAATAACAGTAATAACAATAATAACAATAATAATAATAATAATAATAATAATAAGTAAGTTACTGCTTACTATGCTGATGTTATTATTCAGTGTCCCTCAGGCTATGGAAGCCAAATAGAGAGGAGCGGTTTCTCCTTCACCCATGAGTATTTTGTTTTTTCCTCTGGGTTTAATAAGTAAAAATGTTGAATAAATGTAGTAATTTCTGTGAATAATGAATCTCTTGGTGAGGAATATTTACCACAGTAAAGGAGAAAGTGCATCTCTGTTTATACCTCCCCTGTCGTGCAGTGACCACATACACGCTCCTCTTTGGGTAGCCATGTCTTTTTATGTCAGCCAGTTTCTATTGCCAATTGGTGGACACTCAGCCTGTACTTGGTAAGGATCTGTCTCTACCTTCGTATCTCTGACAGAGTAGAGATAATCAGCCAATTCATATTCTCCGTTTAGGGCCAGATAGCAATTTAGTTTTGTTTTTCCAATGTTGTAAATATGAGTCCTTTGGTTCATGATTTTGTTTATTTGAATTCTTTCTTTTGAAGCAGAGCTGGTGTCAGCTTGGTTGGTTAGGTCCAACACCAGCTGATAGAGGGCTCCTCTCTCTCTCCAGAACTCCAGGTATCAGCAACATGGTAATGCCTACACCTGTGCAGTCCAAATCCCCGCTCCAAGCATAAAGTACCTTTGTTATGCAATGCCTGACACATCTACCTGGCCCTGTGGTAGGTAGATTAATTTAACCTATCCAGACCTTTCAGATCAGTAGGGGGTGTGCACAAGGGCAGAAGGAAGGGAGGGGATTGGAAGTTGAAAATCCTCTCCTCTCCTCTCCTCTCCTCTCCTCTCCTCTCCTCTCCTCTCCTCTCCTCTCCTCTCCTCTCCTCTATTATAATAATAATAATAATAATAACATTAATAAAGGAAACAGTTGAGTAAATGAGGGATACAATATGTATCATGTATAAAAATGTCCAGTTCCCCATTATTTTAGCTACCATGGCTAGAAGAACAGATTTCAGTGACTTTGAAAGAGGGGTCTCAAGGATGTGCTGTGAATTGTTGAGTCATCAGTTAGCATTATTTTGAATGAACATTCTACATTACCATGGCAATCAAGCATCAGTTGATAGAACATTCCAAAATACCATGGAAATTATTGTGTCACAATATCAGTCAATTGCCAGGGTTAGAGCGTTCAAGCCCATTCTATCCATTCTTATGTCTTTGGTCTAGTCCCTGACCATGTACCGTGATAGAACAGACCCAATAACAGAGTCTATAGGGGAGGGAGATCTTCCATCAGCATGTAGACATGGTGACTCAGAGTGTTCATGGTGACTGGTGCTTCTCACTTCCTGCTCTTTGATAACAAAAACCTCTATCATGGGAACTATGGAACGACAATGCAACGTGGGTCTGCATGTGTTAGAGATACATTTCTCTTTCACACACACTCATGGACTCACACACACACGTGCGCACAGACACACGCTTGGGAACAGAGCAGTGCGTGTTTGTACTGTTGTTGGCTCAGGTTGTGCTGAAGGTGCCAATGTACTTGAACATGTAGCAATAACACCGACCTCCATCAGACAGCCCACACACACTGCCAAACACACATTTACATAAAGGTTTTTAAGTGAGAAAAATAACTGGACTGACAGAGCAGTAGGCATCAAAACATTCATCCAAGAATACATTGGTAATAGACATATGTAATCTGGTAATCAAAAATAAATTGTGTTACAAGTTATTCTTGATTAACTCCCAATCAGTCAGTATCACCAAAATGTTCAATTATCAAATCAATTTGGCTGTACAATCAATTATCAAATCAATTTGGCTGTACAATCAATTATCAAATCAATTTGGCTGTACAATCAATTATCAAATCAATTTGGCTGTACAATAAATTATCAAATCAATTTGGCTGTACAAATCAATTATTTGGGGATGCCATCTCCCACCTGCATTTCTTGAAATAATTTATGTTTATCTGAACAATCTTCCCTGCTGTTAAGACATCCTCATTTGCATGTTGATGCCTCTTACAAATAAGCACACCTTAAAAATTAATGTACATATTATGTAACTTGAAAGGTTGTAGCACTGCCTCTCCTTCAACTTTTGTTAATGAGAAAATCCCCTACATTTTGCTCGAAAGGTAAACTACACCTTCGATACGCCTCTCCGTGAAACACTGGGCACACTGGTTGAGTCAACATTGTTTGAACCAACGTGGAATAGACGTTGAATTGACGTCTGTGCCCAGTGGGGAGATTGGGGTCAGTCCCTGACACCTCAACCACAATTACGTGTGAGTATGAATGCCCAAATGATATTCCCAAATGGACCACATATAATGACAATTGGTAATAATCGGCATAAAGTGAAAGTAGGCTGGGATAGAATAAACAAACACCAAAGAAATCTGTATGTAAAACGTTTAAACGCATCAGAATGAGACTCGGAAGGTGACCATAACAGTCCCAACTTGAATCTAAACCTCTCATTATGTGTGAGCCCAAATACAGACAGTCCTCCTACCTGTTAGGCTTTTCCAGCGCTGAATGAACGAAGTGCCATCGCGGAATCTGTCGGTTGTAAGGTAAAAACTGTTGTCCAGTGCTGCTAGGCGCCCTAACTCCGCGTGCTCTGAGTCAGAGAGCCCAGAGACTGAGCCTCATTAATGCACATGACTAGAAATACTCACCCACTCCGATTTACGATTTTTTTTTCCCTTCCTTGAGTTATTCTAGCAAAGCCACTGGTTCACTTGTCCCCTTTGATCTCTTGAGTAGCGCACGAGACTGCATCTCGGAGCGTGATGGAGCCAACTAGACTCAATGAAAATTAGTTTCAAGTGTGATTAGTAGCCTATGCGTGCGTGGTGGTGGTTCATCTACCTGGTCATTAAAAAAAAATAATAATAATAATTTAACTAGGCAAGTCAGTTAAGAACAAATTCCTATTTACAATGACGGCATACCTACAGGGTCAGCTCCTGGAGAAAATGAGGGTTAAGTGCCTTAAATACACATAGAGAGGTTTTTCACCTTGTCGGCTAGGGTGTTCGAACCAGCAATATTTCGGTTACTGGCACAAAGCTCTAACCGCTAGGCTCCCTGTCATACAAGGTATGGTCAAGAAATTTACCATTTAGGCCTATATATGTTTTATTAATTTCATTTGTTAGTTATATGGGTGACTAATTAGGCTATTGGGATTGAAGTACATTCATAAACATTAGTCAAATGCCCGTGTAGAATTCGATGGAAAAAATGCATGACCTGTGTGCAAATGCGAAACGCCTAGTTTACATCAGGATGCAGGTCCAAACGCCCAATTATTGACACCCGTTATTTTTTGGGGGGGAGAAAGAGCACGTGATACATTAATTGTAAGCGCGGCTGTTTTTGCTGCCATTAAAAAGCAAATATCCCGTGTGCCTCAGTTGGAAGAACATGGCGCTTGCAACGCCAGCGTTCTGGTTTCCTTTCCCACGTGGGACCAGTACGAAAAGCGAAAGTACAAAAATAAATGCACTTACTACTGTAAGTCGCACTGGATAAAAGTGTCTGCTAAATGACTAAAATGTTTGAAAATACACCCCATCAGACAGACTCATTCAATAACAAAATGTGGTTGACAAGGTGATATTCATTTTCTCAACTTTTCCTAAAGGACACTCTGAAATGGCATTTGTTTTTATGAAGATTTGAGAATATTCACATGGAAATCTGTCTCCAATTGGATGGAAACCTAGCTATAGACACCTTAAAGACTCCGACAGGTGCACTAGTCCAGTGTCACTTTGATTATGCAGGCACATCACGGTTCACCAGCAGCCCCAACCATCTAAAGAATAAGTTACCAGCTAAACAGGCTTGTAAGAATTGTACTTAAACGCCCCCTCATACTCATCTGGTGGTTGAGCATTTTTTTGTCTCTATCTCTGTAATGTGTCTGTATCTATGTAATCTATGTAAAGTTTACATGCACCTTAGCCAAATACATTTAAACTCAGTTTTTTACCATTTCTGACATTTAATCCTAGTAACAATTCCCTGTCATAGGTCAGTTAGGATCACCACTTTATTTTAAGAATGTGAAATGTCTGAATAATAGTAGAGAGAATGATGTATTTCAGCTTTTATTTCTTTCATCACATTCCCAGTGGGTCAGAAGTTTACATACACTCAATTAGTATTAGGTAGCATTGCCTTTAAATTGTTTAACTTGGGTCAAACGTTTTGGGTAGCCTTCCACAAGCTTCCCACAATAAGTTGGGTGAATTTTGGCCCATTCCTCCTGACAGAACTGGTGTAACTGAGTCAGGTTTGTAGGCCTCCTTGCTCACACACGCTTTTTCAGTTCTGCACACACATTTTCTATAGGTTTGAGGTCAGTGCTTTGTGATGGCCACTCCAATACCTTGACTTTGTTGTCCTTAAGCCATTTTGCCACAACTTTGGAAGTATGCCTGGGGTCGTTGTCCATTTGGAAGACCCATTTGCGACCAAGCTTTAACTTCCTGACTGATGTCTTGAGATGTTGCTTCAATATGTCCACATCATTTTCCTTCCTCATGATGCCATCTATTTTGTGAAGTGCACCAGTCCTTCCTGCAGCAAAGCACCCCCACAACATGGTGCTGCCAGCCCCGTGCTTCACGGTTGGAATGTTCTTCAGCTTGCAATCCTCCCCCTTTTTCCTCCAAACATAACAATGGTCATTATGGCCAAACAGTTCTATTTTTGTTTCATCAGACCAGAGGACATTTCTCCAAAAAATCTTTGTCCCCATGTGCAGTTGCAAACCATAGTCTGGCTTTTTTATGGCGGTTCACAAGGTCCTTTGCTGTTGTTCTGGGATTGATTTGCACTTTTCGCACCAAAGTACGTTCATCTCTAGGAGACAGAACGCGTCTCCTTCCTGAGCAGTATTATGGCTGTGTGGTCCCATGGTGTTTATATTTGCGTACTATTGTTTGTACAGATGAAGGTGGTACCTTCAGGCGTTTGGAAATTGCTCCTAAGAATGAACCAGACTTGTGGAGGTCTACAATTTTTTTCTGAGGTCTTGGCTGATTTCTTTTGATTTTCCCATGATGTCGAGCAAAGAGGAACTGAGTTTGAAGGTAGGCCTTGAAATACATCCACAGGTACACCTCCAATTCTGGAATTTTCCAAGCTGTTTAAAAGCACGGTCAACTTAGTGTATGTTAACTTCTGACCCAGTGGAATAGTGATATAGTGAATTATAAGTGAAATAATTGGTCTGTAAACAATTGTTGGAAGAATTACTTGTGTCATGCACCGACCTAACCGACTTGCCAAAACTATAGTTTGTTAACATGAAATCTGTGGAGTGGTTGAAAAATGAGTTTTAATGACTTCAACCTAAGTGTATGTAAACTTCCGACTTCAACTCTATGTAAAAAAAAAATAGGGACCACAATGGAAATAAGTCGGTGACTTTATTGTGCAATCCCAGTCACTTTAAAAAATCTTTATCTATATATTTATTTTATTTACTGAAAAATTAAATCAATCAATCAATCCAAACTGTGCAGCGGTCATTTGATGAATGGAAAGAGACATCTGTTACAAAACACCAAAATATTAAATGGCATTTGGAGATTGTCAAGCCAAGCCTTCAATACTGGGTAAGCCTACAAGGTAGGTAGGGATGTATTTTCTGTTTGTCAAGATTGACATAGACTATTTAATGTGGTGTTGAATACCATGATATTGAAGTGCCCGAAGTTGGTATGCTTTGTTTGTTGGTGATGTGGTGCATTGGCACAGAATCCTGTTGGTGGAGAATTTGTTGCATATATTTTGCATAATTATAAAAATGGCATCAAAATGTTGAAAATCCCTAGCTGATCATTGTCTGCAGCCAGTTCTCATCGCAGTGTAATAAAACATTCAGGGAGAGTGAGCTCGTCTGTGAACCCTCAACCTTCTGGCCCATAGCCCTGCGTGGCATGTGGCACAGCCGATATCCACGTTTATGAACACAGGGTCGCTACAGTTATTGTTCTTTGCGGTGGTAAACATTATTGTTAGTTAATTCTATAAGTTGATGAGTTCATTTACAGTAGTACGTCACATTGCACTTAATTAATGTACAAGGTGTCCTTGAGTATTATCGCCCATTTGACCGGGATTATCAGAGGGAAACATACATTTGCTCCTGTGCATGTGTTATTGTTATTTGAATTGTTTTTCCTGCACTCTCAGCACCCCTACTCTCATACAGTAAATTATATCAATCCAAAAATATTATTTATTACACACCATCACTATGCACTAGAGCTACCCTCCTGTAGGTTTTCACTCCAACCCCAGTTGTAATTAATCTGATTCAGCTTTTCAAGCAGCTAATTATTAGAATCAGGTGCCCTAGATGAGGGTTGGAGTGAAAACCTACAGGATGGTAGCTCTCCAGGAACAGGGTTGGACAGCCCTGCACTAGAGGAAATCGGCATGCTTCAACCCTAAATGAATGGATGGGAGAGATTGACAGCATCTAATTATATTTTGAGAGGCCTTTTGTCCTGATGATGAATTATGCTGTATGCTGCACACCAATGGTCTATGAGTGGGAGGTGAGACAAGAAAGACAGGAGCCAAGGAAAGAGAAGAGAGAATTTGAAAAGGTATTTCAGGGTCTAGAGCCAGATATACACTTGATACATGTAGAGAGAGAGAGAGAGAGAGAGAGAGAGAGAGAGAGAGAGAATGTTCTAGTGCCAACATTGTTTTATAAACTCTCTGCAGAACTGTGGACGGTTGCAGCTGCTCTATGTCAGCTAGCACTAGAACAGACTAGCAGGGGACTATGTGGGAATGAAAGGCTCAATCAACAGTCAGTCAGAGCCGAGGGAGAACAACTTCATGCTGTCACCAGGCCAGCATCTAACCTGACCCCCTTCCAGCTGGGACAGACTACTACCATGTCCTACCCCCCCCCCCCCCCCCCCCCCCCCCCCCCCAGTAAAAATCAGCAGTGTAGTTAGTAAACATTACAAGAGGGAGGGGGGGGAGGGGTCACAGTACAGTCTACTGTACACACATTGACCGGCAGACACATAAAATGTGATGAGGGAGAGAAAAAGAGAGAGAGAGAGAAAGAAAAGAGAGAGAGAGAAAGAAAAGAGAGAGAGAGAGAAAGAAAGAAAAAGAGAGAGCTAGAAAGAGAGAGAGAGAAAGAAAGAGAGAGAAAAAGAATGAGAGAGAGAAAGAAAGAAAAAGAGAGAAAAGGAGTGAGAGAGAGAGAGCTGGGAGCAGCTTTCCTACTGAATGAGTGCTGCAGAGACCTTGAGCTAACCCTGTGTTTGACAGCTGACCCTGTGTTTGACAGCTGACCCTGTGTTTGACAGCTGACCCTGTGTTTGACAGCTGTTTAGAAGTCTGGCTGTTAATTCACAGGCTCCATCCCTGTCAGCAGAATGCAGGTTTGAACAGCATCAATGGCCGTGAGCGCTCAGGGGACCATCATAAACAACAACAATATAATTAAGAAGAGCGGTGGAGATGTTGAAGCTATAGGGTACATAAAACACTGCCGCCATCTTGTGGCTGAAAGGTTGTATTGCAAACAGCTTCACTATTGTTTTGATAACGTCATTGTTTATTGTTAATGTGTCAAGAGTAATATTCCTGTAAAAAAGAAATTGTAATACAACCATATAAATCCTAAATATAGACTTTATTGATAAAGCAAGTCTCTCAGTTTATGATCTTGCATATTACAGGTCTGTATAACCAGTGTTAAACAACAAAATATATCACATCTCTCTTTAGACCAAATTAGTTAGGAAATAGGGATGCAGAACAACCTCTTACAAGTAAGTTAGTTGTCATAGATAACTGAGGTCAATCATTCAGGAACAGTAACTGAAAACTTGAGTCCTCTAAATACAATTCCTGTGTAGATGATGTGTTTCGACGTGGGTCTTGGTTTTCTGGTGCAGTACTCAGACTAGAGGAGTTATAGGGCTGGGTCAGAACTCAGACTAGAGGAGTTATAGGGCTGGGTCAAAACTCAGATACAGGCTCCATGTTATCCATGCTTTCCCTCATGTGCAGCCCAATCACTGTACCCCCCCTGGTAGTGACGAGCCCTAGGAGAGAGAGGAGAGAGAGGGGGAGGAGAGAGAGGGAGAGGAGAGAGAGGGGGAGGAGAGAGAGGGAGAGGAGAGAGGAGAGAGAGGGGGAGGAGAGAGAAGGGGAGGAGAGAGAGTGAGAGGAGATAGAGGAGGAGAAGGTAAAGGGGAGGAGATAGAAGGAGAGGAGAGAGGGGAGGAGAGAGAAGGAGAGGAGAGAGATGGAGAGGAGAGAGAGGGGGAGGAGAGAGAGGGGGAGGAGAGAGAAGGAGAGGAGAGATAAGGGGAGGAGAGAGAGGGAGAGGAGAGAGGAGAGAGAGGGGGAGGAGAGAGAAGGGGAGGAGAGAGAGTGAGAGGAGATAGAGGAGGAGAAGGTAAAGGGGAGGAGATAGAAGGAGAGGAGAGAGGGGAGGAGAGAGAAGGAGAGGAGAGAGATGGAGAGGAGAGAGAGGGGGAGGAGAGAGAGGGGGAGGAGAGAGGAGAGGAGAGAGATGGAGAGGAGAGAGAGGGGGAGGAGAGAGAGGGGGAGGAGAGAGAAGGAGAGGAGAGAGATGGAGAGGAGAGAGAGGGAGAGGAGAGAGAGGGAGAGGAGAGAGAGGGAGAGGAGATATAGAGAGAGAGATCTTTCAGGTGTCTTTCAGTATGTGTATATGAGAATACTGCATGTCCACACTACTGTACCCTAATAAGGTATGCCAGGTGAGTTAAGGTGTGCTATACCTGTTGAAGCCCAGTTGTCGGGCAATGGCTAGAGCTTCGGCACTCCTGCGCCCCTTCTGGCAATGGAACACAATGTTGTCGTCATCTTTCCCAGGAGCCTTCACCTTGAACGCAAGCTGGAAGTGCTTTGGTGAAAGCTTTAGAGATTCCTCAAGCTGGCCCACTGACAGCCAGACACACACACACACACACACACACAATGAACATTAGTAGAGAGATTGTGCGCATGCACACATACACACATATATAAACACACACTTCTTGACAGGTTAACATACACCATGATTTGTGTAGTCTACTCACATGGGATGTTTACAGAGTCCGGGATGCGTCCAGCCATGAACTCATCTGTGTTGCGGACATCAAACAGCTGGACGTTGTGCCTGGACAACATGTTCTTCAGTTGTTGGTAGCTCACCACCAAATCTGAGGCCCACACACACAACACAACACAACACACTGTCCCATCACACTGTCCCATCTTTGTTGTCTGTTGTAAAAACCTTGATAAACCTGGACACACCATCCATTGCTTGAAAGAAAGACTCGTAAACCAGGAACAATTTCAACCAAAGGGATCCTACTGATGGAATTCAGTGAAACTGAGGACAGAGGTTTACTAATAGGGGATGGTAGACAGACTATAGTGTTGAAAAGTTTGAATAAGCCTATGAATGAATCACTTTAACCAGAACCAATCACAAACTGCAGCAGATCCATTCACACACACACACTTTATTGGAAAGTGCTGATTACCTTTGTTTCAGTCAGTTCTAACATCTATAGGCTAACCAACCAATCCACTCCCATCAGCCATTATAATAATGTTTTGCTACTCTAGCTGAGCATTTGAAAGCAAGATCATGTTATGGAGCATGTTATGGAGCCAGTCACCTATATGGCTACAGCAAAAATGCTATAATTAAATAGCCTTTAACTAGTTTCCTTAAAGGGGATATCTGCCGTTCAAACGATCACAAAATGGACACCCCGCCACTGTATTGGTAAAAGGGGCTGGATAAATGTCACAGCTCTCAAATTCATAGAAAGGGCTATGGATGCAAGGACTAACAAACCATGAGATCGAAATTATAGTTTTAACAGTGGAGTAAAACAAGCTTATCTTTTGGGTTTTGGTGGGGCATGACAGTTGTATGGGGTGTTCATGATGCATTTCTAAGTTATATTCTTTAACAATCAATGTTCAGTGCTTAATTTGTAAATCGGGAGGTGCCGGAACAAAAAGTGAGCATGAGAGGGTGGTGACCTAGGGAGCTCTGGTGGTAAAGTATAATACAAATTCACCTTCATAATAAATCATTGCATGTCATTACATTTGCGAAGTGGCTTAGAGCATTGAGCAGTAGAGTAGAGTCGCTTATAAGTTCCACACATGTGGAAAATGTTTAGTAGCCTTTGGACCTTTTTTTTGGTGTAATTCAAATTACCTTCTGTGACCAATTTCTACTAGATCCCTGTCTGAGCCCTACCCATGCCTGCGACGTCCAGGCCCTACCCTACCCATGCCTGCGACGTTAAGGCCCTACCCTACCCATGCCTGCGACGTTCAGGCCCTACCCTACCCAGGCCCGATTGCTTCAACCCGAAACACGAAATTAGAAATAACTTCCTCTATTAGTAGGCATAAATCCATTAGTTGCTTATCTCTGCGTGTCACCCGCTCCCTGCGTGATACAAAGGGCTCAATGACGAGACATGAGAGCACACTATTAGCTGATTTTCGTCCCGCTAAACTCCGAGGGGAATCTTTGGAGTTGTTGGAATTGACTTAAACGGACAATTGGTTACATCAGGACATTCAAATCTAGACATAAAGATTCAGACATTGTTTTGAATTTTTATTTTTGTGAATATGTCTACTATGGACTAATGAAAACAACAAAACAATTGTATTACATGGATAAAATAATCATGTGTGCAATTGACCAATAAAATTATCTTAATCTTTAGCCGAATATTCTCTTGACAGAAGCCTATCTCTCTTGTAAAACAATGCTGTTTGCTCAAGGGGCCTATTTGGAAAGTGATAAAATATGTTGCTAGCCTGCAGATAGATTAGTCTTCCCTTTGATCAGCAGGAGCCATTTGCTTTACAACCTGTGTTTTACTGCGATTGTATTTGATATATTGCGAAAAGGCCTGTTTTGGCTGCATGCTGTTCACTGACAGATTTGCAGCGAGTTCCCGACTGTAAGCAATGCCTTGTGATTGGGCTACACACAATCAACAGCTAGGATCCTCTGTGACTAAATTATAAACTTACTCCTGGTGTAGTATTCTGAATTGTTTAATTTCTTTCTGAACGGACAGCAGTAATTCTATAACTTTGTATTAAATACTGGATTGAAAAATAATGTTGACTTGAATTTTGCGCTGTCATACGTATCTCCTATCTTTCATTCTGTGTGGCTAACTCCGGCAGAGAAAGCAAAACACACACCTGGCAGCAGTAATTCTATAACTTTGTCAAATTTATCAAAATGTATCAGGGGTGCTGCAGCACCTCCAGCACCCTTCATGTGGCTATGATTCTATATGGAAATAAATTATGAAGTGCAACGCTGGAGATATGAGAGTTGCAGGCTTATGTCTATCTGAGCAGAGAGAGGGATATAGAGCTCATAGAAAGTGAATCTCATTCTAGTTCTGTGAGAGACACAGGCTCACTTCTACCTCCAACGTGGTCTTAGAGTATTTCGTATTATTCTGTAGGCTACTTAAATCCGAGACGCTCCATTTAGTATGATATGTTATTTTATGAATTAATTTGTGGATGGCTATCATCCATTTCGTTACAAAATACAATTCTGCTATCTCTCACCACAGCATTAGCCTGTCAGAGATGTGTTGGTCTCAAACATAGGCTACAATGTTGCGCAAACCATTAACCTAGGCCTCCCAACCCAAATAAATTCTTAGAATATCAGGCATCGGAATACTTGGGAACAGATTTCTTAAATTAAAATCAATTGGAGCTGATTTCCTGGTGTTTTTATAGTCTTTTATGTCCAACAATGAATACAAAATATAAAAAAGTGTTTTTATTTTTTTGCTCAGAAAACCTGGGGGGCCAAATAAAACCACCAGTGGCCCAAATTCGGCACGTGGGCCGCCAGTTGGGAAACACTGCTCTAATCTATACTTGCTAGTTTTGTCACATAAACTGAAATTAGGGGAACCATTAACATTAGTATTTGAACAACCAGGAAATGGCGGAGCTGTCAATGAGTAGGCTATATATCATTAATTTAAAAGTCCAAATTGCACTTAGAATTAATATTCAAAATGTGCCTTAGGCTATATGATGACATTAGTAACACATACAGTAGGCATAATTAGTTATTATACAGATTTATATAGCGCAGTCACATTTAACAACAACTATGTCTATGTTTGATTCAGGTTGAACAACTGATTAACCAAATTAATAGGCCTCAAGAGGACCGGTGACCGTGACAGGTGGAAGCATTATAGCCTACCGGGGTTGGGCAAGGAAGACTCGCTGAATCTGGTTGTTGACGTCGTGAAACCACACCATTGGCCTCTTGTACCGAGTGAACCGCAGCTGCTGCTTTCGGCAACGGTCAGAATTATTCTTCGTAATAGCATACGAGACACCATATTGACCATAGACCGGCTCCCGTTGTCAGCAAAGGAACAAACTACTTTGTATCATAAATGTATTACACCGTATTTATATTCTGCCCTCTGTCAACAAGTGCTTTTTTACTAACCATTGTTCAAGTGTTGAGAAATTAGACGATGCTTATCTCGAGTCATATTATCGATAAAGATAAGAATTCGGCTATTGTGTCAATTTATGAGTTCTAGGAATTAGACCGTTAGTGAATGGGCGCGTTCAAGCAGATCACTTTTTTTCATGTAGGTGACCATCATTGATCATTGTTTTTCAAAGTGTGTTGCATACAGCTAATAAAAATTGCACCTGTCGACTGCATGTCGACTGTTACACCAACAAATGTTGATCAAAGGTCATGAAGTTTTGACTGCAGGTTTCTGCAGTTGTTCTTCACCATTTTCATCCTGCAGCCATCACCTGAATTGTGGGTGGCTCGTATTTTCAACTAATCATTAGGGTATTTTGTTTGCCCCACACGAACAGAACCAAAGACAAGAGAGACGAGAGAGGGAACGCCCAGAAGACAAATTCCCATCTCACATCAGCCTAATAAAGTGTATTTTATCTTATTTTATACAGAAAGGAACCTTGACCATTTTTCCCCCAATCGTAAACTGCATGCGTAAGACGTATTCATTTATCCATCATCTTTGATATAGCCTACCGAACATCTTCCTCTCAGGCCATTCACAATCACTAGACAAATATGTACGGTTTGCCCAGTTCCCTTTAAAGCATTGAAACAGAGGGAGCGGTAGGCCTACGGTCCAGAGTCAATATTGTTATGGTTTAGATAATTAACAAGCAATATGTTGAGTTCCAGTGCTGTGCATGGAAATTATTTGACGGTGCACAACAAAATAAAAAATGCCAAACATGGCTTGGGCCCTAAAAAGTTAGATAGGCCTACTTCCACATCAGCGTTTTTTGTGGTCTGCTAGTGTGTTAATACTGATGGTTTGTCGGGAATGATGGTTTGTTTATTTAGGTTTATTTAGGTTAATTAACGTGACTGGTCAGGATAATTAACGTGACAGGTTAGGAGAATTAAAGTATCCGGTAAGGATAACTGCCAACAAATACGTGTCAACAATGTTTAAAGAGTGCATGTACCCTAACCATTGTTAAAGTGTTGAGAAATGATCTTGAGTCACATTATCAGGAAAGATAATAAATAGGCTATTGTGTCATTTTATGAGTTCTAGGAATTAGGGTTAGTAAATGGGCGCGTTCGAGCAGATCACTTTTGTCAAGTCAGTGTTTTTCAAAGTCTGGGTCGCAACCCATTAAAATTGGGTCAGGAAATATGTTTTCATAAAATTAAAATGAAGGTTATTGTCAACAGTAGGCTACACCTCCACAGCCACATGGGACGGTATACTGAACTGAGCACTGTGTAGGCCAAGTTTACCTACATCAGACGAAATAACCACTGTACGTTGAACACGTGTTCATCTCCCCAATGCGCTATTTGTTAGAAGTAAAAAATAGTATAGACATTTATTAAAGTTTTCCAACCTTTGATTGGTAATTTATTAGTTTTCCAACCTTTCATTTGAATTTAGTTTCACATAGCTAGATAAAACAGCAACATGGATCGTTTTGTTATCCGAAAAAGAGTTCTAGAACCAGAACCACTTTATGCTAGCACTGCTGCTAGGCAAGCTCCCACCAGCGAGATCAGTCACCCTGAGCTTATTCTACCAACTGAGCTCCATGCCGAACACCTTGACGAGAGGATACAAGGACTATTTTTTTTAAATGCGGCATTTTGACAATTTTGCCCTCCAGCGCTACTATTGTATTAGCCGATTAGGGGCGCCGGAGGGCGACAGCCAATTGTCAAAATGCACCTCCAATTCAAGTGCCACCCTAATGGGCGGGCCGGCCCTGGTGGTATGTGGGGAGAAACTCGCCAATGAGAGTCTGAGGCCATCCAAATTAAAAAGGCATTTAGATACTCATCACAGCGAGCTGGCAGGAAAGCCACTGGACTTCTTTCAAAGGAAAGCACAAGATATCACGTCTTCTGCTAAGGTTCTTAATAAAAACATAACATTGAATGAGAAAGCACAGTTAGCCTCTTATATAGTTTCGTACCGTGTAGCGAAAGAGAAAATGCCCCACGCTGTTGCGGATAAATTAATCCTGCCTTCAGCTATAGACATGGTTAGCGCAGTGATAGACGAAAATGCAGCTAATACATTAAAATCGATCCCCCTCATTGACAACACTGTTTCTAGAAAATTAATGACGTTTCAGACAACCTTGAAGAGCAATTTATTTCTAGATTAAAAGCAGCGGGCGATTTCTCAATCCAATTGGATGACAGTACAGATGTTTCAGACATAGCAATTTTGCTGGTTTATGTAAAATACGCCAGGGGAAATTATTTTTTGGAGGATCTTTTGTGCTGCTTGACTCTCCCAACTACTATGACAGGTGAACACATATTTGTTCGACTGAATAACTACGTAGTTAGTAAATGCGGGCTTGACTGGGCTAATTTTAAGGGAATAACGAGTGATGGGGCCGCGATCATGACGGGGGAAAACAGCGGAGTTGTGAAACGAATCCAGGCGGCAGCTGGGCAATAAATCGTCTAGAATCACTGCTTCATCCACAGAGAGCCATTAGCAGCAAAATGAATGCCTCCCGATATTGACAGTGTATTAAAATAAGTGGTGAAAGTTGTTCACTTTATTAAAGGCAGAAGTTATCGTCGTTCTGGCTCAGCATCGCATCGGAATATCCATTTTGTTGCTTTTGCTTTTCACAAACACTTACAAAAAAGTCGGATTTTCCACTCTGACAAAAATAAAGACCAAGCACAGAAATTGACTGAACTCTGCATATGATATGCGCGTTGCTCTCTCATCCTGCACACCTGACTGGACTGTAATATTGAGGAAAACGAACGCAACAGTCACATTAGCACCTAATGTAAGTAAAATTATACGAGTAGTCTAATATTTGAAAAAAAATGACCTGATCTTGGTTATTTAGGTGATTATAATGTTTTTATAATACACAGGTCTGTGACAGTATACTGTCAATACTGAGAAAATGTATGTGTTATTACTGATGACAATTATAACGACTTTCCTCTGTTAACACTCCTACAAATAATTAATAATGATAGGAAAACGGCATATTTTGAAAACGTGGGTCGCCGAAAAAAAAGTTTGAAAACCACTGAAGTAGGTGACCATCGTTGATCACTGCCTTTCAAAGTGTGTTGCATTCAGCAATTAAAAATTGCGCCTACATGTCGACTGCATGAACGTTTGCCCCACACGAACGTAACCAAAGACAATTGAGACATCTCACTGGCTATTTTCTTCTGGTCAGACGGGCACGAGAGAGGGAACGCCCAGAAGACAAATGTCCATCTAACTTCGGCCTAATAAAGTGCTTTTTATCTTATCTTACACAGAAAGGAACCTTGACCATGTTTTCCAATCGCATAGGCTACCAAACATCTTCCTCTCAGGCCATTCACAATCACTAGACAAATATGTAAGGTTTGCCCAGCAGTAGTTCCCTTTAAGCATTGAAACGGAGTCAATATTGTTATGGTTTAGCCTATTTTAGTTCCAGTGCTGTGCAAAACCACATCAACGGTTTTCGTGGTCTGCTAGTGTGCTGATACTGATGGTTTGTCGGGACTGATGGTTTGTTTATTTAGCAGGTTAGGAAAATTAATGTGACAGGTCAGGATAATTCAGCTTGCAGGTTAGGATAATTAATGTGTCAGGTTAGGATAATTCACGTGGAAGGTTAGGATAATTAAAGTATCAGGTTAGGATTAATTAACGCAGCAGGTAAGGAGAATGGGGTTAAGGTTAGGAAAATTGTTAGTGTTAGGCTTAGATAAAATGCTACATTTGTCAACAACTGTTGTCCCCGACGCGACAACTAGATGAAGCTGTACTCAATCTAGCCACAACCATAGAAACCATCAGTCCCGACAGACTATCAGTATCATAACACCGGTGTGATATATTCTAGCCTAACTGAGATGAGAGATGCCCTGTGACGATATGCATATTAATTTATTAATTAATACACACATACACAGATAACGTTTTACTGTATTAAAAACTAGATTGAAAAATAATGTTGACTTGAATTTGTCATACATCTCTCCTATCTTTCATTCTGTGTCACTCACTCCGACAGAGAAAACAAAACACACACCTGGCAGCAGTTTCTGTCTCAACTCCCAGCTCTATCGGAGTTATCAGTGAATGAGTGGGAGCTTGCGCAGAGGAAAGGGAGATAGAGAGAGAGAGAGAGAGAGAGAGAGAGTTACAACACTGTATATAGACATAATATGACATTTGAAATGTCTTTATTCTTTTGGAACTTCTGAGAGTGTAATGTTTACTGTTCATTTTTTATTGTTTATTTCACTTTTGTTTATTATCTATTTCACTTGCTTTGACAATGTAAACATACAGTATGTTTCCCATGCCAATAAAGCCCCTGAAATTGAAATGAATTGAGTGAGAGAGAAATCGAGTGAGTGATCGAGAGCTGCAACCAGAGGAGGGCAGCAGAGGACAACAAATGAACCATAAACACATTTAATTTTGTAAATTTTATTGGAATACTGTGGAGTCCTATGGAGGACTACTCCTTCTGAGGACTACCAATATGGCGGCTGGTGGCTTCAAAGCCTCTCATTGGCAAATACATAGAATCAGCAATCCAGGTTTATACATTAAACAAAAATATAAACGCAACATATAAAGTGTTGGTCATATGTTTTATGAGCTGAAATAAAAGATCCCAGAAATTTTCATATTTCTCTAAAATTTGACGAACAAATTTGTTTACATCCCTGTTAGTGAGCATTTCTCTTTTGCCAAGATAATCAATCCACCTGACAGGTGTGGCATATCAAGAAGCTGATTAAACAGCATGATCATTACACAGGTGCACCTTGTGCTGGGGACAATAAAAGGCCACTCTAAATGTGCAGTTTTGTCACACAACACAATGCCACAGATGTCTCAAGGAAGGAATATCCACCTGAGCTATTGCCAGATAATTGAATGTTCATTACTCTACCATAAGCCGCCTCCAATGTCATTTTAGAGAATTTGGCAGTACGTCTAACCTTCCTCACAACCCCAGGACATCCACATATGTTTTTTTCACCTGTAGAATCATCTGAGACAAGCCACAAGGACAGCTGATGAAACTGTGGGTTTGCACAACCAAATAATTTCTGCACAAACTGTCAGAAACGGTCTCAGGGAAGCTCATCTGCGTGCTCGTTGTCCTCACCAGGGTCTTGACCTGACTGCAGTTCGGTGTCGTAACTGACTTCAGTGGGCAAATGCTCACCTTCGATGACCACTGTCACGCTGGAGAAGTGTGCTCTTTATGGATGAATCCTGGTTTCAACTGTACTGGGCAGATTGCAGATAGTGTGTATGGCTTCATGTGGGCGAGCATTTTGCTGATGTCAATGTTCTGAACAGAGTGCCTCATGGTGGCGGTGGGGTTATGGCATTGGCAGGCATAAGCTACGGACAACTAACAGAATTGCATTTTATCTATGGCAATATGAATGCACAGAACTACCGTGATGAGATCCTGAGGCCCAATGTCATGCCATTTATCCGCCACCTTCACCTCATGTTTCAGCATGATAATGCACATCCCCATGTCGCAAGGATCTGTAGTATTAAATTGGTATTAAATTACTGGAAGCTGAAAATGTCCCAGTTATTTCATGGCCTGCATATTCACCAGACATGTCACCCATTAAGCATGTTTGGGATACTCTGGATCGACGTGTATGACAGCGTGTTCCAGTTCCCACCAATATCCAGCAAGTTCGCACAGCCATTGAAGAGGAGCTGGACAACATTTCACAGGCCACAATCAACAGCCTGATCAACTCTATGTGAAGGAGATGCCGTGCTGCATGAGGCAAATGGTGATCACACCAGATACTGGCTGGTTTTCTGTGACCAACAGATGCATATCTGTATTCCCAGTCATGTGAAATCCATATATTAGGGCCTAATTTATTTATTTCAATTGAGTGATTTCATTATATGAACTGTAACTCAGTAAAATCTTTGAAATTGTTGCATTTATGTTTTTGTTCAGTGCATATACATCGATATGCCATGTTAAACACAACATCCACATTTGCAGAGATCTGACACAGATCAAATGTATACCAGGTCTCTACAAAAGACGAACTATGTGATAATTTGCCCAACAAATCTGCAATATAGGCAAAATGGAACTCCATCAAATTCTTTTCAGGCATGCGCAGGTTATCCAGTCTTTATTTTCAATGGCTGGAGAATGTTTATCATCGGATAATCCACATGAATATTATAGGCCTATAAATAATTTGTATAATCTGTGTATCTGGAACGCACCCAATTATTTAGGGGAAGATTCACGATATCTCGCGATATTTGTGGTACGATATTTGTGGTACTGACGCGATTCGCAGTTCAGGGCATAGAGAAAGAGCTCGCGCAGAGCTTTCTGTACATCAGCGGTTTCCGCTATCTGTCTGCTCTATGGTGTGACCGGCGGAGAAAGCGGAAGGAATGTGGTTCCATCTCGCGCCCCTCCCGCTGCAGCACTGTCATAACGGAGCTTTCGTACGGGCGGCTGGTGCTTGTACTCGGTCCACCGAATAACCAGGATTCCTGTCTTTCTCGTTTAACACGGTAGTCACTGCAGCACTAGCGGAGCGCCACGGGAACAGATGGGTGAGATGAGACGAGGAAAATTATGTGATTTTTTATTTATTTTTTACCTTTATGACGCGTCAATTTATAGTTTTAATGGTAGAAAACCCAAACACAACTGGACACATCTGAAGACTTCACAGTACAGATGCTGAATGTAGACTAAGCTATGTTTTCGTTGACCATGCGTGGGCGGGGAACTCGTGTGTGTGTGTGTGTGTTGCAAGTGCAGCAGACAGTAAGAAGACATTAATGTGATACAGATGTTGACACGTTTACATGTTCATTCTCCGTCCTCTCTCTTCCTCTCTCTCGCTCCTCTTCCTCTCTCACCCAGATTTTGCCGGAATATAGCCTAACTGAGTTTAAATGGGTTTAGTTGTAGAGTTACCCCAGGGAGAGGTGGGGGGAGAGAGGAGGGGGAGAACCGGAAGAGAAGAGAATACAGCTTCATGATCTTCACTGTAATACAGACTGAGATAGCAGCTGTTGTGTAGATAGGCCAGATGTCCCCTCCTCTCTTCTTCTTCTTCTTCTTCTTCTTCTTCTTCTTCTTCTTCTTCTTCTTCTTCTTCTTCTTCTTCTTCTTCTTCTTCTTCTCCTCTTCATTCTATCCCTGTAGTGCCTGTATAAGCCACCCCCTAGTTGTGACCAATAATACACTCATTCACAGATACACACCACACACACACACACATACCAGCGCTGACATCACCTGGTACCATCCCTGAGTTGGAGTCCTGGTCCCCATGGTAACCAGACACCTCAGCAGAACCTCCATGTCGATTGTTATTGGTGGCCAGCTGACTTATGAATATTCATTATGCAGCTGCAGTGTGTCATCAGCAGTGTGTGTGTTGTGTGTGTGTGTGTGTGTGTGTGTGTTGTGCTACTGAGTTGGGAGTGTGTTCTGTCTACAGGCTTAGTTGATACACTCCTATGGTTCCTCTCAAGCACTCCTCTCTTGTCTCTCAGTACAGAGAGGCACAGGGTAGATGGGGAGAGAATGAGAAAGAAAGGGTGTTTTGGGGGTTGGGGTCGAGGAGGAGAAGGAGGAGGAGGGGGATTGAGTAATTTCACCGTTCCCGTAGTTACCTACCCACCACCACCCACACAACTATGACAGCTATTGGTGTATTTGTGTGTCTTTATACAAACTGAGGTATTCTCTTTGTGTGCGTTCCTGACTTGGGATGTAAACACAACTTAGCCATTGCATAAATCAAATAACATTTTATTGGTCATGTACACAGTTTAGCAGGTGTTATGTCAGGTAACATTTTATTGGTCATGTACACAGTTTAGCAGGTGTTATGTCAGGTAACATTTTATTGGTCATGTACACAGTTTAGCAGGTGTTATGTCAGGTAACATTTTATTGGTCATGTACACAGTTTAGCAGGTGTTATGTCAGGTGCGGTGAAATGCTTACGTTCCTAGTCCCTATCAATCAATGCTGTAAATGTCAGCAAGCACACAATTCATATCTCTCTCTCTCTATATATATATATATACAGTGGGGAGAACAAGTATTTGATACACTGCCGATTTTGCAGGTTTTCCCACTTACAAAGCATGTAGAAGTCTGTAATTTTTATCATAGGTACTCTTCAACTGTGAGTGACGGAATCTAAAACAAAAATCCAGAATATAACATTGTATGATTTTTAAGTAATTAATTTGCATTTTATTGCATGACATAAGTATTTGATACATCAGAAAAGCAGAACTTAATATTTGGTACAGAAACCTTTGTTTGCAATTACAGAGATCATACGTTTCCTGTAGTTCTTGACCAGGTTTGCACACACTGCAGCAGGGATTTTGGCCCACTCCTCCATCCAGATCCTTCAGGTTTCGGGGCTGTCGCTGGGCAATACGGACTTTCAGCTCCCTCCAAAGATTTTCTATTGGGTTCAGGTCTGGAGACTGGCTAGGCCACTCCAGGACCTTGAGATGCTTCTTACGGAGCCACTCCTTAGTTTCCCTGGCTGTGTGTTTCGGGTCGTTGTCATGCTGGCAGACACAGCCACGACCCATCTTCAATGCTCTTACTGAGGGAAGGAGGATGTTGGCCAAGATCTCGCGATACATGGCCCCATCCATCCTCCCCTCAATACGGTGCAGTCGTCCTGTCCCCTTTGCAGAAAAGCATCCCCAAAGAATTATGTTTCCACCTCCATGCTTCACGGTTGGGATGGTGTTCTTGGGGTTGTACTCATCCTTCTTCTTCCTCCAAACACGGCGAGTGGAGTTTAGACCAAAAAGCTTTATTTTTGTCTCATCAGACCACATGACCTTCTCCCATTTCTCCTCTGGATCATCCAGATGGTCATTGGCAAACTTCAGACGGGCCTGGACATGCGCTGGCTTGAGCAGGGGAACCTTGCGTGCGCTGCAGGATTTTAATCCATGACGGCGTAGTGTGTTACTAATGGTTTTCTTTGAGACTGTGGTCCCAGCTCTCTTCAGGTCATTGACCAGGTCCTGCCGTGTAGTTCTGGGCTGATCCCTCACCTTCCTCATGATCATTGATGCCCCACGAGGTGAGATCTTGCATGGTGCCCCAGACCGAGGGAGATTGACCGTCATCTTGAACTTCTGCCATTTTCTAATAATTGCGCCAGCAGTTGTTGCCTTCTCACCAAGCTGCTTACCTATTGTCCTGTAGCCCATCCCAGCCATGTCCTTATACAGCTCTCTGGTCTTGGCCATTGTGGAGAGGTTGGAGTCTGTTTGAGTGTGTGGACAGGTGTCTTTTATACAGGTAACGAGTTCAAACAGGTGCAGTTAATACAGGTAATGAGTGGAGAACAGGAGGGCTTCTTAAAGAAAAACTAACAGGTCTGTGAGAGCCGGAATTCTTACTGGTTGGTAGGTGATCAAATACTTATGTCATGCAATAAAATGCAATGAAATTATTTAAAAATCATACAATGTGATTTTTTAGATTCAGTCTCTCACAGTTGAAGTGTACCTATGATAAAAATTACAGACCTCTACATGCTTTGTAAGTAGAAAAACCTGCAAAATCGGCAGTGTATCAAATGCTTGTTCTCCCCACTGTATTTACAGCGGGTGAAATAAGTATTGAACACGTCACCATTTTTCTCAGTAAATATATTTCCAAAGGTGCTATTGACATGAAAGTTTCATCAGATGTTGGTAACAACCCAAGTAATCCATACATACAAAGAAACCAAAACAAATAAGTTCAGAAATTAAGTTATGTGTAATAATGTGAAATGACACAGGGGAAAAGTATTGAACACATGAAGAAAGGGAGGTGCAAAAAGGCATGGAAAGCCAAGACAACAGCTGAAAGCTATCAGTAATTAAAAAGCATTCCAGCCCCCTGTCAGTGCAAATTAATATCAGCTGGTTCAGTACCAACTGATGGCCTACAAAAAGGTCTCATTGCCAAGGTGTCACACAAGACACATCTCATGATGGGTAAAAGCGAAGAGCTGTCTCAAGACATTCGCAACCTAATTGTTGCAAAACATAATGATGGCATTGGTTATAGGCGCATTTCTAAGCTTCTGAATGTTCCAGTGAGCACTGTTGGGGCCATAATACGGAAGTGGAAAGACAATCATTTAACCATAAATTTGCCTCGACCAGGTGCTCCTCGTAAATTTGCCCATTCATCCTTCCTTCAATTATGTGAAGTTTGCCAGTACCATTTGCTGAAAAGCAGCCCCACACCATGATGTTCCCACCTCCAAACTTCACTGTTGGTATGGTGTTTTTAGGGTGATGTGCAGTGCCATTTCTCCTCCAAACATGGTGTGTAATATGACATCCAAACAGTTCAATTTTGCTCTCATCTGACCACACTATATTCTCCCAGTATTTCACTGGCTTTTCCAAATGTTGTGCAGCAAACTTTAAACAAGCTTCAACATGCTTTTTTTTCAGCAATGGAGTCTTGCGTGGTGAGCGTGCATACAGGCCATGGCGGTGGAGTGCATTACTTACTGTTTTCTTTGAGACAACAGTACCTGCTAATTGCAGGTCTTTTTGAAGCTCTCCACAAGTGGTCCTTGGCTCTTGGACAACTCTTCTGATTATTCTTTTCACTCCTCTGTCAGAAATCTTGCGAGGAGCACCTGGTCGAGGCAAATTTATGGTGAAATGATTGTCTTTCCACTTCCGTATTATGGCCCCAACAGTGCTCACTGGAACATTCAGAAGCTTAGAAATGCGCCTATAACCAATGCCATCATTATGTTTTGCAACAATTAGGTTGCGAAGGTCTTGAGACAGCTCTTTGCTTTTACCCATCATGAGATGTGTCTTGTGCGACACCTTGGCAATGAGACCTTTTTGTAGGCCATCAGTTGGGACTGAACCAGCTGATATTAATTTGCACTGACAGGGGGCTGGATTGCTTTTTAATTACTGATAGTTTTCAGCTGTTGTCTTGGCTTTCCATGCCTTTTTGCACCTCCCTTTCTTCATGTGTTCAATACTTTTTCCCTGTGTCATTTCACATTATTACACATAACTTAATTTCTGAACTTATTTGTTTTGGTTTCTTTGTATGTATGGATTACTTGGGTTGTTACCAACATCTGGTGAAACGTTCATGTCAATAGCACCTTTGGAAATGTATTTACTGAGAAAAATGGTGACGTGTTCAATACTTATTTCACCCGCTGTATATATACAGTGTTGTAACAATGTGCAAATAGTTAAAACACCTTCACTGGTTGCCCTTTTCTTGTGGCAACAGGTCACACATATTGCTGCTGTGATGGCACACTGTGGTATTTCACCCAGTAGATATGGGAGTTTATTAAAATTAGGTTTGTTTTTGAATTCTTTGTGGATCTGTGTAATCTGAGGGAAATATGTGTCTCTAATATGGTCATACATAGGAAGTGCAGCTCAGTTTCCACCTCATTTTGTGGACAGTGTGCACATAGCCTGTCTTCTCTTGACAGCCAGGTCTGCCTACGGCGGCCTATCTCTATAGCAAGGCTATGTTCACTGAGTCTGTACATAGTCAAATATTTCCTTAAGTTTGGGTCAGTCACAGTGGTCAGGTATTCTGCCACTGTACTCTCTGTTTAGGGCCAAATAGCATTCTAGTTTGCTCTGTTTTTTTGTTAATTCTTTCTCATGTGTCAAGTAATTCTCTTTTTGTTTTCTCATGATATGGTTGGGTCTAATTGTGTTGTTGTCCTGGGGCTCTGTGGGGTCTGTTTGTGTTTGTGAACAAATCCCCAGGACCAGCTTGCTTAGGGGACACTTCTCCAGGTTCTCCATCTCTCTGTAGGTGATGGCTTTGTTATGGAAGGTTCGGGAATCGCTTCCTTTTAGGTGGTTTTGATAATTAGCGGGTAACGGCCTAATTCTGCTCTGCATGCATTATTTGGTGTTTTTCGTTGTACACAGAGGATATCTTTGCAGAAATCTGCATGCAGAGTCTCAATTTGGTGTTTGGCCCATTTTGTGAATTCTTGGTCGGTGAGCTGACCCCAGACCTCACAACCAACCATCTCTCTCTCTCTCTCTCTCTCTCTCTCTCTCTGTGTCTCTGTGTGTCCAGTGGAGGCGGTGGTAGAGTTTGACTATGAGGCTCAACAGGAGGATGAGTTGAGTCTGCGTGTCGGTGACATCATCGTCAAGGTAACCAAGGATGACGGCGGGTGGTGGAAAGGAGAGATAGGCGGACGGAGGGGGCTGTTCCCAGACAACTTTGTCAGAGTGAGTAACAATGACAACACACACTCAAATAAATGTTGTTGTTCCCATACAACCAAGTGTTTAGGATCTGTAGCACTTTTTAAACGCGTCAAGGCATTTAGAATGTCAATGAAAACCCGTCACAGTGTTTAGATTGTAAACACCAGAACATGTTTATTCACCATAACACTTTTTAAACACATGAACATGTTTATTCAGCACAAGGCGTTTTAGGTTTTTAAAACTAAACATTGTGCAGGGTTTAAAACGGTATTTGCATATTTCCCAGCATGCCTTTCAAGATATACCCACCCATGACTGTGTTTGTTACCCACCCATGATTGATTGTTGCATTCAATGTGTTCTATTCCTGAAGCCTTCACAAAGTGACTGCCAAAGTGAATGTTTTCAAGTAAAAGTGACCCCTTTATGACCACATATTATACATGTCATAAGATCTTTAGTTATGGCCTAGTTATTTTGACAATGTGTTCTGAAAATGTTGACTCATGGGCCATATCAGACCTGCAAGTCACAATACAGCCAGAGGGTGAATAGCCAACAATTGTTATATTTTATCACTGCATATTTCAAGACATGGCATATGTGGGTGCAGTGAGATGGGTTGGACGATACCTTTTTTGTCAATCATCTTGAAAAAAACTTTACTTAAAGATTGCACTATGCAGAAATCACTTCGCCATTTTCTGGTTGATAAAATTCCAATAGTTCGCCTAATTTCAGTTTATGTGACAAAACAAACGGGTATAGTGTAGAGAATCAGTGTACCGTCTATTTTTACATTTTTAAATCTAACCTTTATTTAACTAGGCAAGTCAGTTATGAACAAATTCTTATTTACAATGACGGCCTACCTACACGGTTAGCCATAGTAGTACGGCGCCCCTGGAGCAAATTAAGGTTAAAGTGCCTTGCTCAAGGACACATTGACAGGTTTTTCACCTTGTCGGCTCGGGTATTCATTTCGGTTACTGGCCCAACGCTCTAACCACTAGGCTACCTGCTGCCGTCTAAACCGTTCTGAAATATATTTTCCATAACATATTGTATATTCAGCTGTTTGAAGCTGGTGTACCAAACCTGAAAGTAAAAGACTCAAAAAATAAAATTTAAGTAAAGCAACAACTCAACTTAAGAACAGGAAGCATAGAAATAGAGTACATAGAACAGATCTACTGCTTCTTAGACTTGCTTTCAATAAGATCTATAACACACATTTCTATGTGAATTTGGTCGGGTCTCCCAAAAAAGTTACATATTGTAGCTTTTGAAAACTGTAATTTAACCAATCCTCCATTGTTAGCACAATGGAAAGGTCAAATGCTTTACTATCTAAAGGTTGAAAGTGCGTTGGCGACGGAGAGAAACAAAATGGTGTAGTTTAAGGCCATGTGGCGTAGAGTGATGCGGTCGCTGGAGATGGGGGTGTGAGCAGTTGGGTCGGGGCAGGGGTGATGTTGTTGATGTTTGTGTGCATCTGTATGTTGTCGTTTGTATGTGGATATTTTGTATTATTAAAAAAATATATAGATTATTTTATCACCCAAATCTGCACTCAGAATGACTGCTAACACTACCTAAACCATCTAAACTGGAACAACCATCTCAGTAACGGGTGTAACAAATCCAACCCCTTACAGATTGGATTAGTTTAGAAAAACACAAGTTATTTATCAATGTGCATGAGGAAACATAGATATTAAAACCAATTATTCTAAAAATCACCCTGCCACAAAGCATGCTGGAAAAAACAGATAATGAGCCCCCCCCCCCCCCCCACGTCTTTTCCACTCTGAGAGAGTTGAACTCAACACAGTAGAGAAACAACGACACCACAGGATTGAAAACATTTCTTGAATCAAATGTCTTGTTCAGTTGTGCTGAAATTTAGGTTTTTAAAAATTTAACCTTTTATTTAACTAGGCAAGTCAGTTAAGAACAAATTCTTTATTACAATGGCGGCCTACACCGGCCAAACCCGGACGACGCTGGGCCAAATGTGCTTCGCCCTATGGGACTCCCAATCACGGCCGGTTGTGATACCCGCCTGATACCCGCCTGGGAGCCCATAGGTAAGGTGGCAGACATTCCTAACACTGATCTGGAAGTCATCTAAACCCACTCTTAACAACACTAGTGTTTTAAAATCTGAAGGAGATAAAGATGTTCTCATGGTTGAAAACTGACTGGAAAAGGCTCCCTGTCATGTTTACACTTGAATTCTAAATGCCTGTGTTTAGGATGAGAACATTTATTGGCAAATCTAAATATCTAACGTTTAAGTTTCAAACACTGACGTTCGGGTTATAAACATGTCACGTTTCACGTCTTTACGGTGTAATAGCCTAATGAACCTAATGAATTGTTCTGCGAACCTGTAAAAAACACATGTGTTCTGCGAATATCCTGGATGGGAAATGAGATGACATTGACAGCAGTATTTCACAGTGGTGTGTTTGTGTGGTGTTAAGGGGGAAGTGTCCACTTCCTTCCACAGCAGAGGAAGTAATAATGACTCAAGCAAACATGAATAGAAATGTTGCTCCTAAAAGTCATTATTTAATAACTAGTGAAATATTCTGTTATGTTTTTTGATAGAATGTCACTGCTCACTCAGATTACAGTCAGTTTTAAGGATTCATATTTTAAAGAGAATCTTCCAAGTTTCAATACCGAGGAATAATTAATATTTATCCGGAGAGTCCTGAGAAATACTGTTTAAAGCGTTTAATACCAAGATACCAAGATGCAATACCAAGATGCAGTGCCTTCAGACAGAATTGAACTAACAGCCAATGTGACATAGCTTGAAGAATGATGAAACTAATGGGCAGATGCTGCACCATCCAGGTGTGGAAAGCTCTTAAGATACTTACCCAGAAAGTCTCATAGCTGTAATTTTGCCAAAGATGATTCTACAAAGTATTGACTCAGGTCAGGGCCAATGCCAGAACACATTTTTTAGACCGGCCTTTGATATCCATAGGCGGGCATGTTTTTTCACAGGACCTCCTATGTGTGCACGCGCTTGGGCACAATTAGTTCGTTTTAGTTTTAATGGGTGTTATAGTAAAGACCATAGGCAGCTCGTGAGTTTCAAGTTTGGGGAAGCTTACAATATATCCTATTGATCTGGGTGAAAGTGATGATTATTTTTATATGCGCATTTTTGTGGAACAGTTTCATTTCAATAATAATGGTTTATTTTCTAAAAATCATTGTCACGTAGTTAATCATAAAAATCTGAAATAAAATGATACAAATCTAAAAGTTAGAATTAAACTAATTTGTTAAATAATGTAAATGCACCGGTCTCTGCCAGATGGACACATAGATACACTGTGATCCATTGGCGGCTAAAGAAATGAGCTCATAGAACTCAGAGATAGACCTATAGAGCAATGCAGCAGTAGGCCTGTAACTAAGTCAAATACATAGGCCTAAAGCTGACAAATAAAAACTGTAGGAAATATCCTGATAAATTCTGGTTCTTTCAATCACATTCACCTCTCTTCTCTGCATGTCTGCTTCCCTTTCTATCTGTCTTGACTTGAGCTATTTCTAGTGAAGTGCAACATTGTATCAAATCATCAACTAGATCAGCAGAAGCTATCCTTAGCGAACTTGCAACATTGTATCAAATCATCAACTGTATCAGTGGAAGCTATCCTTAGCGAACTTGCAACATTGTATCAACAATCCTATTCCGGGCCCTCAGACGGCTGTTTTTTTTAATAACATTTCCACTGGATGTATGGGATCATCAGATCATTATATTGAGCTTTTTCACACCGAGGCCTGGGGATTATCGAGGCCGGGAGTGTTAAAAATATTTTTTGAATACTGAGGAATTATAATTTGCAATGGATCAACAAACTATATATACAGCGAGTGAAATAAGTATTGAACACGTCACCATTTTTCTCAGTAAATATATTTCCAAAGGTGCTATTGACATGAACTTTTCACCAGATGTTGGTAACAACCCAAGTAATCCATACATACAAACAAGTTCAGAAATTAAGTTATGTGTAATAATGTGAAATGACACAGGGAAAACGTATTGAACACACTTACTGATATTTATTTAATACTTTGTACAAAAGCCTTTGTTGGTAATGACAGCTTCAAGACGCCTCCTGTATGGAGAAACTAGTCGCATGCATTGCTCTGGTGTGATTTTGGCCCATTCTTCCACACAAACAGTCTTCAAATCTTGAAGGTTCCGTGGGCCTCTTCTATGAATCTTGATCTTCAGTTCTTTCCATAGATTTTCAATGGGATTTAAGTCAGGTGATTGGCTGGGCCATTCTAGCAGCTTTATTTTCTTTCTTTGAAACCAATTGAGAGTTTCCTTGGCTGTGTGTTTGGGATCATTGTTTTGCTGAAATATCCACCCTTGTTTCATCTTCATCATCCTGGTAGATGGCAGCAGATTTTTGTCAAGAATGTCTCGGTAAATTTGCCCATTCATCCTTCCTTCAATTATGTGAAGTTTGCCAGTACCATTTGCTGAAAAGCAGCCCCACACCATGATGTTCCCACCTCCAAACTTCACTGTTGGTATGGTGTTTTTTAGGGTGATGTGCAGTGCCATTTCTCCTCCAAACATGGTGTGTAATATGACATCCAAACAGTTCAATTTTGCTCTCATCTGACCACACTATATTCTCCCAGTATTTCACAGGCTTTTCCAAATGTTGTGCAGCAAACTTTAAACGAGCTTCAACATGCTTTTTTTTCAGCAATGGAGTCTTGCGTGGTGAGCGTGCATACAGGCCATGGCGGTGGAGTGCATTACTTACTGTTTTCTTTGAGACAACAGTACCTGCTAATTGCAGGTCTTTTTGAAGCTCTCCACAAGTGGTCCTTGGCTCTTGGACAACTCTTCTGATTATTCTTTTCACTCCTCTGTCAGAAATCTTGCGAGGAGCACCTGGTCGAGGCAAATTTATGGTGAAATGATTGTCTTTCCACTTCCGTATTATGGCCCCAACAGTGCTCACTGGAACATTCAGAAGCTTAGAAATGCGCCTATAACCAATGCCATCATTATGTTTTGCAACAATTAGGTTGCGAAGGTCTTGAGACAGCTCTTTGCTTTTACCCATCATGAGATGTGTCCTTTTTGTAGGCCATCAGTTGGGACTGAACCAGCTGATATTAATTTGCATTGACAGGGGGCTGGATTGCTTTTTAATTACTGATAGTTTTCAGCTGTTGTCTTGGCTTTCCATGCCTTTTTGCACCTCCCTTTCTTCATGTGTTCAATACGTTTTCCCTGTGTCATTTCACATTATTACACATAACTTAATTTCTGAACGTATTTGTTTTGGTTTCTTTGTATGTATGGATTACTTGGGTTGTTACCAACATCTGGTGAAAATGTCATGTCAATAGCACCTTTGGAAATATATTTACTGAGAAAAATGGTGACGTGTTCAATACTTATTTCACCCGCTGTATATACTTTGTTAACATGTGTGAGGTGAAGAAAAAAATACTGAGAAGCTCAGCTTATTAGTGGTGGACGTGGTGAGTTAAGACGTTCAGAAATCAGACATTGCCAAATGGGCACATTCCTACATTTTTATGCATTAGGCCAGGTAGGCCTGCTCTATACGTGCTCAGACGTAACGCTCCCTCAACGTTATCAGGACAGTTGAACACATACTATACGTGCTCAGACATAACGCTCCCTCAACGTTATCAGGACAGTTGAACACATACTATACGTGCTCAGACATAACGCTCCCTCAATGTTATCAGGACAGGAGAACACATACTATACGTGCTCAGACGTAACGCTCCCTCAACGTTATCAGGACAGGAGAACACATACTATACGTGCTCAGACGTAATGCTCCCTCAACGTTATCAGGACAGGAGTACACATACTCGTTGGAGCTCCAAACAACAGGGATTGACAAAACTCGTAATGGTTATGAAATTGTTTCTCACAAGTGTAGAAGGTTGTGAACTCTGCAAACAATGTTTACACTCCGAGAGAATGCAAACGGTGAATTACTGTAATTAATAGAAGCATATGTAACCATACGATGAGGGAATAACGGTATGTTTACTAGGGCCTACTGGTGACATATGTAATGGAGAATTGATAAAGCATTTACCATCAAAGGGCAAACAATTCACACAATGAAAAAAGAATAGGCAAGAATCAACAACCCCCCTCCCCTTCTTGTCTCCACATTTTAAATTATACTCAAGACACATTATCTTCACACATATTTTCGATACTTTTCACTGACAGCCGCAACTCAATCAGCTAGACATATTGCCACGCGCTCTGCCCAAATAGGCATAGTCCTACACACTTGTGATTTGAAACAATCTATAGCTAACGATCCTCTGTGGATATAAGTCATGCTCTGTGGTGAAGTATTTTGAATGTTTTTATTTAGACAGGAGTAGGCTAATTGTATAATACATTTTATTTAGGGGAAGCCTGCATTCTAACAGTGCTCTGTGCACCTGCCAACTTTCCTTTCCAATTCACAAGAGGCTGAAACCAGAGAGTTGTATATAATGACGACATGCTACGCCCTAACAATGGGAGTCTTCGTACCAAAGGTGGTAAGGCAGACGAGAAGCTTAGGTCTGCATGTTATACCCATAGAAAAGCATTGGGCTTATTCTGGACAGATTTTGGCGAGAGTGAGCCGTCTCACTTTGCCTCTTCCTGTCTGCTACAACTATATCACAGGAAAAAGCATCCGAGCGCGCGAAACGGCACCCCTCTATATGTAGACCATGTATCTGATGCTGTCTGGACAGAAATAGTACGACGTATAGACCGTGTATCTGATGCGACATGCCATACTCTTTTGGTCCAGACAGATACATGGTCTACACATACTGAGATGTAAATGAGATATTTCTTTATTTCATTTTCAATAAATTAGCAAAAATGTCTAAAAATATGTTTTCACTTTTTCGTTATCGGGTATTGTGTGTAGATGGGTGAGAGATAGAGAAAAATGTTTTTAATCCATTTTGAATTCAGGCTGTGACAACAAAGTGTGAAATAGGTCAGGGGTGTATACTTTCAGAAGGCACTGTATGGTCACTGCCAGGGTTCTCCCCAAACAAGAGGAGTGCTGCGCCAAGAATTACAAAAGGTTATGATTCTCTTCCCCATCTTTCTGAAGTGTGCACTTGTTCACTCGCCCCTTATGAATTATGGTGAAAACCCTATCTTAGTCCTTGCTGAGCCAAACACCAATCCAATGCTTTTATAGCCATGAGAGTGGAATCCAGACTTCAGGGAATCAGGACTGGCTGTCAGAGCAGAGAGGATATCAATAAATCAGGGCCTGTATTATTATTTGACCCTGCGGGTCATCTATGAACGTTTGAACATCTTGAAGAAAGATCTGGCCTTGATGGCCATGTACTCTTATAATCGCCACCCGGCACAGCCAGAAGATGACTGGCCACCCCTCAGAGCCTGGTTCCTCTCTATGTTTCTTCCTAGGTTCCTGCCTTTCAAGGGAGCTGTTCCTAGGCACTGTGCTTCTACATCTGCATTGCTTGCTGTTTGGGGTTTTAGGCTGGGTTTCTGTACAGCACTTTGTGACATCTGCTGATGTAAAAAGGGCTTTATTTGACTTTGATTATTATAATTTGTTTTGGTTTTCATAAAGCATCTCAGAGCAGAGTTCTGATCTTTGTATCATAATGAATAACATTACATGGACAGAGGGGACCTGAACCTAGATCAACACTCCTACTCTGTAATGCTATATGGATATGGGCCTGCTGGTATGTTAGTCCTAGACTGGAATAAAAACCTTTCAAAAACTGCTTTCCAGGAACAGGGCTGGATAACGTTAATCTCAGAGGAAAAGGTTTTGACTAGATGCATCCCATGAATTGTCAGTATCATTGAGCGTGTGTCTGTCTGTGTCTGTGTGTGTTTGCGTGTGTCTGTGTGTCTATGGGTGTCTGTGTGTGTGTGTCTGTGTGTGTCTGCGTGTGTGACTGTGTCGGTGCGTGTCTATGGGTGTCTGTGTGTGTCTGTGTGTGTCTATGGGTGTCTGTGTCTGTGTGTGTGTGTGTGTGTGTGTGTGTGTGTGTGTGTGTGTGTGTGTGCGTGTCTGGGTGTTTGTGTGTGTGTGTGCGTGTCTGGGTGTTTGTGTGTGTGTGTGTGTGTGTGTCTGTGTGTGTGTGTCTGTGTGTGTCTGTGTGTGTGTGTGTGTGTGTGTGTGTGTGTGTGTGTGTGTGTGTGTGTGTGTGTGTGTGTGTGTGTGTGTGTGTGTGTGTGTGTGTGTGTGTGTGTGTGTATACAGTAAGGAGGTGTTTCCTGTTCATTGTACATCTGTTACTCTTCCTTTCATTACTGTATTTGTCACATGCACCAAATACAACAGGTGTAGATTTACAGTGAAATGCTTACCTACAAGCCTTTAACCAACAATGCCGTTCAAGAAATAGAGTTAAGAAAATATTTACTAAATAAAATAAAATAAAAAGTAACACAATAAAATAACAATTATGTTGACATACACACAGTAACTCCGGTTGTGTGTAACTCAGGTTGTGTGTAACTCAGGTTGTGTGTAACTCAGGTTGTGTGTGTCCTGTGATAGTTTACATAAGATGGGCAAGACACAATAACTGCATTAGCATGTGTGGGTGGACATGAAGTTAGGGTTGTGGTTGTGTGTGTGTGTGTGTGTGTGTGTGTGTGTGTGTGTCTCTCTCTCTCTGTGTGTGTGTGTGTGTGTGTGTGTGTGTCTCTCTCTCTCTGTGTGTGTGTGTGTGTGTGTGTGTGTGTGTGCGCGCGCGCGCTCGGGTCACTCGGGTTACAGACATTTTATCCGTTACTATGACTTCAGCATCTGATAGATAGATGTGACACAAGATACACACACACACACACACACACACACACATGCAAACTGTCTCCCTCTCTGTCCAGGAGATAAAGAAGGAGGTAAAGAGAGAGGCGGGGCCTAAATCTGATTTGTCCAATGGCAGTACAAGCCCTGTGCCTGAGCCTGACCTACGACCAGCCAGGAAAGGTAATCCCCCCCTTCACACACACACACACACACACACACACACACACACACACACACACACACACACACACACACACACACACACACACACAGAGAGAGAGAGACACACACACACACACACACACACGTCCTTAGGTAGGTTAATCTTCCCCTGCTCATACACAGATCCTATTAGTGTGGTAGGGATTAGCGTCAGGTAATCCTTTGTCCTTCACACATGTGCACACATTCCTGGTACTACTACCGTTCACTAAAGGAGTTATTCACCATACTAACAGTACTACATACAGTATGTATGTATGTATGTATGTATGTATGTATGTATGTATGTATGTATGTATGTATGTATGTATGTATGTATGTATGTATGTATGTATGTATGTATGTATGTATGTATGTATGTATGTATGTATGTATGTATGTATGTATGTATGTATGTATGTATGTATGTATGTATGTATGTATGTATGTATGTATGTATGTATGTATGTATGTATGTATGTATGTATGTATGTATGTATGTATGTATGTATGTATGTATGTATGTATGTATGTATGTATGTATGTATGTATGTATGTATGTATGTATGTATGTATGTATGTATGTATGTATGTATGTATGTATGTATGTATGTATGTATGTATGTATGTATGTATGTATGTATGTATGTATGTATGTATGTATGTATGTATGTATGTACGTACGTACATACATACTACCGTGCAAAAGTTTGGGGTCACTTGTCCTTGTTTTCCATGAAAACATACATGAAATGAGTTGAAAAATGAATAGGAAATATAGTCAAGACGTTGACAAGGTTATAAATAATGATTTTTAATGAAATAATAATTGTGTCCTTCAAACTTTGCTTTCGTCAAAGAATCCTCCATTTTCACAAATTACAGCCTTGCAGACCTTTGGCATTCTAGTTGTCAATTTGTTGAGGTAATCTGAAGAGATTTCACCCCATGCTTCCTGAAGCACCTCCCACAAGTTGGATTAGCCTGATGGGCACTTCTTACGTACCATACGGTCAAGCTGCTCCCACAACAGCTCAATAGGGTTGAGATCTGGTGACTGCTGGACACTCCATTATAGACAGAATACCAGCTGACTGCTTCTTCCCTAAATAGTTATTGCATAGTTTGGAGCTGTGCTTTGGGTCATTCTCCTGTTGTAGGAGGAAATTGGCTCCAATTAAGCGCCGTCCACAGGGTATGGCATGGCGTTACAAAATGGAGTGATAGCCTTCCTTCTTCAAGATCCCTTTTACCCTGTACAAATCTCCCACTTTACCACCACCAAAGCACCCTCAGACCATCACATTGCCTCCACCATGCTTGACAGATGGCGTCAAGTACTCCTCCAGCATCTTTGCATTTTGTCTGCGTCTCAAGAATGTTCTTCTTTGTGATCCAAACACCTCAAACTTAGATTTGTCTGCCCATAACACTTTTTTCCAATCTTCCTTTGTCCAGTGTCTGTGTTCTTTTGCCCATCTTAATCTTTTATTTTTATTGGCCAGTCTGAGATATGGCTTTTTCTTTGCAACTCTGCCTAGAAGGCCAGCATCCCGGAGTCGCCTCTTCACTGTTTTGCGGGTACTGTTTAATGAAGCTGCCAGTTGAGGACTTGTGAGGCGTCTGTTTCTCAAACTAGACACTCTAATGTACTTGTCCTCTTGCTCAGTTGTGCACTGGGGCCTCCCACTCCTCTTTCTAATCTGGTTAGAGCCATTTTGCGCTGTTCTGTGAAGGGAGTAGTACACAGCGTTGTACGAGATGTTCAGTTTTTGGGCAATTTCTCGCATGGAATAGCCTTTATTTCTCAGAACAAAAATAGACTGATGAGTTTCAGAAGAAAGTTCTTTGTTTCTGGACATTTTGAGCCTGTAATCGAACCCAGAAATGCTGATGCTCCAGATACTTAACTAGTCTAATAAAGGACAGTTTTATTGCTTCTTTAATCAGCACAACAGTTTTCAGCTGAGCTAACATAATTGCAAAAGGGTTTTGTAATGATCAATTAGCCTTCCCTGGACGTGGACGGAAGAGAAACATTTATGAAAGGTTGCAACGCAGGATAGTCCGGATGGTGGATAAGCAGCCCCAAACAAGTTCCGATGAAATTCAAGCTGTCCTGCAGGCTCAGGGTGCATCCGTGTCAGCGCGAACTATACGTCGACATTTGAATGAAATGAAACGCTATGGCAGGAGACCCAGGAGGACCCCACTGCTGACACAGAGACATAAAAAAGCAAGACTACAGTTTGCCAAAATGTACGTGAGTAAGCCAAAATCCTTCTGGGAAAACGTCTTGTGGACAGATGAGACCAAGATAGAGCTTTTTGGTAAAGCACATCATTCTACTGTTTACTGAAAACGGAATGAAGCCTACAAAGAAAAGAACACAGTACCTACAGTCAAATATGGTGGAGGTTCAAAGATGTTTTGGGGTTGTTTTGCTGCCTCTGGCACTGGGTGTGTTGACTGTGTGCAAGGCATCATGAAATCTGAGGTTTACCAAAGGATTTTGGGTCGCAATGTAGGGCCCAGTGTCAGAAAGCTGGGTTTGCGTCCGAGATCATGGTTCTTCCAGCAGGACAATGACCCCAAACATACTTCAAAAAGCACCCAGAAATGGATGGCATCAAAGCGCTGGAGAGTTCTGAAGTGGCCAGCAATGAGTCCAGATCTAAATCCCATTGAACACCTGTGGAGAGATCTTAAAATTGCTGTTGGGAAAAGGTGCCCTTCCAATATGAGAGACCTGGAGCAGTTTGCAAAAGAAGAGTGGTCCAGAATTCCGGGTGAGAGGTGTAAGAAGCTTATTGATGGTTATAGGAAGCGATTACATTTCAGGGGTGCCAACACTTTTGGCCATGACTGTATATGTTGTTTAGTATGTGAGCAGTGGGCTAGAAATAATATTTGTGAACATAATAAATAGTTAAATAATATACTGCTGTGTGTGTTCCAGGAGAACAGATCCGCCAGAGGAGGTGCAAGGCTTCCTTCAGCTATGTTCCTCAGAACGAGGACGAGTTAGAGCTGAAGATAGGAGATGTCATCCACATACTTGGGGAGGTGAGAGGGGAGGCTGACATACTGGGGGAACTGATAGGGGAGGCTGACATACTGGGGGAGGTGAGAGGGGAGGCTGACATACTGAGGGAGGTAAGAGGGGAGGCTGACATACTTAGGGAGGGGAGAGGGGAGGCTGACATACTGGGGAGGTGAGAGGGGAGGCTGACATACTGGGGAGGTGAGAGGGGAGGCTGACATACTGGGGGAGGTGTGAGGGGAGGCTGACATACTGGGGGAGGTGAGAGGGGAGGCTGGCATACTGGGGGAGGTGAGAGGGGAGGCTGACATACTGGGGAGGTGAGAGGGGAGGCTGACATACTGGGGGAGGTGAGAGGGGAGGCTGACATACTGGGGAGGTGAGAGGGGAGGCTGACATACTGGGGGAGGTGAGAGGGGAGGCTGACACACTGGGGGAGGTGAGAGGGGAGGCTGACATACTGAGGGAGGTGAGAGGGGAGGCTGACATACTGGGGGAGGTGAGAGGGGAGGCTGACATACTGGGGGAGGTGAGAGGGGAGGCTGACATACTGGGGGAGGTGAGAGGGGAGGCCTTTTCTCTTTACTATAGTAACTTCTCCCTCTGGTGGCTACATGACAGACCTGTTAAAGCACATTATTATACTGTAGTGACCCTGTGTTCAGAGGCAGGTATGTTAACTACGCCACTAGCTGTCGTAGAAACATTGATAGCATGCAGGTCTCCCGACCAGAACCTTCTTGTTTCAATTTCAATCTTCAGATAAGTTTACTCCCCCTTCCTGTTTCATTACAATATTGACTTGTGTGTAGGTGGAGGAGGGCTGGTGGGAGGGCAGTCTGAACGGTAAGACAGGGATGTTTCCCTCCAACTTCACCAGAGAGCTAGAGGACACACCCCCTTCACTAGACACATCCACTAGGTCATCACAGGAGGAACTATGCAGCAACAGGACCAGTGAGTCCACACACTCATCACACCCATGCACATGCACAAATGCATCACTAGCTAGGTTTCCATCCAATTGGCGACAGATTTTCATGCGAATATTCTAAAATCTGCATTAAGAAAATATTCACATTTTCCCACCAAACTAAACTTGTTGCGGATGAATATCAGTGCGTGATGATGTAGTGCACACAAAAAATACATTTTTGGCATACGTTTTCACGTACCGAATAAAAATCTCACTTTCAATGTGTTTCCATCGCATTTTCAACTCTAAATGGCAAATGTGCATACTCTGGTCTTGGCACCTGCACTCTAGCCAACAGCAGATACAGTTCAGGTAGGCTAGTCTACATGATGAGATTATTATGGATTTTTATTTGTCAAACAGCAGTCAAGCATAGATCATCATGTCACCAGAATAAGACCTTCGATATTTATTGGAAAGCAGCATCATAACTTATTTAATCTGTAGCGTAATGAACTGCATGGTTTCCAGACGAGTCGTAGTGGGAGGACCACACAACAACATCCATCACGTGACTAAGTTTACTTCAATATGATGGTTGTTATATCAATATTTGCATATAAAAGCGTCGTTTCAACCCACATTTCTCACATAATTTTTTCTTTTCAGGCCTGTCGTGACATTGCTTATACAACATGTTCTTTACGCACATAAAAATGTTGGATGGAAACCTGGTTACATATTAATGATGTAATACAATGAAAGACAATCAAGTTACATTATTCTGCTGAACTCAAGATGGTTTTTAATCAGTTGTTAGCATAAATAGCCATTATTGGTGTGTGTGTGTGTGTGTGTGTGTGTGTGTGTGTGTGTTTGTGTTTGTGTGTTTGTGTGTGTTTGTAGGTAAAGACAGTCCAAGCAGTGAGAGTGACGGAGGAGAGAGTCGCTCTGACAGCGGAGAAATTCAACCCAAGAAGGTCTCTACCATCTCTCCATCCTATCTACTGTATCTATCCTATCTACTGTGTCTGTCAATCTATCTATCCTATCTACTGTATATAATCTATCTATCTATCTATCTATCTATCTATCTATCTATCTATCTATCTATCTATCTATCTATCTATCTATCTATCTATCTATCTATCTATCTATCTATCTATCTATCTATCTATCTATCTATCTATCTATCTATCTATCTATCTATCTATCTATCTATCTATCTATCTATCTATCTATCTGTCTGGTAAGTGTAGTTTAATAACAGTTTCATGATAACTGTAATGTGCTATAACAGTATTGTCGTGGTAACTATAGTTAGTAACACTATCGTCATGGTAACGCGTGTCTCCAGGTTCGCGGTTTTGGGTTTGGTGACATCTTTAAAGACCAGCCCATCAGACTGAGACCTGCATCTGCAGACATGGACACAGAGGGAGAGAAGGTGACACACATACACACACACACACACAAACTTAAAATGACAGTTCAGGCAAAATCTGTATTTGTGTGGAATTACCCTTACCTTGAGTTGTGTCTGAAGGCCCATAGTGACAGAATCCACAATAGTCCAGCTCTTTACATTCATGAATGTAGACTATCCTAATTATGCTAGCTCCTGCCTTCAGACACAACTGAAGGTAAGGGTAATTCCACCCAAATATAGATTTTATTTCTATCCCTTTAATGGTGCATACAGATGTAGGATCTTAATTTGAACCAGTTTGCTAAATCAGGAAAATAATCCTGCAGCAGTAGGATAAGTGAATTATTATCTGGATTATAATTAATGGACGTTTTTTGTAGGGGTTGATACATCATTAGGGTAAATCATGTCTGACAAACTTTGGAAACCTTTTTAAACCTTGAATACACTACAAAAGGGTTTCCCCAAACTCGGTCCTTGGGACCCCAAGGGTGCATATTTTGTTTTTTGCCTTAGCACTAAACAGCTGATTCAAATTATCAACTAATCATCTAGCTTTGATCATTTTAATCAGCAGTGTAGCGTTGACTAAATGTTCATCCCTTGGGGTCCCGAGGACCGAGTTTGGGAAACGCTACACTACAAGTTAGCAAATTCTCAGCAACATAAGAGTGATCAAATTAAGATCCTACATCTGTATTTGATGTCAGTGTGTGTTGTGTAAATGGGAGGAAGGAAGTCCATTCCAGGCTCCTACTTTTCCTGTCTTTCAGTTTCAGATTTAGGTCTGTGTGTCGGGGAGTGTATGCGTGTGATTATCTATGTTTGTGTGAGTATGTGAGTTTGGGTACATGTGTGTGTGTGTGTAGGATATTTAGTAGCCTGTGGAGAGACAGAGACAGAGACAGAGAGAGAGAGAGAGAGAGAGAGACAGAGAGAGAGAGAGAGAGAGAGAGAGAGAGAGAGAGAGAGAGAGAGAGAGAGAGAGAGAGAGAGAGAGAGAGAGAGAGAGAGAGAGAGAGAGAGAGAGAGAGAGAGAGAGGAGAGAGGAGAGAGAGAGAGAGAGAGAGAGAGAGAGAGAGAGAGAGGAGAGAGAGAGAGAGAGAGAGAGAGAGAGAGAGAGAGGAGAGGAGAGAGAGAGAGAGAGAGAGAGACCAGTTTGTCTGGATTTGATCCCCTGATGATCGTTAATGGAAGATATCTGGGAATGTATTTTTCTCTGTGTTTTCGCTCCTCTCCTCTAGGTACAGGTTAGGAAATCACCCTCTGTTGCCCTGGAAACTATGAAGGCGGAACCTGAGGGCAAGATGAAAGGTGAGAGGGAGGGGCCTGGGATCTTCTAGTTTCTCATTGGACAGTCTGTCACTTCCTGTTTCACACCTAGAATAAGATCAAAATATGTCTCTGTGTTCTGATTGGTTCCCAGGCCGTGAGCTGTGTAAGGTAATCTTCCCGTACGAAGCCCAGAACAAAGACGAGCTGTCAATAAAAGAGGGAGAGATCGTTGCCATCATCAACAGGGTGTGTGTGTGTGTCTAACTTCTGAGTGTCCATGCATGCAGTTGTGTGTGTATCAAAGGTTGGGGTTAATTCCACAAATTCAATTCAAATTCAATTCCCTCTACCTGTAAATTCCATTGAATTCAAATTCTACAGTAAATTCTTTATTTTAAGTGCATTAATTCCATTAACTGGGAGATGTACAAATATTCCAAAATGTAATTGCAGTTTCAAATGACTTTTTAATTGACCCCAACCCCAGTGTGTATTAGGGTTGGGCGGTATCCAGATTTTCATATCCTCTTACTGTCCTTCTCTCACACCGGGATTGACTGTACTACCGTTATAATACACAAGCGGCGCCAAATCCACCCACAAAAATATGGAATATTACCAGAATACTAACAAATGTAGCACAAGTAATGGCGAATTTCACTGGAGGCTGCTAGCTAAATATGCTAATAAGCGCAAGACAGGCAATCCAGCTCATAAAGTTATACATGTATAGGTAGGAGCTACCGAATGACATTTCTGGTATGAACGAGAGACATTGTGCAAATGAACAAAGTTTTTACGCATGTTTGTCTGAAGGAAGAACAGTACTGTGCACACACTGTGTCTTTGTGGAGTCTGGGAGTCACTATGGCAATGGGCCTGCCTGCTCTGCTCGGAAAAGATAGGGCAGGAGCAGATGGGTCCAGAATGGAGAAGAGAAAATGGGGGAGGAGTAGATTGGTCCAGAATGGAGAGGAGAAGATAGAGGAGGAGCAGATGGGTCCAGAATGGAGAGGAGAAGAAAGCACAAGGAAATCAAACTGCAGCTGTACATCCTATCATCAGTGCCAGCTGTACAGATAGCTCATCCTATCATCATTGCCAGCTGTACAGATAGCTCATCCTATCATCAGTGGCAGCTGTACAGATGACTCATCCTATCATCATTGCCAGCTGTACAGATAGCTCATCCTATCATCAGTGCCAGCTGTACAGATAGCTCATCCTATCATCATTGCCAGCTGTACAGATAACTCATCCTATCATCATTGCCAGCTGTACAGATAGCTCATCCTATCATCAGTGCCAGCTGTACAGATAGCTCATCCTATCATCATTGCCAGCTGTACAGATAACTCATCCTATCATCAGTGGCAGCTTTACAGATGACTCATCCTATCATCATTGCCAGCTGTACAGATAGCTCATCCTATCATCAGTGCCAGCTGTACAGATAGCTCATCCTATCATCATTGCCAGCTGTACAGATAACTCATCCTATCATCATTGCCAGCTGTACAGATAGCTCATCCTATCATCGGTGCCAGCTGTACAGATAGCTCATCCTATCATCATTGTCAGCTGTACAGATAACTCATCCTATCATCAGTGGCAGCTGTACAGATGACTCATCCTGAGGGCTTTGACTTCTCAAAGTTAACACAATATGATGCCCTGTGACATTATTTCAGCCACTTACTTAGATAACTAGCAAGTTAAACTTCGGGATTGCATTAACACAGAATTCTTTGTTTTTCCACGCAGGAAAAAAAAAAAAAATGCTTAAGAAATATCTTGCTGCGTTTTGTAAATGCAGATCTAAAATGCTTCTTATTGTAATTTCTAATTTCGTGCTTCAGTTGCACTTCTCCACTCGGATGAGAATTCACAAACGGGCATTCTATCAGCAGACAGCGCTCTGACTACTTTTCTCTGGTACTTTACTTGGTGTAGCCAGCCTACTTTTCTCTGGTACTTTACTTGGTGTAGCCAGCCTACTTTTCTCTGGTACTTTACTTGGTGTAGCCAGCCTACTTTTCTCCGGTAAAATACAAGGTTACCTTTAAGCAAAACATTAGGACATGTAGCTGGGTACATTCTTTCTATGATAAACATTAGAAATAGGCTGTGGCCATGCATAGTTTTTTACAAAAAAAAACCTTTTATTTTATTTATTTAACCATGGCAAGGCAAGTCAGTTAAGAACAAATTCTTATTTACAATGACGGCCTACCCCGGCCTCCTCTACCCCGGCCTCCTCTACCCCGGCCTCCTCTACCTCGGCCTCCTCTAACCCGGCCTCCTCTAACCCGGACGACGCTGGGCCAATTGTCCGCCACCCTATGGGTCTCCCGATCATGACCGGTTGTGATACAGCCCGGGATCGAACCAGGGTCTGCAGTGACACCTCGAGCACTGAGATGCAGTGCATAAGAACGCTGCGCCACTCGGGATACCTTTTTTCATTGTAATCTAATTTAGTTGTGTGGCTGCCATCCAAATAGTGTTTCACCTGTGTTGAAGATATTTTCTTCCGAATGTTTTGCACTAGTGTATTTTCTGTGAAGGAAAACTATAGTTGCACGTCCCTGATCATTCTATTGAAGAAAAAAACACTGTTGACTTTCAATATAAAACGCGACCCCTGTCAATACATAGCCGGACTCCCCTGCTCCCACTTTCTCCAGTTGTAATATTTACATACAAACACATGACTGGCTCAACTGTTCTGGGGAACTACGGTAAGCTTCGTAACGTGTCAGGTGAAATTAAGAATGTGATCTGCTTTATCTCCTAACGTATTGCACAAGTTGACTGCAGGTATTTAAAAAGTAGCTGAAAAGCGTCTCTTCAACCTTAGCCTGAGCCTAGAAAGGGTGCCTGTGCTGTGGAAAACATCCTGCCTCGGCCCAGTGCCCAAGAAGGCACACCCCACTGTCCTGAATGACTTCAGACCTGTAGCGCTAACATCCCACATCATGAAGAGTGCAACCTGGGAAGGTTAGTCCTCACTCACCTCAGACCCCTGGTGTGTACATCACTGGACCCCCTGCAGTTTGCATACCAGCGCAACATCGGGTGGATGATGCAATCAGAGGGCCTACTCTCACCTGGACAACGCAGGTTGCACTGTGAGGGTTATGTTTTTTGACTTCTCCAGTGCCTTCAATACCATTCAGCCCCTGCTACTGGGTGAGAAGATGAAGAGGATGAAAGTGGAAGCACCCTTAGTCTCCTGGGTCACGGACTACCTGACCGGTAGGCCACAATTTGTGCGACTAGAGAGCTGTGTGTCAAACTGGCAGTTAGCAACACAGGGGCCCCCCAGGGAACGGTCCTGTCCCCCTTCCTGTTCACCCTCTACACCTCGGACTTCAGATATAACTCTGAAACATTCCAACTACAGAAGTTCTCGGATGACTCCGCAATTGTAGGGTGCATCAGGGGTGGGCAGGAGGAGTACAGGAGCACAATCAGTGACTTTGTGTTGTCGTGTGAGCAGAACCACCTTGAGCTCAACATCAGCAAAACAAAGGAGATGGTGGTGGACTTCAGGAGAACCAGGGCACAACTGACTGCAGTCCCTATACAGGGGATGGATGTGGAAATGGTTGGGTCATACAAGTTCCTGGGAGTCCATATGGACAATAGGCTGGAATGGTCTGGTAACACCGGGGCCCTGTACAAAAAGGGCCAGAGCCGACTCTACTTTCTGAGGAGGCTCAGGTCCTTCAACGTGTGCAGTAAACTACTGCACACCTTCTACCAGTCTTTTTTGCAGTGGTGTGCTGGGGAGCCAACATAAAAGCTGGTGATGCTTTTCGGGTAAATAAGCTGATCAGGAAGGCTAGCTCTGTCCTAGGGATGAGCCTTGACACTCTAGAGGAGGTGGCGGAGAGACGGATCCTGGCCAAACTGCTGGCCATCATGGACAACGTCACCCACCCTCTGCATGCCATGGTTACGACGCAGAGGAGCACCTTCAGTCACAGACTGATCCCACCACGGTGTGCCAGAGAGCGCTACAGGAGGTCCTTCCTGCCGGCGGCTATTAGACTATATAATGCCTCACCGGGGTCCGTGCCGTCAACACAGACCTGGAACTGTTGGGGTGCTAGGACCTAGTTTAACAATTATGCATCCATCTGTGAGTAACTCTGGTCCGTAATCACGCATTCACTCAGGACTTATTTATTCATTCAGGTCTGTATATACATACTCATGTACAGTTGTTATATCATATCACATGCAATATTGCAAGTAATTGTTGGACTTAACTTATGTAGTCATTCACTCAGGAATGCATATTAGTATCCTGTCAGTTGCATCTTTTTTCATTGCTTTTAGTATATCGAATGTGCAATACGTGCAGTTATCTGTAATTAAACCCTGCGCACTAAGGAGGTCCATCCTGCCGGCGGCTATTAGACTATATAATGTAATTAAACCCTGCGCACTAAGGACTGTATTTTAAGGGAATTACTATTATTACCCCAAATTATATCATATACACATTTAGCTATTTAAGTATCTCTTCCTGTCATTTACCTGTACAGTTTATGTAACCATGCAAGTATTCACTTACCTATAAATATAACTGTATATTTACCTGTACAGCTAATTTAACCATGCAAAATATTAACTTACCTGTTCATTTAACCAGTCTGTCTATTAAGTAAACTATTATTACCCTCACTCAGATCATATGCATTTTTAGCTATTGAAGTATTTCTCTGCCATCGACCTGTATAGTATAGTTAACCATCCAACATCCACCAATGTATAGTGTACATATTCAGCCAACCACCCATACTATGCAATGTCTTTTTATAGCTTTTTTGCACTCCAGATATCTTGTATTTCTATACTTTTTCATACTGCTGCTCTATGTATCATGTATCGTGTATCTGTCTTTTGTGTATTTTCGTTCTGGCATTTTGCACCTGCCCTATGTTTTGTTGTAGCTGCTTGACAAAGAAATTTCCCCCTCGGGGATCAATAAAGTACCTATCTATCTATCTATCTATCTATCTATCTATCTATCTATCTATCTATCTATCTATCTATCTATCTATCTATCTATCTATCTATCTATCTATCTATCTATCTATCTATCTATCTATCTATCTATCTATCTATCTATCTATCTATCTATCTAAAAACCATCCCGGGCTATTTCCAAATATCCCAGTATACAGTTTATACGGTATACCGCCCAAGCCTAGTGTGTTTAACCTGTGTATGTGGATTCTGGGTGTTGTAGGACTGTGCTGACGCGGGGTGGTGGATGGGGGAGGTAGGGGGGAGAAAGGGAGTCTTCCCTGATAACTTCGTCAAGCTGCTAGTACCTGATGTAGAGAAAGAGGTAAGACAGACGCATAGAACTAGATCTATACTGTTATAGAACAGGATCTATAGTGTTATTGAACTAGATCTATACTGTTATTGAACTAGATCTATACTGTTATAGAACTAGATCTATACTGTTATTGAACTAGATCTATTCTGTTATTGAACTAGATTTATACTGTTATTGAACTAGATTTATACTGTTATTGAACTAGATCTATACTGTTATTGAACTAGATCTATACTGTTATTGAACTAGATCTATACTGTTATTGCCGTGTTCAAGGAATGACATTCCATGAGAGCAAAATCACTTAGTGTTTCTGTGTGGGGGTTTGCAGAGACCAAAGAAGCCGCCTCCCCCCAGCGTGCCTTCGGCTAAACACACCACAGGTAATCCCCCTCTCCTCTCTCCTCTCCTTCCTCCTTTGTCTCACCTTACCTCTCCTCTCTCTGCTCTTCTCTGTTTTGTGTTAGTGTGTGTAAAGGAGAGAGATATAAAACTAGGAGCAATGGTGATAATAGACAGAGAGAGAACCAAAGATAGAGAGAGATCTATAGGGAGAAGTGCCAGTAATGTCACCCTCAGTTGACCCCTGACCACTGTGTGACCTGTAGAGAAAAGGTCAGAGGTCGGGAAGGTACCCCCGGAGCGCCCAGAGCACCTGCCTCACAGACCACCTGACGACAACAAAGGTACTACTACAATACTACTACAAAAATGACTAACTCTGCCTCATAGATCTGATGACAACAGAGGTAGTACTGTACTACTTCTACTACTACTATACTACTACTACCATTACTATACTACACTATTCCACAATCATCTACTATGCCTGCTTTGGACTCCTGCTGCCTGACTACTACAATTTTAGAAGGAAAGGTGATATCTAGAACCTAAAAGGGTTCTTCGGCTGTCCCCATAGGAGAACCTTTTGAAGAAGCTATTTTAGTTCAAGGTAAAACCCTTTTGTTTCCAGCTAAAAACATTTTAGGTTTGATCTAGAATCCTTTCCACAGATGGTTCTACATGGAACCCAAAAGGGTTCTACCTGGAACTAAAAATGGTTCTTCAACGGGTTCTCCTATGGGTACAGCCGAAAAACCAGTTTGGAACCCCTTTTTCTAAGAGTGTACCATATATGGCCCTATTCAGCCTGCTTGTCTTAGCTCTCCTCTCCTCTTCAGCTGGCTCACACCTCACCTCTACACTGTGTTTGTGTGTGTGTTTACGTGTGTGTGTGTGTTTACGTGTGTGTGTGTGTTTACGTTGGTGTGTGTGTGTGTGTGTGACATCCCCACTCATCCCGTCCATATACGTGTTTGTTTGCGTGTGTGTTTACGTGTGTTTGTGACATCTCCACTTATCCCATCCGTATACGTGTTTGTTTGCGCGTGTGTGTGTGTTTACGTGTGTGTGTGTGTGTGTTACGTGTGTGTAGGTGAGGAGGTGAAGGTTGGAGAGATCCTTAAGCCCACCCTCCCGTCCATCCCTCCAAAGAAGCCCCACCCACCAAAGACAAGCTCCTCCCACCTCCCTCCCCGACGCCAAGACAGACCTGAGAGAGCTCCTTCTGTACCGTCAGTACACACATTAACACACACACACACACACACACATAAACACACACTAAAGTTGTCAATTGGTCTGCCTGTTCAGGTGTGAGAGCCCTACATCTGAGGGCGGGGCTGTGACTCCAGATCCTGCCTCTGACAGGTCAAAAGAGATTGGTGAGTTTGACTGAGAGGACAAGAGGCAGACCTGGGTCATTTGGACAGTTGTGAAAGAACACTAGTCCAATCAGAGCAGGGAGAGGTTTGAATATGAATGAAGATCATCAGTTCTCTCTCTATCTCTATCCGTATGTGAGGAATTGGCTGCCCTAGCCTTCATATTGATCAGGAAACTCTGTGTTTGTTTGTGCCTGGTCTCTGGTAAGATGTTATGTGTTCCTATGGATTAACATTATAATGTGTGTCTGTGTGTAGATGTAGTTCATTTGGACTTGGTAGTCTTGTCTACAGAGAAACTAAGCCATCCCACCGCCATGCGACCAAGAGTCCTCGACCGCAGACCACGCTCCCAGATCATCGTCACAGTGAGTGTGCACACACACACGTACACACACACACGTACACTCACACATGTACACATACTTTTCTCATTAACATGTCTTGATGACACCTCTCTTTTCTCTCTCTCCTCTTCTCTCTCTCCTCTTCTCTTTCTCTCTCTCTCTCTCTCTCTCTCTCTCTCTCTCTCTCTATGTCTCTTATCTCTCTCTCTCAGTCTTCTCTGTCCAGTATTGACCTGCTGGACTCTCCTGCGGTGGAGGAGCAGAGGGAGAAGGATAGAGGGAAGGAGGAGCAGGACAAAGTAGATGACTCTAAGAGGAAAGCACTTCCCACCATCACTGTAAGAATTTATTGAATTTCAATTTGAGTATTTTTGACCATGTGTGGCCAGCTAACTTTGAAAAATAAAAAGGGTTTATGGTTTATTAATGAACCTAGACCTGATGATAGGTTGCTGGTTGCTCATATATTTCTAACAAATGTGAAGTTATTTCCGAACATTTAAGTAGGTTAACTGGCTATCTCATGAATCCTGATTTGTGACATACCCCACAGGTACTTGACAGTAAGGATGTGCTGCCCTCCAAGACTGCTGTCCTTCACCCACTGTCGACAGAAAGCCTGGCCCTCCGCCCTATAAGCCCCTCCCCTTCATATGCAAACCCCACCTCTTCATGTATAAGCCCCTCTTCTGAGCCCAGGCCGATACCCACCCTGGAGGAGCTGAGGGGACAGCTGAGAGAGCTGAGAGCCTCTGTAGAACTGCTGAAGAGCCAACACAGGTAGGGGTGTGTGTGTGTGTGTGTGTGTGTGTGTGTGTGTGTGTGTGTGTGTGTGTGTGTGTGTGTGTGTGTGTGTGTGTGTGTGTGTGTGTGTGTGTGTGTGTGTGTGTGTGTGTGTGTTAATAGTGTGAGTGACTGGTGTCTCTATCCCAGGCAGGGGATGAAGCAGTTGTCTAGTGACCTGGACAAGGAGAAGAGTATCCGCCTTACACTGCAGGTGATGCTCGCCGTCTAGTGCTTAACAACAGAAATTTACCGCTGCTACATTTTTCATCTTACACTTGGTGTTTGTGTTTTTTTTTCAGATGGATGTGGAGAAGATTAAGAAGAGTTTATCTAAATGACCTTTCACCCTCCCCAGCACATTTGTATTTTTTTTATTTAACTAGGCAAGTCAGAGAAGAACAAATTCTTATTTACAATGACGGCCTAGGAACAGCGGGTTAACTGCCTTGTTCAGGGACAGAACGACGATTTTTACCTTGTCAGCTCGGGGATTCGATCAAGCAACTTTACGGGCCCAACGCTCTAACCACTCTGCTACCTGCCGCCCCAAATTGATATATTACATATTGATGACATCACCAGAGCCAGAGTGTGACATCATCCCGGGGCAGGGATCAGTCAAATTAATTTGTGCCAAAAAACAACAACATCAATGGCAGACGATCCCAATCCCCTCTGTCTGTATGTTTGTGTTGAAAAGGCTTGTTTCCTGCTATCTGATTGGAGTGCTCTGCATCAGGGGCGTAGCCTCACTGGTACTCACCTGTCTGTCATCACGGTACTCAAAACACCTGGAACACCTTCACCTGATGTAGTGTGAGTGTGTGTGTGTGTGTGTGTGTGTGTGTCAGCATGCACAATTTCCATGGCAACCCCTCACTGTGGCCTTCCTTCCTGTTTTAGACTTCTTTCTGATGACAAAAATGGACTTCATATCTCCAGCAAAGTGAAGTAGACTTTTATATTCCTAAAGATGAAGATTATGGATGTGTGCCGATTTTAATAAAACAAAACTCAACCAACCTGTTTCTCTCTGTTTCTGTCTGTCACCATACGTCTCGGAGACTACCTTACCCAAACCAAACCAGACATACACACACGTAATTAGTCTGGTAGAACATGACTGAATCATCATAAAGCGCTGGACCACACACACACTCCTCAACACACATACAGGCTGCTGTTTTCTTGACCACACACACACACACACTCCTCAACACACATACAGGCTGCTGTTTTCTTGACCACACACACACACACACTCCTCAACACACATACAGGCTGCTGTTTTCTTTCTTGTATAAACTGCTGTGTGTGTGTTGAAGACAAGAGTGTGTTACCATCTCTGTCTCATCAGGTAGTGTGTGCATTTCTGTGTCTGTGTGTGTGTTGTTTTGACTAAAGACGCAGCTCATGTGCGACAGTTCCAGAATGTGCTCGGGCGGTGGACAAAACTCAGATTAACTTGACAACATGATGCTGCCATCCCCGTGCTTCATGTTTGGGATGGTGTTCTTCGGCTTGCAAGCGTCCCCCTTTTTCCTCCAAACATAACGATGGTCATTATGGCCAAGTTCTATTTTTATAGATGACCATCGTTATGTGTGGAAGAAAAAGGGGGAGGTTTGCAAGCCGAAGAACACCATCCCAACCGTGAAGCACGGGGTGGCAGCATCATGTTGTGGGGGTGCTTTGCTGCAGGAGGGACTGGTGCACTTCACAAAATAGATGGCATCATGAGGAAGGAAGATTATGTGGATATATTGAAACAACATCTCAAGACATCAGTCAGGAAGTTAAAGCTTGGTCGCAAATGGGTCTTCCAAATGGACAATGACCCCAAGCATACTTCCAAAGTTGTGACAAAATGGCTTAAGGACAACAAAGTCAAGGTATTGGAGTGGCCATCACAAAGCTCTGACCTCAATCCTATAGAAAAAGTGTGGGCAGAACTGAAAAAGTGTGTGCGAGCAAGGAGTCCTACAAACCTGACTCAGTTATACCAGTTCTGTCAGGAGGAATGGGATAAAATACATCCAACTTATTGTGGGAAGCTTGTGGAAGACTACCCGAAAAGTTTGACCCAAGTTAAACAATTTAAAGGCAATGCTACCTAATACTAATTGAGTGTATGTAAACTTCTGACCCACTGGGAATGTGATGAAATAAATAAAAGCTAAAATAAATAATTCTCTACTATTATTCTGACATTTCACATTCTTAAAATAAAGTGGTGATCCTAACTGTCCTAAAACAGGGAATTTTAACTAGGATTAAATGTCAGGAGTTGTGAAAAACTGAGCTTAAATTAATTTGGCTAAGGTGTATGTAAACTTCCGACTTCAACTGTACGTGTTTTATTTTGAAAGTATTGTGTTGCACTCTATGAGAGAGTAGTTTGAAGTGGGACACAAATACCTGCTTCCTGATTTCAGTGTTGTTGGACTGACTGGCTCTGACTCTCATCCAAACAGCTACTTGACCCCCAATTCACACATAGCATCTGAACTTCAACCTTTAGGGTGATGATGTGGTGGAGCGCAGTCATGTGGATGCCAGCACTGTTGAATCATGGGATATGATCTGCTCTCCAGGATGTTAGCAAGTCTAACAGCTGACACTAACCTGGTTAAATAAAATAAAAAACAGACCTCCAACTATACTGACCCTAAATATCTCTCTCTACCTCCCTCCCTCTCTCTCTCTCTCTCTCTCTCTCTCTCTCTCGTTGTAGTATGGTGTATGCTGGTTATAATATGGTTCTATGTAGTTGAGTTGTAGTATGGTGTATACTGGTTATAATATGGTTCTATGTAATTGAGTTGTAGTATGGTGTATACTGGTTATAATATGGTTCTATGTAGTTGAGTTGTAGTATGGTGTATACTGGTTATAATATGGTTCTATGTAGTTGAGTTGTAGCATGGTGTATACTGGTTATAATATGGTTCTATGTAGTTTTCTCTGTTTTCTGTCTCAGTTTGTTATGGAGGAGTTCACACTGAACGATGTCACTAAAGACGACCTGCGCTACCTACGCCTACGGTAACTAGTGTGTGTGTACACCTTTGTGTCAACACGTACTAGGACCTGGGGCAACAACCACCTTCATTAATACTGTCTTTCTGTATCTCTATGCGTGTGTCTGCGTGTGTGTGTGTCTGCGTGTCTGCATGTGTGTGTGTGTGTGTGTGTGTGTGTGTGTGTGTGTGTGTGTGTGTGTGTGTGTGTGTGTGTGTGTGTGTGTGTGTGTGACGACCCCAAAGATGACGGATGATGGCAAAGCACCCCCACAACATGATGCTGCCACCCCTGTGCTTCACGGTTGGGACGGTGTTCTTCGGCTTGCAAGCCTCCCCCTTTTTCCTCCAAACATAACGATGGTCATTATGGCCAAACAACTCTATTTTTGTTTCATCAGACCAGAGGACATTTCTCCAAAAAGTCCCCATGTGCAGTTGAAAACCGTAGTCTGGCTTTTTTATGCCGGTTTTGGAGCAGTGGCTTCCTTGCTGAGCAGCCTTTCAGGTTATATTGGTATAGGACTCGTTTTACTGTGGATATAGATACTTTTGTACCTGTTTCCTTCAGCATCTTCACAAGATCCTTTGTATGTAAACTTCTGACTTCAACTATATACAGTGGGTGAAATAAGTATTGAACGTCACCATTTTTCTCAGTAAATATATTTCCAAAGGTGCTATTGACATGACATTTTCACCAGATGTTGGTAACAACCCAAGTAATCCATACATACAAAGTTCAGAAATTAAGTTATGTGTAATAATGTGAAATGACACAGGGAAAAAGTATTTAACACACTTACTGATATTTATTTAATACTTTGTACAAAAGCCTTTGTTTGTAATGACAGCTTCAACACGCCTCCTGTATGGAGAAACTAGTAGCATGGATTGCTCTGGTGTGATTTTGGCCCATTCTTCCACACAAACAGTCTTCAAATCTTGAAGGTTCCGTGGGCCTCTTCTATGAATCTTGATCTTCAGTTCTTTCCATAGATTTTCAATGGGATTTAAGTCAGGTGATTGGCTGGGCCATTCTAGCAGCTTTATTTTCTTTCTTTGAAACCAATTGAGAGTTTCCTTGGCTGTGTGTTTGGGATCATTGTCTTGCTGAAATGTCCACCCTCGTTTCATCTTCATCATCCTGGTAGATGGCAGCAGATTTTTGTCAAGAATGTCTCGGTAAATTTGCCCATTCATCCTTCCTTCAATTATGTGAAGTTTGCCAGTACCATTTGCTGAAAAGCAGCCCCACACCATGATGTTCCCACCTCCAAACTTCACTGTTGGTATGGTGTTTTTAGGGTGATGTGCAGTGCCATTTCTCCTCCAAACATGGTGTGTATTATGACATCCAAACAGTTCAATTTTGCTCTCATCTGACCACACTATATTCTCCCAGTATTTCACTGGCTTTTCCAAATGTTGTGCAGCAAACTTTAAACGAGCTTCAACATGCTTTTTTTTCAGCAATGGAGTCTTGCGTGGTGAGTGTGCATACAGGCCATGGCGGTGGAGTGCATTACTTACTGTTTTCTTTGAGACAACAGTACCTGCTAATTGCAGGTCTTTTTGAAGCTCTCCACAAGTGGTCCTTGGCTCTTGGACAACTCTTCTGATTATTCTTTTTACTCCTCAATCTTGCGAGGAGCACCAGGTCGAGGCAAATTTATGGTTAAATGATTGTCTTTCCACTTCCGTATTATGGCCCCAACAGTGCTCACTGGAACATTCAGAAGCTTAGAAATGCGCCTATAACCAATGCCATCATTATGTTTTGCAACAATTAGGTTGCGAATGTCTTGAGACAGCTCTTTGCTTTTACCCATCATGAGATGTGTCTTGTGTGACACCTTGGCAATGAGACCTTTTTGTAGGCCATCAGTTGGGACTGAACCAGCTGATATTAATTTGCACTGACAGGGGGCTGGAATGCTTTTTAATTACTGATAGTTTTCAGCTGTTGTCTTGGCTTTCCATGCCTTTTTGCACCTCCCTTTCTCCATGTGTTCAATACTTTTTCCCTGTGTCATTTCACATTATTACACATAACTTAATTTCTGAACTTATTTGTTTTGGCCTTTGTATGTTTGGATTACTTGGGTTGTTACCAACATGTGGTGAAAATGTCATGTCAATAGCACCTTTGGAAATATATTTACTGAGAAAAATGGTGACGTGTTCAATACTTATTTCACCCGCTGTATGTCTACCCTATTTATGCTTTACAAACACCTAAATATCTCAATTTGCATAGAGATACTGTTTCAGGATGGTTTGTTTTTTAACCTTTCCGTATTCATACAAATATTTGAATATCAGTGGTTATTATTGTTCATCATATCTGGATTGATTCTGAAGTTTGAGTTTAATATCAGTTTGTGTGTAACTATTTATCAATGGTGTTGGTCTGTTTCATAAACAGCAAGTGTAGTATTCCTGATACACATGGAGAAACATGAAAACATATTTTTCACAGAGTACCACAAAATAAATATGAATTGATGTTTCATATCCTCTCTCCAATTGGAGGAAAAAAAATCTTTGTAATTTTGTGTTTTCAAACTGTCCAAATGTATGTATGAGTTTTACTGAGGTGTACTGAGTTGCTGTAAGCTAAGAGCTATGAAATAGATAACACAGTATTTACAAATAAATATTTTATTTTCTACTCTTATTGCTTATTTATGTTTTCTTAAGTCCTCCACATCAGTGCTTGGTGGTACTTCCGGGAACGCCCTGTAATAGCTAAAGATTCTAAAAGGATTGTGGGTGGATGTGGGGTGTGTGTGCGGTAAGGGGGAATGGTGGTGTACTAGCACTAGCACAGATAGTGTACGTGATCCCGGAAGTACCACCAAGCACGCATCCCCACAAACATCTTTGGTATCCCTCTAAACGTGCAGAGCACAAGCAGGGGCGTGGGGTGTGACCGAGAACTGACAGACAGCGGAGAAAGGTGACGACTAGCTATAGTAGAAAGCTAGCTAACTAAAGGTAACACTACAGGTTTTATTCAGCAGTCGTTTTTATTGCAATGTTTTACTTATAAACTTGCTGAGCTAGCTACAACTGTCTATGTCTGGCTGTAACGTTAGATAGCTACAGTAGCCGACTAGTAAAAACTTAATGATTTAAGATGGATAAATAAATAAAGTTGCGTTTAATCGGCTACTAGCTAGCTAACTAAGTTACAGCTATCATGTTATGGCTATAATTCTCTTTCAAGTTGTCATAATGATAGTCGAAAATAAGAATATAGCCAGCTACCTATTTAAGCTAGCCATAAAAGCAGCATATGGTCGCTGTAACCATGTGATGTGAACAGGGCCTGACAGTCAATACGACTTCGTTGCCATAGCTACATGTCAAATTGCTTATTTTAGTTCCCTAATTCCTAATAAATTAGGAATTAGGTCACTTTCCCGGATCAATAAAGTACTTTATCGATCGATCTATCTATCTATCTAATACAGTATTGTAATATGCCGTTTAGTCGTCAATTGGTGTAGAAGTATTTCTAAAGGCATCTGGCAGATGTACCTTTAAACTAACTATGGCTTCCTCATCTGTTAAATCATTGGTTACCAGTAACATAATATGAGAAGGGTGCAATTGCTGCCTGCAATTCAGGGCGTTCCTGCATGTGGGAAATCCTGCATCTGCCGGAACCGCTCCCAGGCGCTCCATTAGAGTAGGTGGTGTTAATGCACAAGACGTTGGATGCCAACTGTCGATAAACCCCACAGAAGGGACGGGCGCAACAACAGGGTAGCAAGCTAGCTATTCGGTGTCCTTCACTCCTACCTATCAGGCACTGTTTTCCCCGAAGTTCTGTTAACGATGGCGAGGGCAGGTGTTCGGGAGCGAAGGACACTGTCTACCGGTGTCACGCTAGCCAGCAAGGAGGTCTCGGGTAGACGGGGGCGAAATCTCAGATAACTTTTATTTCCTGATTGACCCACATGTCACACAAGCATGAAGATGTCGTGCTCGAGGGGGAACGCAGCGAATTGCGGGCTGCAGTTGCACACTGTTGCATAATATAAATCATCTCAGGGGATGTGAGGTGTTGTTAGCTTGCTGGCACCCATGTGAAATATAATATATAATGCAGCCATGAGAGTGACGGCTCAGTGTTATTATTAGCTTGCTAGCCGGTCTAGCTGGATATGATGATGATGGTGTGTGTTCTCTTGCCAACCATGCGGAAACTGCAGGAAACATGATTGATAATTTCCTAGTTCTGAGTTTGGCTACGGTTTAGAGATAGGTGATGTTCAGGTTATGAGTTTTGTAGCCTTGCCCCGACGTTCGGTGAATCCCAGACCACGCCCTCCTTACCAACTCACTCCTAGGGCCTTCCGTTGTCACGTGTTGCCTACGAAATTCCTAGGGTGACTTTCATAGAGTGGCTAGGGGATCAATAAACCCACCAACTTCGGGACATACTCGTGACTTGAATGATGCAATTCATGTTCCACTTTTGAATTATAAAACAAGTATGACATTCAAATTAACAAACCCCCCCCCCCCTGTTGTTTTACAAGATGTAAAACTCAGTATCAGTTAAACATTTAATTTGGGAGGTATTTAATTCGTTAAATGTGTCAAGCCTCGAAATCAGAAAAACAAATGCACGTGGAATGTGCGCATCGGGATTGCACTAAGCTCTGTATCCTGCATGAAATTTCCCCCCGGGGGATCAATAAAGTATCTATCAATCAATCAATCAATCAATCAATCAATCAATCAACCTTGCTGGCTTAGCCCCTACACCAGGGGCGGACTGAAACAATAATGCAGGCCGGGAATTTGACTCCATCCCTGGCCACCCTGTTCACGCAAACCACCAGAATGCTAATTTTGTAGACTAACCCTATTTGTTGATGTAAGGGGTACCAAACTAGTGATACATTTGGCCACTATGTTAATCTGGGAAGAAAGGTATTCACATTACAAAATACAAACATTTGGGACTGACCAACAAGCCTATCTGAACACTGAGTTTTCAAGGTATGCTATGGCTATGGGTGCACCCTCAACAACTCACTAGGAATACACCAATCATAGCACATACTAATGTACAAGGCTAGACACACAAAATAATTAGCCTACACTTTTTAAAAAGAGAATGAGAAATACAGAGTTAGCTCAAATGTTCAAATGATTATCTTTATATTCAAGCATCAAGCATATCAAAAGTATCAAAAAACTTAACACATTCACTGAACTTGAACATAAGCTACAACAATGTAAGTAAGTTTAATACAAAAGTCGAAAAAGCACTCCTCTACAAAGAAATGTAGATTACAATGTTCACTCACTGGTGTCCATAAATCAAATAGCACAAAAATAAACACATCTATACACTGAGTCAATGAAATTGAACATTGGCTACATAACTGCAAGTATAATACGAAAGTAAAAAAAAAAAACATGTCTGTACAAAAGCTTTAACTCACAGCAAATTTTCATTTCACTCGAATATCCTAAATTAAGTTAGTATTCGAATACTTGTTTCGAATATTAAAAAAAATGTAAATAACGTAAAATGTAATATGAAATTAAGTGTTCCATGTGTCATGTATTATAAGAGTTGTGACGTTTTAAGTTATTTAATAATTAATAAGCAAAAAAGGACGGCCATTCTGCGTTCTGCTGCAGTCTATCATTTGGCGCTCAAAACCGGAAAAATGGCAAGCAAGCGAAGCGAGGTGTGGAGGTTTTTCAATCATGTTGACGACCAAACAAACGTTAAATGTAAAATATGCAATGTCAAGCTAGTGTACCACAAGTCTACCACTTCAATGCAAAACCACATGAGGTTGAAGCATAAAGAAACAACTTTGTCACAGGACAAACAAACGCAGCCCCGCATCCCCTCATTTTCTACCTTGAAGCGAAGCTGTGACCCTGTAAGAAGCGAGCACATCACACAGTTGATCACCACAATGATAACAAAATACATGCTACCTCTGAGCTTTGTGGAAGGACAGGGCTTTCGAGAACTCATCACTGTGAGGGTCGAAAATAAATATAACGAGAGGGTGGAAAAACTGAAAGCCGAGCTTGATGTCACAGAAAATGTAGCTATCACTACAGACGCGTGGACTGCCCTGACAACTGAATCATACATAACTATTACCTGTCACTACATCTCCCAGGACTGGGAAATTAAGAGTGCTGTGTTACAGACGCGCAATTCCGACGAAAGGCACACAGCAGTAAACATAGCTGCCCAATTTACAGCAGCGACAGGAGAGTGGGGCATAGCGCACAAAGTGACAGCCTGTTTCCACGAAAACGCTAGTAACATGGTGCTGGCCAACCAGGGTATTTTAGAGAGAAAAAAACCAGGAGCAGCAAAATCTTCCTTTACACAAAGCTCATTAAGCACTGTCCAACACGCTGGAACTCCATTTGTGACATGTTTGAGCGGTTCCACGAGCAGAGATGGGCAGTGGCAGCGACCCTCTCAGACAGAAATCACTAAGCTTAGTGATGCCAGGATCCTGAAGCTCACGGATGACAACTGGCAAACCATCGAAGACATCATGCCTGCACTCCAGTCTCTCAAGTGCGCTACTACAGCACTTTGCAGTGAGACCCATGTGTGCATCAGTTTGGAGCATCCCGTGACACACAGCCTCCTGACAAGGCACCTAATACCAAACTCTGCAGAGTCCCGAATTGCGAGTTCAAGAATGCAGTGGCAAGCTCGCTGAGAAGGCGCATAGTCCCAAACACCTCTACTGACCCCGGTAACTTTTTAATTATTTTATGTAGGCAATTAATTAATATATATATATATATTTATATGGCAATATAATTAAATAGAAAATAAATATATAACTGTATTGCCCATTCCGGTAAAAGTCCATTCCGGTAATTGTCCTAACATTGCATTATTACTTATCTGATACAGGCACGCTCATTGCCACTGCGCTCGATCCCCGACACAAACATCTGCGCTTTGCGCAAAAGCCTCTCCAATTGGAGATCAGAGAAAAGCTGACAGAAATGTGTAGCAGAGTCAGACTTCCCGAACCCAGTGCCAGCCACGCAGATAATGCCCAGTCAGATGCCACAGATGCCTATGACGAGCAGTCAACGCATTCCCGCACCCACAGCGCTAATACCGCAACCCTCAACACGCTTTTTGGAGAGGACTACTACAACAATGATGAGAAACAACAATTCGAAGTTGCGCTCTTTTTCAGAGATCCAGTCATCCCACCCCAGGCAAACCCTCTGGAGTGGTGGAGAAATAACAAGGACCGGTACAAAAAGCTTAGCGTCCTGGCTAAGCGGTACCTCGCTGTACCTGCAACCTGGGTTCCAGCAGAGAGAGTATTTTAGACTACTGCTTTTTTAACGGCTTTAATCTGTTGTTGTGCGCCGTAGCCTCTATAAGATCCCAGTTCCAAGGATTGATCTCTGCAAATTAATATGTTATAATTCTACATGTGTATCTTTCGTATTTATAAAGGATATTAAACGGTAGCCTACATCATGTGTTTAATTTTGTTCAATGTATGTAGGCTAGGCGTTATTGCACTCTGTTTAAGAGCCTACTTCTGAAGACCAGCATTTTTCAAGTTCAATGTCTTTTCGTCATGTTCAATAAATGTATCTTGCATTTGTGTTGTTTATTTAACTGTTATTTATTCCAATAGCTTAACAGTCACAATTATTGTCAGGCTAATTACATAATGGAAGGCAGCAGCATTAAAACATTTTCGAATATTCAAAAAAATATTGCATATTATTCGAATAGTGGAATCATTTCAAATGCCCATCCCTACTGTTAACATAGCTACTTCAGAGTAACCATTAAGTAATTACCACTAGTAAACCAGTAGGCGTCGCAGTAACTCACTGCTCTCTGCCATAAGATTCTCCTTCTCTGTTGCCATCAAAAGGAACGCTTCAAGGTTCTCTTGAGTGAGGGAGATTCTTAGGCGGTTCTTCACGAATTTCAGGTTGGAGAAGGTCCTCTCACAAGGATAGGGTGAGGAGGAACTTGTAGCCCAAACCAATGATGTGATACACATCCGTGAGCAGATTGTACTGAGACAGGAGAAGATAACAGCATATCGGGCAGTTTTTACATGTGGAACAACTTCTGCTCACCAACTCCACACTTTCATCAGGATCTTCAAAGCCTTCCCCTGATTCATCACTGGCGGCAGCAACCCTGGTGTTGTACTCCTCCAATGCTGACTGTTTCAGTCTTTCCCACTGTTGTGCAAGTCTGATCAGTTCAGCCTGCAATGCCTCGACAGTGGCATGTTCATCAAATTTCAGTAAGCATTTGCTGAGCTCCTTCATGGCTGTCTTTGGAATACCATTTTCTCTGATCTCAGGAAAATGCTTCAGATTCATGCAGGAGACATCTGCACACAGCACTGCATTTTCTGCATAACGGCGGTGAAAACTTTCAACAACAGTGTCCAGTACCACATTGTGGATCTTGATTTTGTAATCCATGTCTGCATTAGCAATGGGCTCGTCTTCTGCCAACTTACCTGGCTTTCTTTTATTTTTTAAAATTCTCTTCTCAGGGAGAGCAGTCTGAGCTTCGGCTGCTCCTCCAGAATGCCATTGGCCCACTCAACAAAGTCGTCTGCTGCCCTCTTCACACCCTCAAAGTCTCGGGCACACTTTCTCAGGTTATCCTCCGTTCCCGTCACCAAGTGCTGTGCTGTTACGATATCCATGCCACTTGTTTGCAAGTATTAGAGAGAGGGGACATCTTCTCAAAAATCCTGAGAAAAACCTCAGCTGTAAGTATGGTTTTATACTTTAGGAGAGCATCCTTGTACCCTTGGGCCTTGCTTCGGATGGCAGGTTTTATGGTCACATCCTTTTCAATTCTTTCCATAGTGATGACCACATCCGTGTAATGTGCACGGTCAGGCTTTGCAAAGCTTCCAAATACTTTCTTCAAGGCCTCGTCTTTGGCCCATCAGCGTGTTTCACCAATTACATCAAGCCGTCTGTGTCTCCTGTCCTCACTGGTTTCCTCCCATAGCTTCATGCGCTTGTAGGAATCTCGAACGAACACTGCAATGTCATTCAGTAGTGAGAAAAGTTATTCACTTGCCTCAACAACCCCAGTGGTGTCAGTTAGCACAAGGTTTAGGACATGTGAGTAACACCATATGTGTACTTGGTTAGGAGACTCTCCTGTGAGCAATGCAGAGAAGCCCCTGTATTGTCCCTGCACATTAGCTGCTCCATCTGTTGCATTACCAACACACTGTTTGATATCTATGTCCATCTTCTCAAGGGTCTGTTTCACAAGGTCCACAAAGTACTGTCCAGTCGATGACTCGCAGTCAATGACCGCAATGAGTCTCTTGTGAACAACATCAGTGACATATCGCAGAACTACTGCACACTGGTCTTAGGATATTAAATCCTGTGTTGTGTCCATTTGTACTGAGAACATCCCTGCCTTTCTCACTTCAACAGCAATTGTCTGCTGAATCAACATTCTGATGACTTCAATTACTTTATTTGCTGTTGTTTTGGATGTCATAGTTACCAAGGACCCTCTTCCTTTACTTCCCACCTGCTTCTTGCTCTTCTCAATGCAATCACTAACATGCTCTTGTAGGCAGACATCATATTTGCTTAGCAACAATATAAGCTCAAGAAACTTGCCATGTTTGACGGCAATGTTTTCCGACTTATATGCAGCTTTGTGTCTGTGTCCTCTGTAGCTAAGCCCACATAACTTTAACTACATCAATCACACATTCCATGACCTGTCTCCTCTTTCTGACCTGGTCTCGTTGAACTGACATTTGCTTATCACTCAGAAGGGTACGGATGTCTGCTTTGCTGGTTCTGAGGAAAAAGGCTTCTGCACTTTCTCTATGGGCCTTGGCTTATCTCATTTCCTGTACTCTCTGATGGGCATGTTTCCAGGCCTGCATGCCTCCTTTGCACTATCACTGGGTGAAGGTTTTGCGAATGCAAGACCTACTGAGCAGAACAAGGAGTGAGTTACTTCATTGTATGTCAGCCATTTTCTGTTTGTGCCATCTTTGGAGTGGAATACATTGGGAATGACTCTTTGAGGGGTTTGTTTTGGGTGGCATTGAAAAAATAAGTCAAAATCCTTGGACTGAGGAAAATAATCAAATGGGTTTTCAGTGCTTTCACTGTCCCTGTCTATTTTCCATGTAATACAAGTTTAAGTTTATGTTATTTACAATGTTAATCTCATTCTGCAGAGAAACCAGATGTGCAGAGAGAGAGAGAGAGAGAGAGAGAGAGAGAGGTTCAGAGCACATGGAAAATTACAGTCCTACTGATAATCTCATAAATAAAAAACATATTAATCTAAAATCATAGCCTACATGTTTAGGTCTGAACTGACCACCATCTCCAGTTCTGCAGGAACACCTGAAGTTCTAGAGCTGCTGCTGCTTCCTTCTCTATCATCATACTCACTATCATCAGTGTATCAGTAGGCTACATGAATACAGCTCTGGAAAAAAATAAGACTGGTCTCTTAATTTGGAGTGGTCTCTTAATTTTTCCCAGAGCTGTATATTATTGTAGTAACTTGTAATGCTGGTACTAATGGCGACAATAAGCTTTGTCATTGCCTGTGCTGTGTCACACGGGCTACCGTGTGGTTACGTTACTGTAGCCTGTTTCGCTGTACAGTGTATGTGCACTTTCCCTAGTTTATGTGGCATGAGTCATAGCCGAATGCTGGCAAGTCCATAGTCTAGGTTACGATCGCTATGATCGCTATGTTGCACTCATTGCTATGATATAATTACTCTACGAAGACGTAAGACGTGAAAACTGTTTAGCCTACCGGCCGTTGTGTCACTATTATTAGCTAGGCTACTTAGCTAGCCATGCTGGGTGTCGTTTGTGTGAGTTTGTGTGTGTTGACTATTCACGGCAGGCCAAAATTACCCGGCCGGTGCTCCGGAGGGCCAGTCCACCACTGCGGATAATTTTCACTTCCTCAGCTTTGGGACACTTGTGCATATCGCGGCGGCTGTGCGCAAGAGGAAGTGGGTGATTTGGGATTCAGCATCCGAGTTTCTCACTGTGTTTTGTTATAGCAGAGTGTGTGTGTTTTGGCTCCAGTGTGTGTTTTGGCTCCAGTGTGAGAGAAGGTCCAGACTAGTGTTTAGTCTTAGCAAGAGTAGGGGGATATCATAGGAAGGAAGGAAGGAAGGTATGTCTGTCTCTCTGTGTCTTTGTGTGTGATAATCTCTTGTGTTGAGTCATTTTTGTGGTGTCGGTTGGTAGCAGAAGTATTTATGTGTCAATTTGTGGCTTTGATTGTAACTTCCTGCCTGAAGGAACCTGGGCTTGAAACACACATGGGGTGTCACCTAAACCCTGTGTATTTACAGAACAAATATTCCTGGGCCTAATGGTGTAGCTCTGGTACAGTGAATGGCTGCTCTGTTTTGTGTTAAAAACATTGGTTTCCATCATGTTTCTTATACAAATTCAATCTAATGAAGTCCATGAGGGGGAGTGAAGAGGTGTACATTTCAGGGAGAAATGGAATGAGCATATAACCTCAAAAAGGACTTTAGACTAACCTGTTATTTTTCTCTCTACACCATTCTTACCCTCTGTCTATCTTCTATCTCTCTTTCTTTCTGTCTCTTGGTCTTTCTCTCTATCTCCCTCTCTTTCTTTCTCTCTATCTCTCTCTATATATATATATACCTCTCTCCCTCCCTCTTTCTTTGTCTCTATCTCCCCCTCCCTCTCTTTCTGTCTCTATCTCCCTCCGTTTCATTCTTTCTTTCTCTCTCTTTCTGTCTCTCTCTCTTTCTGTCTCTCTATCTTCTAGCTTTATCATATCATGGCAGCAACTATCAATCAAGCAAGGTCGGCATTTTCCAAAATGGTGAGGGTCTTTTTCGTTTTTCCTACATACCCAATGAGTTCTGTAGAACACAAACACACAACTTGGCTCACACCCTCCTATACAAGCACGTGCATCTAGATCAAAGTTTTAATGTTAACTTATCTACCATAAGCCGCCTCCAGCGTTGTTTTAGAAAATTTGGCAGTACATCCAACTGGCCTCACAACCGAAGACCACTTGTATGACGTTGTGTGGGCGAGCGCTTTGCTGATGGTGGGGTTATGGTATGGGCAGGCATAAGCTACGGACAACGAACACAATTGCATTTTCTCTATGGCAATTTGAATGCTCAGAGATACCGTGACAAGATCCTGAGGCCATTGTCTTGCCATTCATCCGCTGCCATCACCTCATGTTTCAGCATGATAATGCACTGCCCCATGTCGCAAGGATCTGTACACAAATGGTGGTCACACCAGATACTGACTTATTTTACAAGGTACAGTATCTGTTACCAACAGATGCATATCGGTATTCCCAGTCATGTAAAATCCATATATTCGAGCCTAATTAATGTATTTCAGTTGACTGATTTCCGTCTATGAACTGTAACTCAGTCATGTTGCGTTTATTTTTGTTCAGTGTAAATCAAGTGTCTGTGTCTGTGTCTGTGTCTGTAGTTTAACCGTGAGCAGTACAGCCGCTTCACTCTGCAGTCGGACGGAGAGAGAGACGGAGGGAGCCATGTGGAGGTGAATCTGTCTGATGATGTTGTAGATGACCACGCTCCCTCTGAGCAGTCGGGCCAACCAGGGGGCTCGCCCTCATACAGGCCCCGCCCCCAGCAAAGCTACCGCAACGTGTGTTACCTGGCTCTCGGAACCCTCTTCATCTTCATCATCGGTACATACTCTTCCTCACTATTTTTTTTTTTTTCTTTGTCACACTCACCCTCTCTACCTGGGCAAGTTCGCCTTGGATCGCCTGGTGCAGATTACACATTTTAGACCATAACATTGGTCCTAAAGTGAAATCTCCAGCCACCTGGGGCACCGGGCAATGCAAAACAAATTCATCCACTCTCTCTTACCATTCCCTTTCTCTGTTTCAGGTTATCTGATTGGCTATATGAGCCACCGCTCTCCCCGCCAGGAGCCAATCACTTGTGATTCTGAGCAGGAAGTGTACGTGGCTGAGGAGGCTGTAGTAGAATCCCCTCTATCCTGGAATGACATCACCAGCTTGCTGGCACAGAGACTGACTCCTGACACCTTCAACAGCAGACTGAGGTACACACACTCACACATAGGGTTGTTAACCGTATTACCACCACACCGGCATTCACCGGTCATGACCGCAATCAAATTCACTGTGACTGTTGATCACGTAATCCTATCCAGAACTGCCAAATGAATGCCACTTATGGGTAGCCTATCAAACTTGCTAATGGCCCTCGCTAATGGCCTTGTAATCAGCGCTCTATTGTTCTTCTAATCACTCTCTAAACACTTCATGATTGAATTTGAATAATCTGAATGATGAAGACAAATGTGACCGGTCTTATGTAGCAACATTTTAAATTGTGTTTTTTACATTGGATAAAAGTAGAGACTCAGAGCTAGAAAATGGTATATCATACAGTACAGTTGAGGAACAATGGGAAAGTAATTCTGCTTTGAAAGTGTCCTCACCATTGAGAAAATGGCATTTGAATGTTTTGGTACCTACTGGAAAGTTCTTCTTTGTCTACACCCATTCAGCATTGTTCACACCCTCTTAAGCTTTACCCCCACCCATCTCTTTAAGGGTTGATCCGAGCGTTCTGTCCTAACAGTCCTCCAGAAAGTGGAGAGCAACACTTTTGCAGTTCTACTACGCAATATATATGCATTTTTTAAAGCTGCGTTAGACTGAATTACCTACCAGTGGTGGGAAAAGTACTCAATTAACCTACTTGAGTAAAAGTAAAGATACCTTAATAGAAAATGACTCAAGTAAAAGTGAAATTCACCCAGTAAACTACTACTTGAGTAAAAGTAAAAAAGTATTTGGTTTTAAATTCCTTTTAAATATAGTTTTGTCAGGGGCTCACTCCAATACTCTGACATAATTTACAAACTAAGCATTTGTGTTTAGTGAGTCCACCAGATCAGAGGCAGTAGGGGTGACCAGGGATGTTCTCTTGTGTGTGGATTGGACCATTTTCCTGTCAAAATGTAATGCATACTTTTGGGTGTCAGGGAAAATGTATGGAGTAAAAAGTACATTATTTTCTTTAGGATTGTAGTGAAATAAAAGTTGTCAAAAATATAAATAGTAAAGTACAGATACGACTTAAGTAGTACTTTAAAGTATTTTTACTTAAGTACTTTACACCACTGTTACCTACACATACTGACCTGCTCAAATAGACAGAAGCGTGCTACATGGCAATCATCTCTCGGCATGTCCAGCTAACTCATAATCTCAGCCAATCATGGCTAGCAGGAAGGTTGCTGTCTTTTTCTGTGGCTAAACCAACTTGGCTCGTAATTTAACCATTTTATTCGTATTTACAGATGGCATACACGTTTGTTATTAAGGCACGTGAAAGTTCACATGTTCCAAAAGTTTACGTTCAAATGGCTCTCCAGAGAAGTAGTGACACGCGACATATGCCTAGTTTCCTGAAACAAGTCAAAAATGGGGATGGGAGTTAGAGCTCCCGTTCCGAAATGGACACGGGAAACCTTGGATCCAATATGCATGAATACATTTTTAAAACCTGTCCCCAAAGGACCTAAAGGACAACCGGTCTGATCCAAGTGAGGGAAGCAGCAGGAGGCTAATTGTTTTGCTACTTTATTAAACGGGAGCCATTACCGAAAGGTAGAGCTGCCGCAACCACTGTTATCTCACTCTATTATTTTATCATCCTATTCGATTACATAGTACCGGACCGAGAGAAGCTAGCTAATTGAGACTAGCCATAATGTTACTGCGCTTTTTACTTTCCTACAGTTAGCACAAAACAACTTCATTCAGATTATAGCGTAAATAGCAGCCTAGCGGTTGGCTTTTGGTCTGTAACCTTTCTTTCTCATTTCACTTTTAATTCTGTCATTTTTATTCCATCTTCCATTGATTTAAATATCCTCTAACTTGCTTGCCATACAAGCAGAGCTGTAATGCACTTGTCTCTCTCTCTGCAGGAAGGATCCGAGCTCATGCCTTTTTTTGCGATTTTTCCAAATCCTTAATATAGAGTTGCATCTTATGTTTTGATTTCTAAGACATTCCCAGGTTTACCGCCCTATTACCACTAAATAACTAATGGATTTGTTGTGATGGTTAGGGCTGGGCGGTATACCGTATTTTACTATATACCTGTATTAATGCACAGACCAGTTTGGGTTTTTACTTGACCTTCTATAACAGTGTTTGAATGTTTTGCTTGTTAAATGTGATACGCCGTGTGTAACGTCCATTTTTATAGTTTACTACGCTACGTGAGTCATCTCTCTCCACTCTCTCTCTCTATGCCGCTTTCCACACAGGCCTAGCCCTGCCCCCTGTCACTCAAGGTGTGGATTTGTTGTTTCTCGAGCACAAGACACTTGCGTTCAGTCTGCATGGTCAATGCAGCAATGTTGATGACGACGATGCTGTTTCCAGTTTTGCTTCTTGTTAATATAAATCCACAAGCGTTCTATAATTACACTACTAGTTTGTGTTTCTTACATCTGCAAACAGTTTGTTTTGTCTTTTCTTAGCAAGCTGTGGCTGATCGCTAACTGCTAACGTTAGTTAGCTGGCTAGCTAGCTAATAAATGTACAGAGTCATAGCAAACGTAGCTAGTAGTACAGCCTGACACCAGTGATGGTGTAGGCCTAAATCAGTATTTTGTGTTCAAAGAAGCGTGAATATGTTGGCTACATAAAGTAGCTAAGAGAGAACATGTAATGTAACCAAAGATTATAGGGTCCCCTAGGAAACACTTATCGACACTTTGGTTCCTACTCTGTCTCAATAACTCCTCACTAGCATTTTCATTTGTTGTCATGTCGAACAACACTGTATTCAAAATGCCCACTATTACATTCTAACTATAGAATTAGAATAATCATTATATTTTCATGATTTCAACAGGTCACTGTTTTGCTCTAAATCGCAAGTCAAATTGCAATTGCAACATTTGGTAAAAAAACGAGGCCTAGTTCTTTTGCACATGTCATGCAGCCCTACGTGGCCTTGTGGAAATGATATCAAATGAGTGCAGGAAATGCCGAAATGTATGAAAATGCAGATAATGTTAGTTGAAGTTGAATTGAACAGTATAAAACAATCAGTATGGAGAATGACCCATCGCAACCACAAATAATGTATGTGTTGTCACACATTACTCATAAAGCAAATGTAGAGATTTTATGATTTAAAAACATAAAATACCTTCATACCGTAAACATTTTGAAAAATACTGTGGTATGATATTTTGGCCATATTGCCCAGCCTTGGTGATGGTGTAGTCCCCTCAAACTCAACTCTGGACCTCGAAGCCAGTTCCACAGCTTATTTTTCATTTTTGCCCTCTAATCACCTGGGGCTTCCAGGTGGCGCAGTGGTCTAAGACACTGCATCTCAGTGCTAGAGGCGTCACTACAGACAACCTGGTTTGAATCCAGACTGTATCACATCTGGCTGTGATTGGGAGTCCCATAGGGCGGCGCACAATTGGCCCGTGTAAGCTGTCAATTGAAATAATAATTTGTTCTTAACTGACTTGCCTAGTTATATAAAGGTTACATTGGGACACCAGGTGTGTGCAATTAGTTATGAAGTAGAACAGAAAACCAGCAAGCTCCGGACCTCGTAGGGTTAGAATTGAGTACCCTTGGTGTAGTCTATTGGCCCCTTCCCAGTACACGACATACTGACGTCATGCACAAATGCCTGTGTCTTTTGGCTGCATTAAGAAAGCCATCGCCCTCTGCGCCCATTCAACATAGGCTAAATTTACTTCTAAACAAAATAACTTTTTGGGGTTCTCATACGCTTAGAATTATGTTTTGATTATTGCTTGAATGTTCGCTAAGATTTTATTTGGTTGTGATCTTTGCAAAATAACTATTTTGGATGCAGCAGTTGTTAGCTAGAATACTAACACAAAAGCTAGCCAAAGAGACATTTTACTGGTTGACGTTGAAGTGCTATTTAAGTAAGGTTCAATTGATATGCGATGATGACACAAACATTATATTAAGCAGGACATTCATGCGTGCCTCAAAATCCAATTATAATAGGAACTATTAAGAACTCCCCCATGTTCTGCTACCAACTTGTGCGCATTGCCCTTGTTCGGCAATGTTTGCAAACACAGAAAGGGGTCTATATTAAATGGTCCCCCGGTCAAACACTCCCCTAACCCGGACGACGCTGGGCCAATTGTGCGCCGCCCTATGCCCGCGATCAAACCAGGGTCTATAGTGACGCCTCTAGCACTGAGATGCAGTGCCTTAGACCATGACAATTACCAGGAGACAAAAATTAATGACAGCCCTACACACACACACACACACACACACACACACACACACACAAATACCTGAAAAGACTAATGAACTAAACTGTCCACCCTCTTTCTCTGCAGTGATGTTGAACAGCCAGATCACTCGGCAGGTAGCAGTGGAGACGGCATTCTGGGAAATCATGTGTTTGACACCTTTAAGAGTTTGGAGATGGAGCCCTGGACTGACATACACTATGTCCAACTACAGACACCCAACAGGTACAAACACAAACTGTCTCGTACATACACACATAATTCCATTTTGCTTGTAACGTTCTCCTCCCCAATCCCCTTCCCCACAGTGAGAAACCAAACCGTGTCCTGATTGGCCAAGAGGAGGTGGGCCAGCCTAAGGGCTATCTGGCTTATAGCGCCACAGGACAAGCTCAGGTCAGCCAATCAGATGTCCACATTGAATTATATTGACTGATAATCTATTTTGATATTTTATAGTGTGAAATCTGGGCCAAAATAATCTGTTAAGTTTAAATGCTTGGAAAGTATCATGTTTTTAACATATTTTTGCAACATATTTTCTGCCGCATTGGATATTTGCAATCACAGTTGTTGCCTGAATATCACAAGGTGGAATTGTTTTGTTTGTGTGTCTGCAGGGCAAGGGAGTGTATGGTAATTATGGGAGTCAAGAGGACTTGGTGCTGCTACAGAATCTGAAGGTTGAGCTGAACGGCACTGTGATTCTACTGAGAGCGACAGGACAGATCAGCCTGGCACAGCAGGTAAGGTGTGTGTGTGTGTGTGTGTGTTTGTGTGTGTGTGTGTGTGTTTGTGTGTGTGTGTGTGTGTGTGAAAGAGAGAAAGAGAGAAAGAGAGAAAGAAAGAAAGAAAGAAAGAAAGAAAGAAAGAAAGAAAGAAAGAAAGAAAGAAAGAAAGAAAGAAAGAAAGAAAGAAAGAAAGAAAGAAAGAAAGAAAGAAAGAAAGAAAGAAAGAAAGAAAGAAAGTGGATTTCAGTGTACTTGTGCGTGTGTGTTCCAGGTGGCTAATGTAGCAGCATTGGGAGTATCTGCTGTGCTGATTTACCTCGACCCTAAAGACTACAAGTTCCAACCAACTACTGAACTATACGGACATGTGAGTACTCTCACACTCACACCACTACAAGGTGAATCTTACCGAGCCTGATTCAGAGATGCTTCTTCAACAGCAGCCATTTGAAGTTCTATGTTCACATTGTTTCTGACGTTCTATCTGACATTCTATCTCTCATTCTCTGAATGTTCTGTGATGTTCTCCTGTAGGTCCATCTAGGTTCAGGGGACCCCTTCACTCCAGGGTTCCCCTCCTTCAACCACACCCAGTTCCCTCCCACCCAGTCCTCTGGTCTGCCCACTGTACTGGCCCAAAGCATTACTGCTGCCACTGCTGCCAAGATACTAACGTAAGACCACACACACACACACACACACACACACACACACTCACACACACACACACCTAACTGTCGATCTCTCCCCAGGCGTATAGGTGGGCCTAAGTCTCCTCTAAGTTTTAAAGGCGAACTGGACGATGTGAAGTACACCCTGGGAGGGGCCAGTAGTGATGATGTCACAGTGGAGGTGAACAACGTACTGCAGGACACAGAGATCCACAACGTCTTTGGAGTCATCAAGGGCTTCACTGAGCCAGGTACGTGTTTGTGCGAGTGTATCCATTTTAGTGTATGTGAACCCAGCAGGAATCAAGCCTAGGACCCTGGCGTTGCTAACACCATGCTCTTTCCAGCCAAGCCACACAGACCACTCCAAAAGACTATCTATGAACTCTGTACATTTTTAACAGCAATGTTTAATCTCTATGCACAGTGTTTGTGTTAGTGAGTGGGATTTGTGTTCATTTTATTGTGTGTGTAGATCGGTTCGTGGTGCTGGGGGCCCAGAGGGATGCGTGGGGTCCAGGCTACGCTAAAGCCACTGTCGGGACAACACTGCTGCTGGAGCTGGCTAGAGCTCTGTCTGAGATGGTACACACAGGTAACACACATCAATACATGAACACACACATCAATACATGAACACACACATCAATACACACACAACACACAACACACACACACATCAATACATGAACACACACACATCAATACATTGACACACACACATCAATACATGAACACACACACATCAATACATGAACACACACATCAATACATGAACACACACACACATCAATACATGAACACACACATCAATACATGAGCACACACATCAATACATGAACACACACACACATCAATACATGAACACACACATCAATACATGAACACACACACATCAATACATTGACACACACACATCAATACATGAACACACACACACACATCAATACATGAACACACACACATCAATACATTGACACAAACACATCAATACATTGACACACACACATCAATACATGAACACACGCATCAATACATGAACACACACACAACAATACATGAACACACACACACGCATCAATACATGAACACACACACACACATTCTGACATCTGTGTGTGTGTGTGTGTGTGTGTGTGTGTAGATGGTTTCCGTCCCAGGAGGAGTCTGGTGTTTGCCAGTTGGAGTGCAGGAGAGTACGGCAGTGTTGGAGCCACAGAGTGGCTGGAGGTGAGAACCACACACACCTTACAGTTCAACACACACACTATTGGTGGAAAGTCTTCAGGATATGGCAGTGTTCTAGCTAATGGAATTTGGCAATAATAATAATAATAATATGTTGCTGGAAAGCGCTGATTGGATCAGCCTCTAAACTAGCAGGGTGGGGTATGTAATGTTGTGTGTGTTCCTCTCCAGGGTTACCTCTCCTCTCTGGACAGAAGAGCTTTCACATTCATCAGTCTGGACGGAGTGGTCACTGGTGATTACACACACACACACAACCACAAAAATACTTCATACAAAGTATCCTTCTAATCTAATGGTGTGTGTGATCTTCAGGCCATGGTGATTTTAAAGCGTCTGCCAGTCCCCTGCTCTACAGCCTTCTGGAAAGCACCATGAAGGAGGTGAAGAATCCCATTGGTGTGGGAGAGTCTGGGAAGTCTCTGTATGATAAGGTGTCTGGAGTGAACTTTGAGAAGGCAGTGTGAGTTCACCACACATATCACTCCAATGATAGATCCCACCCCAAAGATATGTGTACAGTAGATCTACACTAATGTGACGTGTGTGTTTTATTAGGTTTGAGCCCATGCAGATGAAAGACTCTGCATATCCCTTCCTGGCGTTCTCTGGAATCCCCTCTCTCTCCTTCCGCTTCGTCTCTCAGGGGGTGAGACACACACACACTTTAACAAACACTAACACACACACACACACACACTCTTACACACACATACACACATACTCTGTCAGGTTTAGATGTTTTGTTTACAAAAAAGTTTGATTTCGATAACTGTCTCTAATATAATTGTGTGAGTGTGTGTGTGTGGTGGTGGTGCAGTCTGAGGCCTACCCATACTACGGCACCTCTCTTGACAACAAGGATCACCTTGGTTACGCCACCGCCCATCGCCTTAGTTCCCTAGCCACTGGGGCGGGATTGGTCGCAGGTCAGCTGGCGTTACGATTGGTCCACGACCACGTGCTGCGTCTGGACGTGCAACGCTACAGGGCGGTCCTCAGCCAATCGGTGGTCAAGATCAACCAGCGCCTCAAACAGGCCACTCGGGTTTGTTTATATGACATATTTTTGTAATTGGGTATAATGTTTATAATTATAGTGTTATTGTGTTGTTACTGGATAGTTCTGATGAGGGTCTGTTATTGGGTATAATGTTAGGTATAATTATGTTATTGTGCTGTTACAGGATAGTTCTGATGAGGGTCTGTTGTTGGGTATAATGTTAGGTATAATTATGTTATTGTGCTGTTACAGGATAGTTCTGATGAGGGTCTGTTGTTGGGTATAATGTTAGGTATAATTATAGTGTTATTGTGTTGTTACTGGATAGTTCTGATGAGGGTCTGTTGTTGGGTATAATGTTAGGTATAATTATGTTATTGTGCTGTTACAGGATAGTTCTGATGAGGGTCTGTTGTTGGGTATAATGTTTGGTATAATTATGTTATTGTGTTGTTACAGGATAGTTCTGATGAGGGTCTGTTGTTGGGTATAATGTTAGGTATAATTATAGTGTTATTGTGTTGTTACTGGATAGTTCTGATGAGGGTCTGTTGTTGGGTATAATGTTAGGTATAATTATAGTGTTATTGTGTTGTTACTGGATAGTTCTGATGAGGGTCTGTTGTTGGGTATAATGTTAGGTATAATTATGTTATTGTGCTGTTACAGGATGGCTCTCCCGAGGGTCTGTCAGCCCGTTGGCTTATCATGGCCTTGGGGTCCTACAGTAGAGCTGCTGCTGACCTCAACACTGACCTACTCAATACCGACCTCACTGACACACTGGCCTGCCACAACATCAATGATCGCATTATGAGGGTGAGACACACACACAAACACACCCTTGTAATCTAACAGATCAATTCCGTAGGGCTCCAGTTAGTGAACACAAGTCAATCAGTAGTGGTTCTGTCATGATTCATAAACTAACATTGGACTTCTCTCTCTAGGTGGAAAACAACCTCCTCTCACCGTTTGTCTCCCCCAAGGAGGTTCCGTTCCGCCACCTGCTGTATGGCCGTGGTTCCCACACCCTGGCAGCCATGTTGGAGGGGGAGGACAGAGAGGCGCTGCGGACCCAGCTGGCCCTGGCCACCTGGACGCTACAGGGCTGTGCCAACGCTCTCTCTGGAAACGTCTGGGACAGCGACAATCAGATCTAACACTCTTTGTGTGTGTGTGTGTGTGTGTGTGTGTGTAGGGCTGGTCAGGGGGTTCAACCTCATCCTCATTCAATGTAAAATCCAGGATGAGATGAAGAGGGATTGGTTCGGGGGTAATGATGTCATAAGAGACCAGGAAGTACTGTCAGTTTCAGTTACTGGACTACCTGAAAAATGTTGAGATTGATGACATCACTGTCTGATCCCTCCTCATCTTACTCCACCCCCCCAAACCGAAGCCTTGGCTGTTACCATAGAGACGACCTCTAACCCCTTAACACAGAGGAGCCTATTTATACTTTATATATGTATCAGTCCACTATAAATGTTCTCAGTTATAATGATGATAAAGTTCTTATTTATTTGTATAAAGTTATCGGAAGCAGTGCCTTCCATACTTATGGCAGTTTCATGTCGTTAGTTTGGGTTAAGACTTTATTTATTTATCAGTGCCAGTGCTCACTATAAATGTTTAAATGTCGTTAGTTTTGTTTTTGATAAAAACGTTATCGGGAGCAGTGCCTTCCAGACTTAACGGCTATGTGTTGTTTTCATTTGGTTTTTGATAAAGTTATCAGTTAATTTTATAAAGTTATCGGAAGCAGTGTCTTCCATACTTATGACAGTTATACTGTCTCCTACTATGGCAGCATCTGCTGAAGCAACAGAGTCGGGTATACACACGTCTGACCATCCAAGGTCCCACGACATTTGGTTTAAATATTGCTTTTCAGTTTGCCTTGCATTTGAAGTGAGAACAGAATCTAATGGGGGAACAGAATTGAGACAGACACAATCATTTTGACACGGATTCAAAACTGTCCAGCTACAGATGGTCAGACTTCCTCTGTATACATGACTCTGTTAACAGAAATACACCACCTACTGCGACCACACGTTACTACGGAAACAGAAACCCGTAGCAACTGTTTATCACCACAGAAACGTGGTACCCGACGGCGGTGGTTGTCATGACTGTCGCATATTGATTTGATGCACTTAAATTCAAGAGACCATGGTGAATTGACTAATTCTTAGCATGTTTTAAACACATAGCTGCTTTCGTCACGTCTGAAATTACACACTATTTTATATATAGCCTTAAATGTAGTGCACTATATAGGTAATAGGGTGTAATTTCAGATGCATCATGGGTAACAAATAAAAATTACATGCTATTACAAATATCTGAACTTTATATCCTGAAATGATATCATTCAGGCAGCGAAAGAGCCATTTCTGTTTACCAGTTTGGAGCAGTTTATTTCTGATTTGAACCATTATCGGGAGCAGTGTCTTCCATAATGACAAGGGTTGATGGTAGTTTTTGTCTACCAGTGTTTGTGTGTGTGTATCGGGGTCAGTGACTCCCATATTTCACCGAAGGGTGAAGTAACTTATCGGGAACAGTGTTTCCCAGAGTTTTATATCTGTGTGTATTTATTTCTCTCTTTGTGTTAGATTAGTATATCTGATCTGTGTGTGTGTGTGTGTGTGTGTGACCTTCTGCTCTATTGTTACCCTATGAATTAGTTGTAATGGTTGCCTCCTACGTCATGTTACTGTATTTTCCCTTACAAATGCAATCCCTACAACAGACTTTCCCATTCAGGTCAGTAGGATTCTCTTCCTATGTATTTTCCCATGCATGAATTATCAGACACTGGAACTCTTGTTGTAGCTGTCCGCTAAATAATGGTTGTTCTCTTTTTTATTATTGATCACACTCAGTCGATCAGCTAACTAGTGGAGCTGTTCTAACATTTCTGTTACATGCTCGTCAGTGCTAGTCTGAACTCACACATGTTCACCTGACTTTTCTACCACTCACTGGGTGTTACCACGCTGTAGAGGACAGTGTATGGGTGTTTAGAGGTTTCTGTACGGTTAATGACTTGTTCTGTTTTTCTGTTGCTCTTCAATAAACTATTTGGTTGAACGCACTGGACTGGGTGTGTGGTTATTGTTCATTGATCGTCGTTGGAAGGTAACTATCTTGCAATGTTGCAATGCAATGTTGGCGGCCTGGAACGTACCGTCTCTCTACGTGCGCAAAACGCGGTGACGCAACGCCAGTAATCCCAGCAACACGCGACCAGGAATTACAAGAGAGGAGAGGAAACAGACAAAACAACCGACCGCGTATTTTACCAAGAGAAGATGAAGGTTTATGAAAACAACAATTGATTAAGGCGAGTTTTGGTGAGGTGGAGAAAATAGGGAGTCTGTATTTCGCTCCCCATCTCTCTCTTTCTGTCTCTCGATGAGCGTCTGTATGAACTATACCGTTATCTTGATTTGGATCTCTGTCTCTAATGAGGTTACGTTTAATAGGTTAGTCCGTGTATGGATCAGTGATGCGACATGTCCAATTTAAAATGTCAGTAGATTAGTTTGAAAAACTGATTCGATGCTAATTTCTCTTAGCTTATTTAGCCTACTGTCATGTGTGGCTCTTCAACGAGAGCGACTGTTTACTAGGAGAGAGAGGAAGGAGGGTTGGCGTAGGCTGGTTGTGTACTGTATTCTCCCTAAAGCAACAGTAGTCTGCACTGCAGTGCTGTTTTATAATGCAGAGAGAGCGAGAGGAAGAATCGGGGGAATACAGGCTATATTTAGCTTTCCATATTCAGACGCAGAATACCATCAATCAGATAGAAAGCACTGTTATAATCTCTCTCTCTTCTCTCTCTTCGGGGATGTTGTATTATTCAACAGTAGACAGAGGATGTTGAGAGTCAGGGAGAATAGGAAAGAGGGATAGAGAGGAGAGAGGTTAGGGAGGTGTGAAAGTGTCCTGTACTGTGCGTAGTGGTGAGTCAGCTTATATGGAGAGAGTGAAAGGGACAGTTTATAGACAGCTTAGCTTGGCTGATGGAGAGAGGAGAGAGTGGTGTCAGATGTCTCCTAGTGTGTGTGTTTGCATTGATTAAGCAGAAGGTCGGGAGGTTGAGGGGAGATCAACACTGGGCAGACTTGCAGCGGAGTGACACAGAGAGGAATTTAGACTTATCACAGCTTTAACACACACACACACGGCTGAAACCAGGACAAAACCATTGAGTATTGATAGAGGGACGGAGGGTGAGGGGAGATTGAAGGACAAGTGTGGGGTGAGCAGCAGCCATGGCAGAGAACTATATGTACCAGCGTCTGTCCTACAAGATAGAAGAGGAGGAGGAGGTTACGAAGGAGAGAGGGGGAGAACAGATGGTAAAGTCTTTTATATACCGTGTTAGACTCTGTTTGATGTTGTTGTTAGTATATTGACTGTGTGTGTGTGTGTGTGTGTGTGTGTGTGTGTGTGTGTGTGTGTGTGTGTGTGTGTGTAGATGACAGAGGAGGGGACAGAGTGGTTGGTAGATCTGTTAACAGACGTTCAGCTGCAGCAGTACTTCCTGCGTATTCGTGACGAGCTAAATGTGACACGCCTGTCACATTTCGACTACGTCAAGAATGAAGACCTGGAGAAGATCGGCATGGGAAGGCCAGGTGTGTGAAAAATGTCATATTTTAAAGTATTTTAAAAAATCAAGGAAAGCTATTGTAGTGGATTTACCATGTCTATTCCTCTGGAAACGGTCATATCACAGTCACAATGTGGTCATATCACAGTCACAACGTAGTCATATCACAGTCACAATGTGGTCATATCACAGTCACAATGTGGTCATATCACAGTCACAACGTAGTCATATCACAGTCACAATGTGGTCATATCACAGTCACAATGTGGTCATATCACAGTCACAACGTAGTCATATCACAGTCACAATGTGGTCATATCACAGTCACAATGTAGTCATATCACAGTCACAATGTGGTCATATCACAGTCACAACGTAGTCATATCACAGTCACAATGTGGTCATATCACAGTCACAACGTAGTCATATCACAGTCACAATGTGGTCATATCACAGTCACAATGTGGTCATATCACAGTCACAACGTAGTCATATCACAGTCACAATGTGGTCATATCACAGTCACAACGTAGTCATATCACAGTCATAAGGTGGTCATATCACAGTCATAAGGTGGTCATATCACAGTCACAACGTGGTCATATCACAGTCACAACGTGGTCATATCACAGTCATAAGGTGGTCATATCACAGTCACAACGTGATCATATCACAGTCACAAGGTGGTCATATCACAGTCACAAGGTGGTCATATCACAGTGACAAGGTGGTCATATCACAGTCACAACGTGGTCATAACACAGTCACAACGTGGTCATATCACAGTCATAAGGTGGTCATATCACAGTCACAATGTGGTCACATCACAGTCACAACGTGGTCATATCACAGTCACAATGTGGTCATATCACAGTCACAAGGTGATCATATCACAGTCACAAGGTGGTCATATCACAGTCACAAGGTGGTCATATCACAGTCACAATGTGGTCATATCACAGTCATAAGGTGGTCATATCACAGTCACAACGTGGTCATATCACAGTCACAACGTGGTCATATCACAGTCACAATGTGGTCACATCACAGTCACAACGTGGTCATATCACAGTCACAATGTGGTCATATCACAGTCACAACGTTGTCATATCACAGTCTCAAGGTGGTCATATCACAGTCACAACGTTGTCATATCACAGTCTCAAGGTGGTCATATCACAATCATAAGGTGGTCATAACACAGTCACAAGGTGGTCATAACACAGTCACAAGGTGGTCATATCACAGTCACAAGGTGGTCATATCACAGTCACAAGGTGGTCATATCACAGTCATAAGGTGGTCATATCAAAGTCATAAGGTGGTCATATCACACCTTCCTGTCTCCTCCCTAATCTCTTTTCCTCTCTCTTTGTCCTGTAGCAATCCAAGATCTCACATACATAGGGGATAGGGTTGCAGTTTGTCAGAGGTAGGCTGACAGAGTGTGTAATGTATTTTGTGTGTGTTGTAGGCCAGAGGAGGCTTTGGGAGGCAGTCAAGAGGAGGAGAGCTCTCTACAAACGCAAGTCCTGGATGAGCAAGGTACAGCACACAGTGAGTTTGAATCCCTCTTAGCTGTGTGTGTTTATGTGCGTGTGGGCGTTCGTGCATGCATGGCTGAGTGTGTGTGTGTGTGTGTGTTCATGGTTGTGTGTGTGTGTGTGTACACATGTAAGAGTCACTCTAAACTCTAATCTCTGTGTTTGGGCCAGCAGGTGTTTCCAGGGAAAAGACCCGACTCTGACTCCGACCCCCAGCAGCCCCGGGGGGCGTCGCCCACCTTGACGACTCCAGGTGTGTGTGTGTGTGTGTGATGTTCTTTATGTTATCCCAACTCCAGGTTTATAATTTAGAAGATTCTGACCTATTCATGTTTATTAGTGAACTATAAACAGTATTGTTTTAAGGAGTTGTAATTGGAGTATGTTTACTCACATAACTATATGTATATTAACTGTTATTGCGCCTGGTGTTTAAAGGGTTAACCCCGTCAAGCGATGGGCCATCGTCGGGGGCAGCCCTGACCTGTCTGATCCGGGAGGCGGAGCTTCAGCTGTGTGAACGACTGGGAGACGGAACCTTCGGAGTCGTCAGGAGAGGAGAGTGGACCGGACCGACTGGGCAAGTGGTGAGAGAGAGAGTGAGAGAGAGAGAGAGAGAGAGAGAGAGAGAGAAAGAAAGAACGAGGGAGAGAGAGAGAGAGAGAGAGAGAGAGAGAGAGAAAGAACGAGAGAGAGAGAGAGAGAGAGAGAGAGAGAGAGAGAAAGAACAAGAGAGAGAGAGAGAGAGAGAAAGAACGAGAGAGAGAGAGAGAGAGAGAAAGAGAGAGCGAGAGAACGAGAGAGAGAGAACGAGAGAGATGGAGAGTGTAGACCTAATCTTAACAACAATATATTAGGGGATGATTTCATCTGGCAGCTTGTTCACAAAGTAAAATACGTCATCCTCTCCTCCTCTCTTTTTCCCTCCCTCCCTCTCTCTCTAGCTGTCAGTAGCAGTGAAGTGTCTGAAGACAGACAGTGTGTTAGACACTGAGGGGTTGGATGATTTCATCCGAGAGGTGAACGCCATGCACTCCCTCAACCACCAGAACCTCATAAGACTCTATGGAGTGGTGCTCACTCACCCCATGAAGATGGTGAGTCACACATACACACACACACCCATTAAATACAATGTATGAATTAATGTATCTCTAACGCGTGTGTGTGTATTGTCTCTAATGTGTGTGTGTGTGTGTTTATAGGTGACAGAGTTGGCTCCTCTTGGTTCTCTGTTGGATCGTCTGAGGAAGCGACAGGGACACATCCTCATCTCCTCTCTGTGTGGCTATGCTGTACAGGTCAGTGTGTGTGTGTGTGTGGGGGGGGGGGGTATGTGATGTTTTTGCATGATTAGCTTGCACTCACTAGCAAGTTACTTCACATCTGTTAAGTGTGTATGTGTGTGTGTGTGTGTGTGTGTGTAGGTGGCGTGTGGCATGGCATATCTAGAACAGAGGCGGTTCCTCCACAGAGACCTGGCTGCTAGGAACGTCCTGCTGTCGACCAATGAGACGGTGAAGATCGGTGACTTTGGCCTGATGAGGGCGCTGCCATCCCACCAGGATACATACGTTATGGAGGAAAGCCACAAGGTGCCCTTCGCATGGTGAGTGAGTAACTGTGTGGGTGTTCTCACTGCTTTATCCTGTACTAAACAACAACTGGGTGTTCTCACAGGCATTATCCTGTACTAAACAATAACTGGGTGTTCTCACGGCATTATCCTGTACTAAACAATAACTGGGTGTTCTCACGGGTATTATCCTGTACTAAACAATAACTGGGTGTTCTCAGCATTATTCTGTACTAAACAATAACTGGGTGTTCTCACAGGCATTATCCTGTACTAATCAATAACTGGGTGTTCTCAGCATTATCCTGTACTAAACAATAACTGGGTGTTCTCACAGGCATTATCCTGTACTAAACAATAACTGGGTGTTCTCACAGGCATTATCCTGTACTAATCAATAACTGGGTGTTCTCAGCATTATCCTGTACTAAACAATAACTGGGTGTTCTCACAGGCATTATCCTGTAATAAACAATAACTGGGTGTTCTCACAGGCATTATCCTGTACTAAACAATAACTGGGTGTTCTCACAGGCATTATCCTGTACTAAACAATAACTGGGTGTTCTCACAGGCATTATCCTGTACTAAACAATAACTGGGTGTTCTCACAGGCATTATCCTGTACTAAACAATAACTGGGTGTTCTCACAGGCATTATCCTGTACTAAACAATAACTGGGTGTTCTCACAGCCTTATCCTGTACTAAACAATAGCTGGGTGTTAACACAGCATTATCCTGTACTAAACAATAACTGGGTGTTCTCACAGGCATTATCCTGTACTAAACAATATTTGTTTAGTACAAATATTGTACAAATTTGTTTAGTACAAATATTGTACTATCCTCTCCCCTCCTCACTCCTCGTTGTTCCCCCCCATCTCTCTATATGTGTCTCTCTCATCTCTCTCTAGGTGTGCTCCAGAGTCATTGAGGAGCAGGAGTTTCTCTCATGCTTCAGACACCTGGATGTTTGGAGTCACTCTGTGGGAGATGTTTACACACGGACAGGAGCCGTGGCTAGGACTTAACTGCAGCCAGGTACGAACACACAGACACACGCTCACACACAATATGTGTTTGACGGTAGTGCTTGATAAGTTTGTGTGTGTGTGTATGTGTGTGTTTCTGTGTGTAGATCCTCCATAAGGTGGATGTGGATAGGGAGAGGCTGGTGAAGCCAGATGACTGTCCCCAGGATGTTTACAATGTGATGCTGCAGACCTGGAGCCCTCAGCCTGAAGAAAGACCAACATTCACCGCCCTCAGAGACTTTCTTCTGGAGGTAAGGGCACACATTCATGACGTGGTTCACCAAGTGTCCAGCAGAGAGCACTGTAGTGGTAATAATGTGTGTGTGTGTGTGTGTAGACCATGCCTACAGATATGAGAGCGCTCCAGGACTTTGAGGAACCAGACAAACTCCAGATCACCATGAATGACATCATCACCATCATCGAGGGCAGGTCGGTGGGTGGTTGTGTGTTGGTGAGGAAAGAATGATTCATGTTTCTGAAAGTCGGTTAGCTATAGAGTTTATAGAACAGGAATGCTTCTCTGTAATGTGGAACATGGAATCATATCAGTGTGTGCCTCTGTGTTTCCAGAGCAGAGCTCTATTGGTGGAGAGGTCAGAACAGGAGGACGTTGCGTGTGGGACAGTTTCCTCGCCACGTGGTCACGTCGGTCAGCGGCCTGTCGGCCCAAGACATCAGCAGACCACTCACACACTCCTTCATTCACACTGGACACGGAGACACTGACCCACACAGGAGCTGGGGGCACGCTGACCGCATAGACAGGTGCACACACACACACACACACACACACCTGGCTGTTACCTGCAAGTACATTGCCTGACCACTAGAGTGCAGCAGAGCCCTGTCAGTAGTGCTCTTGTTCTTTAGATGTCAGGTCCAATGGGACCAATTGTACCCAAACTGCATGTCATGTAAGTTTTATAAAGACAATTTGAATTACGCTGCACTACATCCCTGGCCTCTACCACCCTCAGCTTGTACTTGGGAAACCCCATGGACCCCCCTGATGTTATGGGAATGGATCCTTCCACTGCCCGACCTACCAAACTACCCAACCGCACCAGGAGTGAGTAGGCTACAGCCACAAACATTTATTTTCTCCTCATAATATCTTCCTCATTCCTAAACTCTCTTCCTGTCCATCAGAGCAGCCTCCTCCTCGTCCTCCCCAGCCTGCTGTCTTGATCAAGAGTACGTATGTGTTTATTTACCTGTTGAGCTATCTATGACTCTCTGATTGATGATAATGATGACGGTGTGTGTGTGTGTGTGTGTGCATGTGTGTGTGTGTAGAGCCGTTCTATGACTCTGTGTTAGATGACGATGATGAATATGAAGGTGCTTCGTTGGGGCTGAAGAGGCTGGGCGTGGCTATGGGCCTTAAACTTTGCCCGTGGGAGGGGCCAGGTGTAAGGTCAGCCAAAAGCGAGGTCTCGCTCATCGACTTCACCGATGACAGCTTTAGCTCGGCCACGCCCTCCCCTCTCACTGAGACATGCCTACCTGACCAGGACACACTCAAGGTACACACACACACATGCCTACACACACATACACACACATACACACTCCGTGGGCAAAATAATATTCTTCTCTTTTTTCTTCCTCCAGGACCTTCCTTCCATCCTGGACTGGCCCCTCCCTCTTCCTGCCTATGACGAGGTTACCACGGAGGCTGAGGGACAATTGGCAGACCAGGAGGTTCGATCTATCACTGGATTGGCTGAGGGGATTTTGGCTCCACCCAGCGCTTATATAGAGGGAAGGGGCTTAACACAGTCAGCTGATCTGTTCCAGGAGCTGCAGAGAGAGGTACGACACACAAACACACACACACACACAGGTTTGTAATTTGAGTTTGGAGTTTTAACGTAGATTTCTTCTCTTTCTGCAGGTGATGGTGAAACTGCGTGTTCCAATGACAGCCGGCCGTTCCCTCCCCTCCTCCCCTCTCCCCCTGTCCCTGGCCCCCCCGGCCCCTCACAGACAGATATACCTTCCTCCCCCCTCCTCCTCTTCTTCCTATGAGGACAGACCAATGCTACCTCCACGCTCCCCCATCCCACCCCTCCGCTCCTCCAAACATGTTTCCCTAGGTGATAGGGGAGACACGCCCCCTCAGATCCCTCCCAGAGACCACGCCTTCTCTCAGCCCTCCTCACGCTCCTCCTCCCCCCTTCCTTTAGTTCCTCCCCTATCTGTCTCCCCTCTCTCCTCCTCCCCCCTTTATCTCCCCCCCCCTCCCCTCTCCGTCTCCCCTCGTCAGAGGACAGGGCTGTATGGTGTTGTTGGTCCTCTCGGCTCTCTAGTCTCCTCCCTCTCTTCCTCTCCTCCCTCCTCCTCCCTCTATTCCTCCAGGCTCACTGCTGCCCCTCCCCCCAGCGCCTCATTGGATCCCCTCTCTGAGGGGCGTGGCCTGTCAATGCTTATTGACAGCTCTCAGAGTTCTGAACGCCCTGCCTACCTGGAGAGATATGGAGCTGCCAAAATGGCCACCGTCCGACCCATGATGCAACAGCAACCAGGCGGGGGTGGGGCCAGGCCTAACACCTCTTTCAACAACAACAACCACAGGACTCAGCATTTAACTACAGCTCCCAGCAGGCAACGGGAGAACAGCCTCATTCAGGTTAGAGATGTTCAGAACAAGCAGTGTAGAATGAGGCTGCATTCGTGCTCTTTGTGTTTAAAATGCATATAAATGCTTTTTGAAGTCGCAAGACCTCTGAACCTGAGATCCTAAAACAGTGCGTGCATGTAGGTGCAGGGGACAGTGCATGGTGTGACAGCAGAGGAGTGTGAAGTGGCTCTGGAGACTCACAGCTGGAACATCCCTCAGGCAATATGCCAACTAAAGGTACAAGAACACACAGACACACACTCTATCTCTCTCTCTCTCTCTCTCTCTCTCTCTCTCTCTCTCTCTCTCTTTCTCTCTCTCTCTAACATCTCTCTCTCTCTCTGTCTCTGTTGTAGGTAGAACAGTTGTTCCGCCTAGGTCTGCGTTCTAGATCAGAGTGCCAGGAGGTTCTAGAGCGTTGCCAGTGGAACCTAGAACAGGCAAGCACCCTGCTACTGGAATCTTATGGGAAAGTAGGCTGAGACAGTCTCCAGGACTACTGACCTTTAACCCTACAGACCTAAAGCTACAGACCGGAAACTACAGACATTTCCCTATAATTACAGACCTTTAACCACAGACCTATAGTTGAAGTCTGAAGTTTACATACACTTAGGTTGAAATCATTAAAACTCATTTTTCAACAACTCCACAAATTTCCACATTTGTGCATGACAAGTAATTCTTCCAACAATTGTTTAAAGACAGATTATTTCACTTATAATTCACTATATCACAATTCCAGTGGGTCAGAAGTTTACATACACTAAGTATGCCTTTAAACAGCTTTGAAAATTCCAGAAAATGATGTCATGGCTTTAGAACCTTCTGATCATTTGAGTCAATTGGAGGTGTACTAATGGCTTAAGGACAACAAAGTCAACGTATTGGAGTGTCCATCACAAAGCCCTGACCTCAACCCTATAGAACATTTGTGGGCAGAACTGAAAAGGCGTGTGTGAGCAAGGAGGCCTACAAACCTGACTCAGTTTACACCAGTTCTGTCAGGAGGAATGGGCCAGAATTCACCCAACTTATTGTGGGAAGCTTTTGGAAGGCTACCCGAAACGTTTGACCCAAGTTAAACAATTTAAAGGCAATGCTACCAAATACTAATTGAGTGCATGTAAACTTCTGACCCACTGGGAATGTGCTGAAATAAATAAAAGCTGAAATAAATAATTCTCTCTACTATTATTCTGACATTTCACATTCTTAAAATAAAGTGGTGATCCTAACTGACCTAAAACAAGGAATTTTTACTTGGATTAAATGTCAGGAATTTTGAGAAAAACTGAGTTTAAATGTATTTGGCTAAGGTGTATGTAAACTTCCGACTTCAACTGTAAACCTACAGACCAGTCCACATGTATACTAGTGAAGCCAGTAATGTAATGGAGTTAATAGGACAGGCATGGCTGAGTCCTACCAAGGGAAACACTAGACAAGCACACAACTGCATGCTCAGTAGTTAAGTTATTATATTGTCATATATAGCTATTACATAGATATATCATTGTTACTATTACACAGTCGCTAACAGGGTCAAGTATGAATATTTATTGTTTGGATATCTAAGAATAATTTATGTTGCTGCAATGACTTCAGCTCTCAGTGTATGTGTGTGTGTGTGTGTGTGTGTGTGTGTGTGTGTGTGTGCGTGTGTGTAAATACCTGCTGTAAATGCTCATGCTTTTACTGTTGATGATCTGCTATGATCAGGGATATAAAAGCATACATTCTGTTGATGATCTGCTATGATCAGGGATATAAAAGCATACATTCTGTTGATGATCTGCTATGATCAGGGATATAAAACCATACATTCTGTTGATGATCTGCTATGATCAGGGATATAAAACCATACATTCTGTTGATGATCTGCTATGTTCAGGGATATTATTCATATATTTTTTATTTTTTTACCTTTATTTAACTAGGCAAGTCAGTTAAGAACAAATTCTTATTTACAATGACGGCCTAGGAACAGTGGGTTAACTGCCTTGTTCAAGGATTCGATCCAGCAACCTTTCGGTTATGGGCCCAACTCTCTAACCACTCGGCTACCTGCCGCCCATATAAAACCATACATTATGTTGATGATCTGCTATGATCAGGGATATAAAACCATACATTTTGTTGATGATCTGCTATGATCAGGGATATAAAACCATACATTATGTTGATGATCTGCTATGATCAGGGATATAAAACCATACATTTTGTTGATGATCTGCTATGATCAGGGATATAAAACCATACATTCTGTTGATGATCTGCTATGATCAGGGATATAAAACCATACATTATGTTGATGATCTGCTATGATCAGGGATATAAAACCATACATTCTGTTGATGATCTGCTATGATCAGGGATATAAAACCATACATTCTGCTCTACCTGTAGCACTTTTCATGACTTCAACACTGAGTCCATATGTAGTGTCCTGCACAGATAACATGTCATTGTAAAGTATGATAATAATGTTGTATTGTAGATAATGTACTATTGTAATGTTAATAATACATGGAATACAAGTATATATATGTTGATAAGTACTGTATACAGTATAGTGTTAAATGGTGCGTGACAGACAGAAGATTTTAAGATGATAAGAATCCTGATAATCATGAAGATGCTGTGTGTGAATAGTGATTATAATTATACCCACCCAATCATACACCATATTACAGACCTATCCACAGGTAGGTACAGATACTGCAAGGTGTGTGTGTCTGTGTGTGAGAGAGTGTTTATGCGTGTGTTGGCTCTTGCTGTTAGTGTGATATTATCTGACGGCAGTAAAATTGGCTGCAGGACAACAGATCTGTAATACAACATTTCTGATATTTTGTAATAAACAGATTTTTGAATCAACTCTGGATTCTATTCTGGTTTCTATTCTGGATTCTATTCTGGTTTCTATTCTGGTTTCTATTCTGGTTTCCTGAAGAACAAAAGGAGTTAAAGAGAGAAAAAGGAGAAAGTGACTAATCCTTGAACTGGACAGATATCAATGGGATCAAGAATAGGAGGTGGGAAAATGTCTTCCCTGAGGAAGGGGAGGGGAGAGGTTAGAGAAGATGGGGGGGAGAGGTTAGAGAAGAGGGGGGGGGGTTAGAGAAGAGAGGGGGGAAGGGGAGAGGTTAGAGAAGAGGGGGGAAGGGGAGAGGTTAGAGAAGAGAAGGGAGAGGTTAGAGAAGAGGGGGGAGGGGAGAGGTTAGAGAAGAGGCGAAAAGGAGACGTCAGGGAGGAGGGAGGAAGAGGAGGAGTAGAAGTGAGGAGTGGAGGAGGGAAGAAGGGGAGAGAGGGAGGGAGGGTTAATGGGGCTGGGTTTACCTCTACAGCTCTTGAAACCCGCACACACACACCACACACACACACACAAAATGATCGATGAGTAGCAGGCAAGATAGAAATGTGAAGATAGTAATTTTGCCCTTTAATGACGGAACTCTTGGAACACTGCCCCCATCAAACTCCTTTTCCATCTCTCTCCCTCGTTCTCTTTTTTAGTTACACTGTTAATACACACCGCATATTTATTTATATAGTGGATTCTTGACATATCTCACTCGTATATCTACTGCTGTACATATTCTTAGTATATCTTGTGTAAATTCATCCTGTGTAGGTATGTATATATTGCATTTGGATTACTGTTACTATTTGGGTTGTTAATTGGATTTCTTGTATAAAAAAAATAAAATTAAATGCATTGATTGTTTGTGTACTTCTTTGACATTTTACTGCATTGTTAAGAACTCGCTATAACATCTGCTAAACTGTGTACGAGACCAATAAACTTTGATTTTATTTGTTACGTTCCCTAGCAAGAAAAGCAAAAATTGTCACTCAAACAGAAGGAGGAACTAACAGAGAGTCACTGACAACAACCAAAATGAAACAGGTGGGGTTTTAGGAGGGGTTCTGAAAGACCTAAAAGACTGGGACCTAAATGACACCCACCATGAGACCCACTAAATTTGCCCAAGAAGTGGCAAACAAAAGAAAAACCCACACCAAACTTGAAGAAAACCCCACACCAAACTTGAAAGAAGAACCCACACCAAACTTGAAAGAAAAACCCACACCAAACTTGAAAGAAGAACCCACACCAAACTTGAAAGAAGAACCCACACCAAACTTGAAAGAAGAACCCACACCAAACTTGAAAGAAGAACCCACACCAAACTTGAAAGAAAAACCCACACCAAACTTGAAAGAAGAACCCACACCAAACTTGAAAGAAGAACCCACACCAAACTTGAAAGAAGAACCCACACCAAACTTGAAAGAAGAACCCACACCAAACTTGAAAGAAAAACCAACACCAAACTTGAAAGAAGAACCCACACCAAACTTGAAAGAAGAACCCACACCAAACTTAAAGAAAACCCCACACCAAACTTGAAAGAAGAACCCACACCAAACTTGAAAGAAGAACCCACACCAAACTTGAAAGAAGAACCCACACCAAACTTGAAAGAAAAACCCACACCAAACTTGAAAGAAGAACCCACACCAAACTTGAAAGAAGAACCCACACCAAACTTGAAAGAAGAACCCACACCAAACTTGAAAGAAGAACCCACACCAAACTTGAAAGAAGAACCCACACCAAACTTGAAAGAAAAACCAACACCAAACTTGAAAGAAGAACCCACACCAAACTTGAAAGAAGAACCCACACCAAACTTGAAAGAAGAACCCACACCAAACTTGAAAGAAAAACCCACACCAAACTTGAAAGAAGAACCCACACCAAACTTGAAAGAAGAACCCACACCAAACTTGAAAGAAGAACCCACACCAAACTTGAAAGAAGAACCCACACCAAACTTGAAAGAAAAACCAACACCAAACTTGAAAGAAGAACCCACACCAAACTTGAAAGAAGAACCCACACCAAACTTAAAGAAAACCCCACACCAAACTTGAAAGAAGAACCCACACCAAACTTGAAAGAAGAACCCACACCAAACTTGAAAGAAGAACCCACACCAAACTTGAAAGAAAAACCCACACCAAACTTGAAAGAAGAACCCACACCAAACTTGAAAGAAGAACCCACACCAAACTTGAAAGAAGAACCCACACCAAACTTGAAAGAAAAACCAACACCAAACTTGAAAGAAGAACCCACACCAAACTTGAAAGAAGAACCCACACCAAACTTGAAAGAAAAACCCACACCAAACTTGAAAGAAGAACCCACACCAAACTTGAAAGAAGAACCCACACCAAACTTGAAAGAAGAACCCACACCAAACTTGAAAGAAGAACCCACACCAAACTTGAAAGAAAAACCAACACCAAACTTAAAGACAGGAAGCAAACTAATAAGTGGAGCAAAACGATACCAGGGAAGATCAGATAAAGGATTGTCTTTCTAGAAAACAAACAGAGAGAGCCAACTAAAGGTGTTAACACTCCACATCACACAGGTAGAGACAACTAAAGGTGTTAACACTCCACATCACACAGGTAGAGCCAACTAAAGGTGTTAACACTCCACATCACACAGGTAGAGACAACTAAAGGTGTTAACACTCCACATCACACAGGTAGAGCCAACTAAAGGTGTTAACACTCCACATCACACAGGTAGAGACAACTAAAGGTGTTAACACTCCACATCACACAGGTAGAGACAACTAATGGTGTTAACACTCCACATCACACAGGTAGAGCCAACTAAAGGTGTTAACACTCCACATCACACAAGTAGAGCCAACTAAAGGTGTTAACACTCCACATCACACAGGTAGAGACAACTAAAGGTGTTAACACTCCACATCACACAGGTAGAGACAACTAAAGGTGTTAACACTCCACATCACACAGGTAGAGACAACTAAAGGTCTTAACACTCCACATCACACAGGTAGAGACAACTAAAGGTGTTAACTCTGTTGAGGGTGCAGGATGGCCTGATTGGATTCGGAGTGCTTTCAGATCTATCTCTTAATCGAATGGCATGCTCACTTTCCTGTTCCCTGTCCTTGTGCTCAAGCTCTCAAACTTTTGCCTTTAGTTCTACCTCTCGCAGTTGAACCTCTATGGGGAGTACTTTGCCACCCGTAGGAGCCTTTTCATCATCCTCCCTCTCCGTAAGGATTTCCTCCTCCACCAAAGCAGTGTAAACTATCTATTTGACTACTACTTTCAAATCAGCATTTGCAACTTTGATGTCATAATGTTTCGCCTTCATACATTTATATAGCATGTCCCACGGTTTTCCACAAATGCTTCCAACTTTTATTAGCTTGTGTGTTTTATGCAACCTTCAAATTGTTTGGATCAGCAATTTCATTTTGATCTATCAAATAACTGATGGACACAGTAATATTTCAGTAGTGAAATGAGATTAACAGAAAATGTGCAATATGCATCAAAACGAAATTAGACAGGTGCATAAATTTGGGCACCCCAACAGAAAAATCACATCAATATTTAGTAGAGCCTCCTTTTGCTAAAATAACAGCCTCTAGATGCTTCCTATAGCCTCTAATGAGTGTCTGGATTCTGGATGAAGGTATTTTGGACCATTCCTCCTTACAAAACATCTCCAGTTCAGTTAGGTTTGATGGTTGCCGAGCATGGACAGCCCGCTTCAAATCATCCCACAGATTCTCAATGATATTCAGGTCTGGGGACTGGGATGGCCATTCCAGAACATTGTACTTGTTCCTCTGCATAAATGCCCGGGTAGATTTTGAGCAGTGTTTTGGGTCGTTGTCTTGTTGAAATATCCAGCCCTGGCGTAACTTCAACTTTGTGACTGATTCTTCAACATTATTCCCAAGAATCTGCTGATATCCATGCAACCCTCAACTTTAACAAGATTCCCAGTACCGGCACTGGCTACACAGCCCCACAGCATGATGGAACCCCCACCAAATTTTACTGTGGGTAGCAAGTGTTTTTCTTGGAACGCTGTGTTCTTTTGCCGCCATGCATAACGCCCCTTGTTATGACCAAATAACTCAATCTTTGTTTCATCAGTCCACAGCACCTTATTCCAAAATTAAGCTGGCTTGTCCAAATGTGCGTTTGTGGTGTGTGTGCAGAAAAGGCTTCTTCCGCATCACTCTCCCGTACAGCTTCTCCTTGTGCAAAGTGCGCTGAATTGTTGAACGATGCACAGTGACACCATCTGCAGCAAGATGATGTTGTAGGTCTTTGGAGGTGGTCTGTGGGCTGTTTTTGACCGTTCTCGCCATCATTCGCCTTTGCCTCTCCGATATTTTACTTGGCCTGCCACTTCTGGCCTTAACAAGAACTGTGCCTGTGGTCTTCCATTTCCTCACTATGTTCCTCACAGTGGACACTGACAGCTTACATCTCTGCGATAGCTTTTTGTAGCCTTCCACTAAACCATAATGTTGAACAATCTTTGTTTTCAGGTCATTTGAAAGTTGTTTTGAGGCCCCCATGTTGCCACTCTTCAGAGGAGAATCAAAGAGAACAACAACTTGCAATTGGCCAGCTTAAATACCTTTTCTCATGATTGGATGCACTCGTCTATGAAGTTCAAGGCTTAATGAGCTCACCAAACCAATTGTGTGTTCCAATTAATCAGTGCTAAGTAGTTACAGGTATTCAAATCAACAGAATGACAAGAGTGCCCAAATTTTTGCATAGCCTATTTTTCACATCTGATTTAATTTCATACAACTTAATATTGCTACACTCAAAATCTTTGTCTGGACAATACCCCAGTACTCAGCTTTTATTAGAAAATGAATGGCATTCCACTGTGATCATTTTCTGTGACGACAGAGTAAATTATTATGCAGCCTCAGAGGGGTGCCCAAACTTTTGCATACGACTGTACAGCGGGTAAACACAAGTATTTCCTGTGACTGTGCCTCAAAACCAAATGTTTACCTGGCCCACCACTCCACCCTGGACTTGAACAGCCTTTACGACCAGGTCCACCTATACAAGGCAGCAGTGCCCACCTTCGCCCGGACCCTAAAGGACATCGCTCTCAAATGCAGCCCCTACACTTCACACAGGAGCAACAGATCAATAGACACCCCGCCCAGACCAACAAGACACTCTCCTAGACCTGAAGGACCCCCCCCCCCCCTTCAAGTCAACCATGCCCACACCCCATTTAGGCCACCTCAGATCAGACCTATGCCCCTCCTGCCCACCCCTTGCCCCCCACTCCCGCAAAGAGGGCCACAACATGAAAGTCACACATACGCCCAGGCCGTGAGCAGGCAAACAGGCCCAACCCCGACTCTTACACTAGACCAAGCCAATAGCCTGTACCAGATGCTTAGCAGGCTCTGCTCACACTTATGGCCTGAGACCAAATCACACGACCAACAACATTGGACACTTTATGTAACACAAAGCCTTCACTATCTCATCCTGGAATATCCAAGGCCTGAGGTCATCTGCCTTTGGCCTAAAGAGTAGGAACCCGGAAATACAGACATTGTCATCATACAAGAAACATGGTATAGAGGCGACAGACCCACTGGTTGCCCTCTAGGTTACAGAGAGCTGGTAGTCCCATCCACCAAACTACCAGGTGTGAAACAGGGAAGGGACTCAGGGGGTATGCTAATTTGGCAAAGAGCAGACCTAACCCACTCTATTAAATTAATCAAAACAGGAACATTTTACATTTGGCTAGAAATTCAAAAGGAAATTATCTTAACAGAGAAAAATGTCCTCCTGTGTGCTACCTATATCCCCCCACTAGAATCCTCATACTTTAATGAAGACAGCTTCTCCATCCTGGAGTGGGAAATCAATCATTTTCAGGCGCAGGGACATGTACTAGTCTGTTGTGACCTAAATGCTAGAACCGGACACAAACCTTACACCCTCAGCACACAGGGGGACAAACACCTGCCTGGAGGTGACAGCATTCCCTCCCCCATATGGCCCCCTAGACAGAACTATGACAAAAACGGGTCAAAACTCCTGCAGCTTTGTACGACGCTGGGTATGTACATAGTCAATGGTAGGCTTCGAGGGGACTCCTACGGTAGGTACACCTATAGCTCATCTCTTGGTAGTAGTACTGTAGACTACTTTATAACTGACCTCAACCCAGAGTCTTTCAGAGCGTTCAGTCAGCCCACTGACACCCCTATCAGATCACAGCAAAATCACAGTCTACTTGAACAGAGCAATACTCAATCATGAGGCAATAAAGCCAAAGGAACTGAGTAAAATTAAGAAATGCTATAGATGGAAGGAATGTAATGTGGAAACCTACCAAAAAACAATTAGGCAACAACCAATTCAATCCCTTTAAGTCAACTTCCTTGACAAAACGTTCCACTGTAATAGTGAAGGTGTAAACTTGGCAGTAGAAAATCTAAACAGTATATTCAACCTCTCAGCTTCCGGAGATGTATGGGTAAACCACATCTCCAATCTTTTTGGCTCAATAACAAAGAACAAACAGCAAAAACATATACACGATCAAATACAAATATACAAATCTTAGAATCAACTATCAAAGACTACCAGAAACAAATGGATTCTCCAATTACATTGAATGAACTACTGGACAAAATAAAAACCCTCCAACCCAAAAAGGCCAGTGGTGTTGATGGTATCCTCAGTGAAATGATGATATATACAGATTCCAATTGGCTATAAACTCTTTAACATCATCCTTGGCTCTGGCATCTTCCCTAATATTTGGAACCAAGGACTGATCACCCCAATCAACAAAAGTGGAGACAAATTTGACCCCAATAACTACCGTGGGATATATATCAATAGCAACCTTGGGAAAATCCTCTGCATTATCATTAAGAGCAGACTAGTTCATTTCCTTAGTGGAAACAATGTATTGAGCAAATGTCAAATCGGCTTTTTACCAAATGATCGTACGACAGACCACGTATTCACCCTGCACACCCTAATTGAAAAACAAACAAACCAAAACAAAGGCAAAGTCTTCTCATGCTTTGTTGATTTCAATTCGGTATGAGGGTCTGCTATACAAATTGATGGAAAGTGGTGTTGGGGGAAAAACATACGACATTATAAAATCCATGTACACAAACAACAAGTGTGCGGTTAAAATTGGGAAAAAACACACATTTCTTTCCACAGGGCCATGGGGTGAGACAGGGATGCAGTTTAAGCCCCAACCTCTTCAACATATATATCAACGAATTGGCGAGGGCACTAGAACAGTCTGCAGCACCCGGCCTCACCCTACTAGAATCTGAAGTCAAATGTCTACTGTTTGCTGTTGATCTGGTGCTTCTGTCACCAACCAAGGAGGGCCTACAGCAGCACCTAGATCTTCTGCACAGATTCTGCCAGACCTGGGCCCTGACAGTAAATCTCAGTAAGACCAAAATAATGGTGTTCAAAAAAAGGTCCAGTTGCCAGGACCACAAATACAAATTCCATTTAGACACCATTGCCCTAGAGCACACAAAAAACTATACATACAGCTGTGAACGATCTGAGATACAAGGCAAGAAGGGCCTTCTATGCCATCAAAAGGAAAATAAAATTCGACATACCAATTAGAATCTGGCTAAAAATAGGTCTGGGGTCTGCTCACCAACCAAGAATTCACAAAATGGGACAAACACCAAATTGAGACTCTGCATGCAGAATTCTGCAAAAATATCCTCAGTGTACAACGTAAAACACCAAATAATGTATGCAGAGCAGAATTAGGCCGATACCCACTTATTATCAAAATCCAGAAAAGAGCCGTTAAATTCTACAACCACCTAAAAGGAAGCGATTCCCAAACCTTCCATAACAAAGCCATCACCTACAGAGAGATGAACCTGGAGAAGAGTTCCCTAAGCAAGGTGGTCCTAGGGCTTTGTTCACAAACACAAACAGACCCCACAGAGCCCCAGGACAACAACACAATTAGACCCAACCAAATCATGAGAAAACAAAAAGAGAATTACTTATTATTTCTGGGATCTAACACAAGTCTTCAACATAACAACAACTCACTCTGCCCTGATTAAATGTGTGTGTGTGAGCTTGCGTGCGTCTGGCCAGCCCAATAGCATTGATTTCCCAGTAAATTACAATGGCTGACTTTTAACTAGGCAAGTCAGTTAAGAACCAATTCTTATTTACAATGACGGCCTACACCAGCCAAACTCAGAGAACGCTGGGCCAATTGTGTGCCGCCCTATGGGACTCCCAATCACGGCCAGTTGTGATACAGCCTGGATTCGAACCAGGTTGTCTGTAGTGACGCCTCTAGCACTGAAATGCAGTGATTAGTTCACTGCGCCACTTGGGAGTCCTAACCCAAGATCTAATCCGAATCATTGCTCTCGCTACTGAGAAATTGCTGAGTTTCAGAAAAACAAAAACCTGGCTTCGATACCGTTCTGCCTAAAAAGAGCTGTCCAAGGTCCTGAAATGTCTAGGTTGCATCCCATCGACCAAGCATATGTCTTCTAAGTGTGTTGTATGTTTGCTTTGAAGAACAACAGGTTGGTGGGAACCCAATTCATTAGAAGAATGAATATGGCAGGTTTGGAGAGAGGGATTTCCAGTTTCCTGTTTTGTTGAAAGGATATCATCAACAAACATCGGTTTTATGAATTAAACACTAAGGAGGAAGAGAGACATATCCTCCCTCTCCCTCGATCTCTATCTCTCTCCATCCCTTTCTCTCTTATCAGCGTTGGCCCAGTAACCAAGGTCGGTGGTTCGAATACCTGAGCCGATAAGGTGAAAATCTGTCATGTGCCCTTGAGCAAGGCACTTAACCCTAATTGGCTCCTGGGGCGCTGTACTACTCAACTAGTACGGCTGACCCTTTAAAACAACACATTTCACTGCACCTATTCAGTGTATGTGACAATTCAATTATTATTTTTACTATTATTAAATGACGCCATATGCTGCCCGTGCTCCCATTCCCAACCAATCCTTTCCTAAACCTCTCGTGAATCAGGATATGTCACGTCACACCTTTAAAAGCGCGAGCAGACTCCCGGTGACCGGCATAGCAAGATGACCTCCCAGTACACACCGTGGAGCGCGGGGAGGGAAACACACACACATCCTTCACTGAGAGTTAACTGAACTTTACGCAGCCAGTGGGTGAGCGGAGCGCACGAGAGGACTGCCGTTTCTACCCAGTGGAATTCGGAGTAGCTTCACCTGATGAAGATATGTTGTTTTTCAGCTAACAGTAAACGGACTTTAACTATTTTTTTGTGGTGTCCTTTTTTTCTCCAGGTCATGAACCGAGTTGGATGTGAGTAAACACTACAATGTTTCGCGCGGTTGTTTGTGCTCCTCTCGTGATGGGCTGAAAGAGACAGAGACAGAGAGAGAGACTAAACCAAATGGATTATCTCTCCACCAAACTCCACCGGCCACCCGTAGAGTAACTAACGGGGCCGGTATGATAGTGTCTAACGTCAGTCTGAGCTGCGGCGTGAGCTGCCCATGGGGAGTCAGTGACAGTAAGACGGTGTTCACGCAGGGAGGAGGTTCAGGTTCTCTGAGTCCTACGGGACATCGCGTGGTGGCAGTGTGTCTGGGGTTCATAGGTACATTCGGTTTCCTCAACAACCTCCTGGTGTTAACGTTATTCTGCCGGTACCATACGCTGCGCTCGCCCATTAACGTCCTGCTGTTGAGTGTGTGTGTTTCAGACCTGCTGGTCTGCGTGCTCGGGACACCGTTCAGCTTCGCCGCTGCCACGCAGGGCCGGTGGCTGATCGGTAGGGCGGGATGCGTCTGGTATGGCTTCATCAACGCCTGTTTGGGTAAGTAGCCTAGTGTCTGTGTGGGTGCCTGCGTGTGTGCCTGCGTGTCTGTGTGTGTGTGCGTGTGTGTGTGTGCGTGCGTGCGTGTGCGTGTGCGTGTCTGTCGTAACCTATCACATTTATTGGATAAACTTAGATGTCTATGGGCATCTCTAAACCTGACCCTGACACAAAACAATGATCCACAACACAGGTGGAAAAAGGAACACACTAAATAGGAGGGGGGGGGGGTTGCCTGTTTTGCATGTTATTTTGGCATTAATACGTGTCACATACAAACTCTTTGGTCTCTTTTTTGGGGTTTCTTAAGTAAGGCAGCTCCATAATGCATGTGTTTCAGCCTAGCTCTGTGCTTTCTGTGGTGGTGGGGGCTGATCATGTGCTTTCTTTGATTGGACTGGTCATGTCAACATCATACTTTCAAAATATTAGCCAGAAAGCTAGCAGTCATCATCATGAATCAAGTCGACAATCTACTGGCAAATCCTTTTCAATCCTTGTCATATGAAGAGAAATAATGAAGAGAAATTATAGATAAAACGTATCAGTGCTCATCAGACATTGGACATAAACATTACACAACAAGTTTGAATTCGCAAATTCAAACTTGTGGTTTGAAAGGAATCAGTGGCAAACTGCAAGCATTGCAAAGCAATCACTAGTCTGCTATTCAGTGGAGTAGATGTGTGGTCCCAAGTCTTCGTTTAAGGGTCTCTTTTCCAAGCTTAAAAGGATAAACATTCAATATTGGCCATGCTGTCAATCCAGCATTACTTCGGCAGTGCTCAAAACAACTGGAAACTCAGGACTGGGAAATCTGACTTATATGAGTTCAAGACAACTGACTCTGAAAAAAATATGTCAGGAACTCAGACCTCTTTCTATAGCTCCAAACTGAAGATCACTGACGTCATCATGATTCAACCTTGTTATTTTCCGAGTTCCCAGTTGTCTTGAAAGCACCATAAATTCAGAGAATGCCAGACTTTGATGACAAGGTTTGATGACACAATTTGCCCAAGAAGGACCGCCGCGTCACCTTCCTGTTCAAATGAGCACAACACAACAAGGTGATCCAAAAATGTCTTGTATGCTGCTGCATAAATTATGTAATATGCCAGTGAGATATGTATACTGTAGCTAAGAAAGTCATACTAAGTGCATGTTGTGTAGTAAGCTGTTAGTAGTCCAAGTGCCTCACCATGATAATTTGGTCCCTTTCCCCATCATAATTTTGCCTACTGTTCTGACTTGGTGGTGCACATGTAGCCTATAACCTGTTTTAGAGAAATGTCATCATCAAATATTGTAAGAGCTTTCATTGTCTGCTTATATGCCCCCTTTATTTATCCTACGGTTTTGACGTAGTGTACAGGGAGAATACTGTAAGAACGGCCCATGTTCTGAATTCTGTCGCTGTACATTTAAAAAGGGCTGAACAAATAGTTATATTGGCTACATCCATCCTAGCTCGCTCATTAATGTCTTGATCGAAATTACGGATTTGTTCATCTCAATTGTCAGTAGAAACCACATTTATTTAAGCAAGTCAGCCATATCAGCTATGTTTTTTTTAAGGCAGTAAATGAAGCTGAATTAACTGTTTCGCTGCCAGACCAGGCTCCACTGATAGCCAGGTGTAGCAATGGTAAGGTGTTGGGACTCTGCTGTTGGGACAGCTTTATGTAGGCCCTAACAGTTTGTGGGAACCATTTGTCACCGTTATAGGGCAATTCATGTATTGTTTAGTGTTGTGGTGGCTTTGCTGGCATGTACCAAAAAATGGGTTTGCCCCACCAAGATTTACATGCTAAAATCGCCACTGCCAGGTCTAATGTTTAAATGTTAAACAGAGCTGCATCAGCACTTAAGTCAGATTTTCTTAATGAATAGTAGCCTAAAGTGATTAAGCGTATAAGTAATTAACTTCGGGGTATAAATCTCCCTCTTACTCTCCAGACACTTGTGTGTTCTAGGTATCGTGTCTCTGATCTCCCTGTCAGTGCTGTCCTATGAGCGTTGCTGTACCATGCTGTGTCGGACGCAGGCGGACGGCACTGACTTCGGTACAGCGGTGGCCGGAGTGTGTTTCTCCTGGGTTTACGCCCTGGCCTGGACACTGCCCCCGCTGCTGGGCTGGAGCAGCTATGGCCCTGAGGGACCAGGTGCGTGTGTGCACGCATGTACTGTATGTGTGTGTGTCTGAATGAAGGTGCAATAAGAAGTCTTCAATCTAATGAAAATCTGTTGGAATATGGAACTACAGTATTTATTACCTAGTAACAGTATTCATAGTAAACATATTCATAGTAACAGTAACAGTATTCATAGTTACAGTCTTCATAGTAAAAGTAACAGTATTCAAAGTAACAGTAGTCATAGCAACAGTATTCATAGTAACAGTATTCATAGTAAACATATTCATAGTAACAGTAACAGTATTCATAGTTAGTCTTCATAGTAAAAGTAACAGTATTCATAGTAACAGTAGTCATAGTAACAGTAGTAATAGCAACAGTATTCATAGTAACAGTATTCATAGTAACAGTATTCATATTGACAGTGTGTATTGTTGTACTGTGGTTCTAGGAACCACCTGTTCAGTGGACTGGAGAACCCAGACACCCAACAACATTTCCTACATCGTCTGTCTGTTCACCTTCTGTCTGTTATTGCCTTTCTCTGTCATACTGTACAGCTACGGCAAGCTGCTCAGCGCTATCAAACAGGTAACTAACCCCTGACCTCTGACCTCTTCTAACCCTTCACTCAGTTTACAGTTTAGAGTTGAGTTTAGAGCTTAGTGCCTGGGGTTTGTGTAATGGTTAGCACCTCCACCTGCAGAACATATACTCTCCATGTCTGCGTCAAATCCTCGCCCCACTACTATTTTGACACACACTTCTCTCCTCACTTTCCTGTCTCTTCTCTACTGTTCTACGTGTTTAATAAAATATATTCAAATACAAAAAGTGTTATTTCCCCACGCTTATTAAAAGAGTTTAGAGCTTAGAGAGTTAAGTTTAGAGATGTGACAGCCGCCTGAGCAGTTGGCTTGGATGCCCTCACCCGCTGTGGACTTAATGATGATAGTTAAAGGTTCTGACTCACCACTGGCTGTGCGGCCAGAACAGTACAGATGCTTCTCAGTCTAGGACTTTGATTATCTTCCTCACCACCACATGTATTAAACACACACACACACATAATCGTTTACATTAGGAATGGAACTTGTGGTTCTGATGTGGAGGACCAAAGCTGCCATAATTAGAATTAAATAAATACATGCAGATATAAATAAATGGATGAATGATTGTACACACATAAATATATATATATATATATATATATATATATATATATATATATATATACAGTAAGTAGTAAGTACACCCCCTGGAAAGTTGTCTTTTTTATATACATATTTGGACAGATGGATATGTAATCTTCACTTCAACACTATTGACAGATAAAGGTTACCCAATTTAACAAATCACAAAAAAATTAACTAAAATGCCTTAGTACACCCCTACCTTTACCATCACATAAAATGGCTAAAATTAGAATTAGGTACCAAAACAAGTGCAAATGATTAGAAAACATTAGAGAGAAACTTAGGAGGGTCCAGCCTTCCATAAATATTAGAAAATTGGTCTGGTTTGGTCTTAAACATATGGGTGTGTGGTAACACATCATTCAAAGATCAAAAATCAGTTGCACTTGTTTTGGTACACCTAATTCTAATTTTAGCCATTTTATTAAACCGGGGTAGCCGGGGAGGCGGTGCTGCTAACCGTCGTGTTTTAGAGGGGCTGTGAGGGTACAGTCATGGTAGGCTGCCTAACAGACAACTCGTGGACTTGCTCCAACACCGTACTCAACCCTTGGTCATGGCGTTCGTCCAAGGTCTGGACCCCTTCCATAAGACCACGAAGCAACTCCTTGTGCCTTCCAATGGCGGCTCCTTGGGAGGCAGTGACATTGAGGAAATGGTCCAAGTCTGCTGGGTCAGTCATGGCCAGTTCGTACGATTACGTTTCAGGTGAGACCCAGGGGCAGACAATGTCGATGTAACAAATGTTTATTACCAGCACAGGGCCAGACAAAACGACAGGTAGGGGCAGGCAAAAGTAAAAAATCCAGATAAGGTTCAAAAGGTCCAGAACGGCAGAGAGTCTCAGGGTCAGAACAGGCAGGGGTCAATAATCCAGAGTAGCATGGGAAGGTGCAGGACGGCAGGCAGGCTCAGGGTCAGAACAGGCAGAATGGTCAAAACCGTGAATAGAGGAACTATAGCAAAAACAGGAGCAGGGAAAACCGTGGGTAGGCTTGACGAAGCAAAACGAACTGGCAACAGACAGAGAACACAGGTATAAATACACTGGGGATAATGAGGAAGATGGGCGACACCTGGAGGGGGGTGGAGACAAGCACAAGGACAGGCGAAACAGATCAGGGTGTGACAAACATGTGTGAGAGGGAGAGAGAACTCCCTCCTGACAAATGTATGACCATATTAAAGATACATATTTCCCTCAGATTACACAGACCCACAAAGAATTTGAAAACAAATCCAATTTGATAAACTCCCATATCTATTGGGTGAAATACCACAGTGTGCCATCACAGCATCAAGATTTGTGACCTTTTGCCACAAGAAACGGGCAACCAGTGAAGTTCAAACATCATTGTAAATACAACCAACAATATAAAACGTGTATGTCATCCCTCCAGGTGAGCAATGTGAGCACGGCGGTGACCCGTCGTCGTGAGCAACGTGTGTTGGTGATGGTGGTAACCATGGTAGCGTGTTACCTGTTGTGTTGGCTGCCGTACGGTGTAGCGGCCCTGCTGTCGACCTTTGGCCCCCACAACCTTTTGACCCCTGAGGTCACCATCGTCCCCTCACTGCTCGCCAAGACATCTACAGTCATCAACCCTGTTATATACATCTACATGAACAGACAGGTACACACACTCACACACACATACACTTACACACACACTGAACTCCTGTGTGGTGTTGTCAGTCTTCAGTTCCTCCCAGCCGTATCCATGGTGACAGTTAGTTGAGGCAAGCTGAAGACTTAAAAGTCTGCATGGACTGCCACAGAGAGCGTGTGTTTTGTCTGTAAAATAAACTGCAACCTGTGTTTGGAAAGTATCCCTGCCACCAAAGACAAATGTGCCCTATTACCGATTCACAACAATGTCCATCAGCAGGCGGTACATCCCAGCAAACACACAACCACCACATACCGTTGTCTCAGCGTTGAGGTCTGATTTGACCTGGGTAAATTTAGTGGACTACAAGTATACGTGTAGAACTGGAAAGTATACTAAGTACACTATGTTTATTCAGGTGTTATACACCCTGCTTGTATGTACTGTGTATGTACTGTGTATGTACTGTGTATGTACTGTGTATGTGTGTTTGTGCGGCCGTGGACGTGTGTGTGGGGGGGGGGTGGGGGGGGGTTGAGAGAGCGAGAGAAAGAGAGGTGTGGGTGTGTACATGGATGATACATTAATGCTAGATTGAATTGGATTTGAAAATCCTCTCAAGTCCCTTCATTTTCATCGATCCAAACACACGCTGTGCTGTGCTCTGGAATGTTGATTTGACCCTCAGATCAATTCTCAATGCTGTAATCAATGTGTGCGTGTGTGTGTCTCTCTCTGTCTCTCTCTCTGTCTCTCTCTCTGTCTCTCTCTCTCTGTCTCTCTCTCCGTCTCTCTCTCTGTCTCTCTCTCCCTCTCCATCTCTCTCTCTCTCCATCTCTCTCTCTGTCTCTCTCTCTCAGTATAGTGTTGCACAATGAAATCTCCAACGAGAAAGAATATAGACAGAGAGAGTGCACTGCGTCATCCCCAGGGCAGTGATGATATGAGCAGGCATATGGCAGGCCCTGACTTATGGGACCAGCTCATATTACATTTGACTGATGGTCGTTTGAGATCTAGAACAATCTGGCCAGACAACAACACACACAGAGGTCTTATGACAGGTTGATAAAGGCTGAACAATTGCAGATAAGGGTGTGAAGAATGTCTAGTGGCTGAAACACACCTGACTGCATTGACAGGGAGGGATATGTGTGTGTGTGTGTGTGTGTGTGTGTGTGTGTGTGTGTGTGTGTGTGTGTGTGTGTGTGTGTGTGTGTGTGTGTGTGTGTGTGTGTGTGTGTGTGTGTGTGTGTGTGTATAGTTCTACAGGTATTTCAAGGCTCTGCTGAGATGTTCTACTCCTGACCGAAGCTCCAGTTTGAAGGCGTCGTCACCGGCAACCAAAACACTCGGAACCATTCGCAATGGGAACGGACACGACGTGCCGGTTGTTTTGGCGTCAGTAGGCCCGCCCACTCCGACTGACTCTGCCAACAAGTCCTTAGCGGCAGCAGATGACCAGCCAATATCACCTCCCAAAATCCCTCCCCCGGTCCAAATCACGCCCCCTGTCCAAACCACTCCCGCTGTCCAAACAACACCCACTGCCACTCCCAAACCAAGACTGACCCTTGTAGCTCACTACAACGGATAGAGAGAGAAAGGCTTTGTGTTCCAATGGAGTAAGAACGGGATACGTCATGGTAAGATAGATGTATTTCTCTCTCTGGAGTAGTGATTTGAAGCTGTGCAGTAAGTAGTGATTTGAAGCTGTGCAGTAAGTGGTTTTGTTCTTATCAATTTGAATGATCAGAAGTCTAATAGATCTGTTAGAGGTGAGGATAAAGTCCCAAGGTGTCTTACTATAATCACTTAATTGATCACAGACTCACACACACATACACAACCACACACAAACACACACACACACACACACATTGGCACATACATATACAGTAACCAGTGGAATAATTTGTGAATTAATTGTTGATTCGATGATGATGAAAAAATGTCTTTCGGGCACAAAATTATTTTTCTGAAGACTCAGGTCAGGAGCATTGTTGCAGGGTAAGCTGATTCTAGATCTGTGGTGATGAGCAACTTGAATTAGTCTCTCTAGACAGATGGATTGCCTCCACAGTGTAACAATGTTCCAGCTTTACACGCCTGTTCATACAAAACATCAGTTTGGCATAAAGGAAAGGTTCATTACGTCACTGCCTTATGCACTTGCTGCCCTACCGTAAACATCCCCCAGACACAAAATAGTAGCTAGCAAGATGGAGCTCAGAGAGGTTATTTTGAATGAGGGCATTTCTCAAGTGGTTAGTTTGCATCATCTACCTAAAGTACTACCTAATTGATGCAAAGTTTGCAGGTTTTGCCTGCAAACTTTGGTTTAGAATCGGGATGTTCTGGCATGTCTGCCTCATGATTTGTTGAGAGACTTGTCTGTCTAAAGAGGACCCTCCCCGGATAGTATTATTTTTTATTTTCGATGTTTCAAAGAGAATCGTTAATCCCAGTACTGTTGCTGCCCTATGTCTGGGATTTCGGAAACTAAACCTGAAGTGAATGATTAACATGTTAGCATTAGGTTTTGAGAGGAAGCATGCTAGCAACAAGACAAGCATTATCTTATTAGCCTGTTCGTATTGGGCTTGAATGGAGAAATAGCATGCCAGTAACAAAACAAGTATTAGCCCATTCGTATTGGGTTTGAATGATAGCAATGAGACAAGCATTAGCCTTTTCGTATAGGGTTTGAATGGAGAATTAACATGGTAGCAATGAGACAAGATTGTATTCGATTTGAATGGAGAAGTAGCATGCTAGCAATGACACAAATAACAATTTGCTTTGGGGTTAAATGAATAATTAGCATACTAGCGGGTCAGAGATAGGGAATTAGCACATCAGCACCTGAGAGGATTTAATTCCTAAACACATTAGCTATGTCACAACAACAAATTACACCAAGCTCCAAAAATAGGGCAAGCTTGTTCTTTTATTCGCTATTAGCTACATTCATTAATAGTGTCTCTTAGCGATGCAGGAATGTTTCAGAGAGACACAGTGTTCTTTGGCAAAGAAAATTATTTGATTCGGTTTTTGATTATGTTTTGTTGCCTAAAGAGCAGTATATTTTGTGCATTTTGTTGATATAAGGATTATTGATGGGTTCTCTGACCTTGTTTCCATGCTTCATACAGAAGCACTGATTGAAAATATAGGGATTTGATACACAAGGGGATTTGATACAGTGTGTTAAGCATTTAAAAATAATATCATTTGAAGTAGCATTTTGTGCAATTATAAATGTTTGTTTAAAAAAATAAAATATATAATATATATATATCCCAGAGAGAAGAAGAGAAGTCTGAGGACAGGAGAGGAGAGGAGAGGAGAGGAGAGGATCTCTCTCAAATATATTCCTCTCCCTCCTCTCTTATTTGATTTCATAGCTGTCAGATTAAACCATGGAGTATAGGGAAGAGAAGAAATTAGAGATCTGAATGATCAAAGTAGATATTATAGTAGATAATATAGTAGATAATATAGTAGATAATATAGTAGATAATATAGTAGATCATATAGTAGATACTATAGTAGATACTACAGTAGATCATATAGTAGATAATATAGTAGATATGTGTTTATTCTGTTGGCATCTTTGACTGTTAATAATTTTTCATTTTTGTTCAATGTGTATTGATTTGGCTACTTTTTATCCCACTTTTTACATGCCAATAAAGCTGAATTTGAATGTGAGTGTGAATTCATAATTATGGCATGTTTCACTAGCCTACCCCACAGACTTCTATTAAAAACCTAACTCAGGAGTGTGGTTGTTGTGGTGGTGGTGGTGGTGGTGGTGGTGGTGGTGGTGAAATAAAAGGAGTTAAGAGTTGAACAGCGTTTGAGATGACAGACTCGTGAATGGAAACAATACTGCCTGATGACTGAGGCTACAGAGGGCTAAATAAAGGGAGAGTAATAAGGGTGATAAGGAAGTCCAGGTGTGCTTAACGATGCAGAGCAGGTGTGCATATGATGGGGAGCAGGTGTGTGTAATGATGGGGAGGAGGTGTGTGTAATGATGGGGAGCAGGTGTGTGTAATGATGGGGAGCAGGTGTGTGTAATGATGGGGAGCAGGTGTGTGTAACGATGGGGAGCAGGTGTGTGTAATGATGGGGAGCAGGTGTGTGTAATGATGGGGAGCAGGTGTGTGTAATGATGGGGAGCAGGTGTGTGTAATGATGGGGAGCAGATGTGTGTGTGTAATGATGGGAAGCAGGTGTGTGTAATGATGGGAAGCAGGTGTGTGTAATGATGGGGAGCAGGTGTGTGTAACGATGGGGAGCAGGTGTGTGTAATGATGGGAAGCAGGTGTATGTAATGATGGGAAGCAGGTGTGTGTGTGTGTAATGATGGGAAGCAGGTGTGTGTGTGTGTGTAATGATGGGGAGTAGATGTGTGTAATGATGGGAAGCAGGTGTGTGTAATGATGGGAAGCAGGTGTGTGTAATGATGGGAAGCAGGTGTGTGTGTGTGTGTAATGATGGGAAGCAGGTGTGTGTGTGTAATGATGGGAAGCAGGTGTGTGTAATGATGGGAAGCAGGTGTGTGTAATGATGGGAAGCAGGTGTGTGTGTGTAATGATGGGAAGCAGGTGTGTGTGTGTAATGATGGGAGGGGCAGGGGGAGGGGGAGTAGGCGTGACAGTAACGTTAATGCTAATATTAGCAATACTATTTTATTCAGCAAATTAAAAGTTGCATAAACAGCGCTTAGTTGGGTTTATCTCTGTGATAATAAAGCAATTGACCTATACAGATACAGATATATATATATATATATATATACATACACAGTTGAAGTCGGAAGTTTACATACACCTTAACCAAATACATTTAAACTCAGTTTTTGACAATTCCTGACGTTTAATCCTAGTAAAACTTCCCTGTTTTAGGTCAGTTAGGATTACCACTTTATTTTAAGAATGTGATAAGTCAGAATAATAGTAGAGAGAATGATTTATTTGAGCTTTTATTTGAATTTATTTTATTGATTTATTTGAGCTTTCATCACATTCCCACTCAATTAGTATTTGGTAACATTGCCTTTAAATTGTTTAACTTGGGTCAAACATTTTGGGCGGTATGATGACTGCATGGTCCCATATTGTTTATACTTGCGTACTATTGTTTGTACAGATGAACGTAGTACCTTCAGGCGTTTGTAAATTGCTCCCAAGGATGAACCAGACTTTTTTTTCTGAGGTCTTGGCTGATTTCTTTTTATTTTCCCATGATGTCGAGCAAAGCTAGGCCTTGAAATACATCCACAGGTGCACCTCCAATTGACTAAAATTATGTCAATTAGCCTATCAGAAGCTTCTAAAGCCATGACATCATTTTCTGGAATTTTCCAAGCTGTTTAAAGACACAGTCAACTTAGTGTATGTAAACTTCTGACCCACTGAAATTGTGATATAGTGAATTAAAAGTGAAATAATCTGTCTGTAAACAATTGTTGGAAGAATTACTTGTGTCATGCACAAAGTAGATGCCCTAACCGACTTGCCAAAACTATAGTTTGTTAACATGAAATCTGTGGAGTGTTTGAAAAACTTGTTTTAATGACTTCAACCTAAGTGTATGTAAATTTCCGACTTCAACTGTATGTTTGTTGTAAGATATTACTTGAATAAATGACTTAATTAAAGTATACAAACCATTGATTGGTCATCACTTTAACAACTTAGAGCAAATAAAGGTTAAATAAAAAAATAACAAATAAAAATTAGTCAGACAATTAAGACCACAGGCTATAATTAATGTCACCATGCGATGATAATGAATGTAGATACACTATAATGGATGATGCTCACCAGATATGAGTCATACAAGACTAATGGTTAAATTAACAACACAATCTATAAACATGTATTTGATCGACAGTTGGAAATGAAAGAGAATGCATGCAGAGCTGTGTCCACTGCCCCCTACCCCTTACCCCCCACACCCCACCGACATATCCTCTCTCTCTCGCTCTCGCTCTCTCTCTCTCTCTTTGTGCATGCAGTGATGGAATCCTCAGACCTACCTATGAATAACAGCCCTCATTGAATACAGTGATTATTATTTTAGCTGGTCACAGTTATATAGGACTCCCGAATGGCGCAGCAGTCTAAGGCACTGCATCTCTCTGACTTGCCTAGTTAAATAAATAAATAATACAATCTCAGTGCTAGAAGCGTCACTACGGACACCCTGGTTTGAGTCCAGGCTGTATCACACCCGGCCGTGATTGGGAGTCCCATAGGGCGGCGCACAATTGGCCCAGTGTCGTCCGGGTTTGGCCGGTGTAGGCCGTCATCTTAACTGACTTGCCTAGTTAAATAATATATACTGTATATATATAGTGTGTGTGTGTTCATTAAATGCCCTCCAGGGGTGAGAACCTGTCACCTGTCAGCTATAATCTGATCCATTTCCCTCCCTTTTTTTCCCGCTCCATCCTTTCTCAGGGTTCTCTTCGGACATTGTTTATTCTCACCCTTCATTTATCTGATAATTGAACCACTCTTCTCACACCTCTCTTTCTTTTTGTCTGTCTCTATTTCTCTCTGTCTCTCTCTCTTTTTCTCAATCTGTCTCTCTCCTTCTCTAACTGTCTATCTGTCTCTGTCTCTGTCTCTGTCTCTCTCTCTCTCTCTCTCTCTCTCTCTCTCTCTCTCTCTCTCTCTCTCTCTCTCTCTCTCTCTCTCTCTCTCTCTCTCTATGTCTCTCTCTCTCTGTCTCTCTCTCTATGTCTCTCTCTCTCTCTCTCTGTCTCTGTCTCTCTCTCTCTCTCTCTCTCTCTCTATGTCTCTCTCTCTCTGTCTCTCTCTCTTTCTGTCTGTCTCTCTCTCTCTGTCTCTCTCTCTATCTCTCTCTCTGTTTCTCTCACTGTCTCGCTGTGGGCCAACAGCTGGTGCTGCTGAGCTCAGTTGTTTTAGGTGTCAATTAGAGATTAAACACACAGGCCCCAGCATGTGTATGGAGATGTGTGACATTGCTTTAATCACTCTCTTCTCCCTCCATGCCTTTTCACTTCCGCTCTTCCATCTTCTCTGAGAGAGGTCAGAGGGTCAGGGTCAACACACACACATACACACAAACACAGGAGAGGAGAGGAGAGGAGAGGAGAGGAGAGGAGAGGAGAGGAGAGGAGAGGAGAGGAGAGGAGAGGAGAGGAGAGGAGAGGAGAGGAGAGGAGAGGAGAGGAGAGGAGAGGAGAGGAGAGGAGAGGAGAGGAGAGGAGAGGAGAGGTTTATCATTGAGTAGCAGTTGGTGGGAGGGGGAAGAGGAGTTAAACCAAATTAATTCAAAATTATTATTAGCTTACACATGACAGGGAGAGACGGAAGAGAGGGATGACAGGGAAAGACGGGAGAGTGGGAGAGAGGGATGACAGGGAGAGATGGGAGAGTGGGAGAGAGTGATGACAGGGAGAGACGGGAGAGAGGGACGACAGGGAGAGATGGGAGTGAGGGAGAGAGGGACGACATACAAACAATAAAATGTATTTACATTTTTATTATAATAATAATATTACAAACAATATGAAAAAAGTAAAATATGTGTGTTGTTTAGGGTCAGGGGTGTAAGGTGGGGCTGTACCGTAATGGCCGTGTTGTGTCGCTGACCCTGGACCAGTTCCTGACCTCTGACCTGGACCAGTCCTCTGGAGGGGCGGTCCTAAACCTCTCATCTGGAGACCAGGTATGGCTGCAGGTGAGTCATGTGATGCAGATTCAAAGAAACAAGGGAGAGGTCTATTTCCTTCCTCCCTCCCTCCCTCTCTCTCTCTCTCTCTCTCTCTCTCTTTCTCGCTCCCTCCAATTTCTCACACTCTCCCTCTCTTCTTTCTTCTGTCCCTTCTGTCTGTCAGTGTATCCAGCTGGCCTCCAGCCCAGAGGGCCAGTGTGTCTGTCGGTGTGTCCAGCTGGCCTCCAGCCCAGAGGGCCAGTGTGTCCCTCTCCCTCGGTGTGTCCAGCTGGCCTCCAGCCCAGCGGGCCAGTGTGTCTGTTGGTGTGTCCAGCTGGCCTCCAGCCCAGAGGGCCAGTGTGTCCGTCGGTGTGTCCAGCTGGCCTCCAGCCCAGAGGGCCAGTGTGTCCGTCGGTGTGTCCAGCTGGCCTCCAGCCCAGAGGGCCAGTGTGTCCGTCGGTGTGTCCAGCTGGCCTCCAGCCCAGAGGGCCAGTGTGTCTGTCGGTGTGTCCAGCTGGCCTCCAGCCCAGAGGGCCAGTGTGTCCGTCAGTGTGTCCAGCTGGCCTCCAGCCCAGAGGGCCAGTGTGTCCGTCGGTGTGTCCAGCTGGCCTCCAGTCCAGAGGACCAATGTGTATTTATTATCATCTCAGTCTAGTTCTGTAATGATAAAGGTAAATCCGCTGAGCTGTGTAAATGTTTTCCCTCTGGTCTATAAAAGGTTGATAAATTTGAGTTGATGTGTGTTTTTACTTGTCTTTCTGTGGGTTGGGGGAGGGGTGGGAGAGTTGGGGAGAACTTATTTTAACTTCTTCCCCTTCTCTCCTTATCCCTGTGTTGATGCCAGGGAGAGACTGGTGCTTTGTAACCTTCTCCCCAACGTGTGCACTCGCTGTATTTTAAAGGAATCAACATTAATTTAGGTCAGTAGATAATATTAACACTATTGGCCTATAGGGGTCAGTAGATGATATTAACACTATTGGTCTATAGGGGTCAGTAGATAATATTAACACTGTTGGCCTATAGGGGTCAGTAGATAATATTAACACTGTTGGCCTATAGGGGTCAGTAGATGATATTAACACTATTGGCCTATAGGGGTCAGTAGATAATATTAACACTATTGGCCTATAGGGGTCAGTAGATGATATTAACACTATTGGTCTATAGGGGTCAGTAGATAATATTAACACTATTGGCCTATAGGGGTCAGTAGATGATATTAACACTATTGGTCTATAGGGGTCAGTAGATGATATTAACACTGTTGGCCTATAGGGGTCAGTAGATAATATTAACACTATTAGCCTATAGGGGTCAGTAGATAATATTAACACTATTAGCCTATAGGGGTCAGTAGATAATATTAACACTATTAGCCTATAGGGGTCAGTAGATTATATTAACACTATTGGCCTATAGGGGTCAGTAGATTATATTACTGTTGATGGCCAATAGGGGTCGAGAACATGGAAACAAAGAGTAAAATACACGTTTTTCAAAGCTTTAATTTAAAACATTCAAAGTGGAAAAAAAACTTTACATAATACATCACGAACAAAACAAACACAAAAAGCATGTGAGGTTTGTAGCTGCAGAAGCGAAGCGGAGCTGCGAGAATGTATTAAATAAGGAGCGGATCAATCAATTCTCAATTATTGTCAATCAATCAATCAATAAAAGCTAACAAACTGCCAGATAAAACATCTAGTGGAGAGAAACTCCTACTGCTAAGAGCACTTTACTGCGTGTGTGTGCCTGTTCGCGCGTGCGTACATGATGTGTGTGTGTCAGACTTCAATCAGTCTTCTATTATTATTCTGTATTCAATAGTGTCCCACATCATTTGCTCCCATTTTAGCTGGTGTGTTGGTTTGTTTTTGTTGTTGTAGTCTTTATGGCATATGTAGTGTGTCTTTGTGTATGCAGTGTGTGTGTGTGTGTGTGTGTGTGTATTTAATTTATTTTTTGCTGTAGTCAGCCGCGTATGCTCTGTGGTCGTCCTGTTCAGGGTACTGCTCTCCGTATCCTCTCAGCATGTCCTGGAAGCTGGGCATTCCCCGCTGGGGTGAGGGGTAGGACCCGTACGACAGCCCCTGCGAGGGAGGGGGATAAGCCCCGTAGGCCTCCTCCTGGCCACTCTGGTATGGCTCTGACTCTGCCTCGCTGTTTCTCTCTGGCTCTCCCTGGCTGTAACGGTGGTCCTGTCTGGGCTCTGCCTCTGGCTCCCCCTGGTGTTCAGCCTGGGTGTTAGCGTATGGCAGCAGCTCCTCCTGGGATTGGTAACGGCGCAGGCGGCAGTTGGTGTCATACTCCGGGTCACAGTCGGGGTCGGAAGGCTCCAGGACTCCGTTCCGTGATCCATCAGCGTTGAGATGCGGCTCGTAGGGCTCGGCAGGGTAGGCGGTGTTACGGTGGGCACCGGAACGCGGCTCTGCGCGGGTTATTGGGTAGCACTCCTGGTCGTAGCCGATGTAGCATTCGTAGCCCTCCTTGGTCTTTCCTCGGGGGCCCAGCGGGTTGCGATCCTCCTGGGGGGCTTCCTCATAGCGAGGAGGGGACACGGGGGCCTGCTGCTGGAGGGAGGGGTGGGTACGTCTGTGCATGGAGGCCGCAGCTTCACGGAACATTGCAAAGGGATCGTTAGTATTAGCGTTAGCATTAGCTTGCTTGTACATGACATTTGGGTCGTTAGCTTGAGCATTAGCAATAGCTTGGCGGTACATGGCATATGGGTCGCTAGCTGGAGCGCTGGTAGAACTGGCTTGGCGGTACATGGCGTAAGGGTCACTAGCTGGAGCACTGGGAGCACTGGCTTGGCGGTTAGCGTTAGCGTTAGCATAAGCATCCCTGTACATAGTGAATGGGTCACTGCGTTGCTCAGGGGCTGGGGGCGCAGCGCGCATTGCGGCGGGTTCGTCTTTGTGTTCATCCTTGAACTCCTCTGGTGCCGTGGCAAACTTTGTTGCGGTAAGAGGGTTACAGCCATCCTCAAACAGAGGATTGCAGGAACCAGGACCCGCCGGGGCAGGGGGTGCAGGGGCACGGGGTGCCTGGGGACGGAAGGACAGTCATGATTATGATAATAAAATGATAATGATGATAATTATAAATATTATAATAATCCTACCTGTAGTGATGCAGCGTAGGCACAACGAGGGTCTCTGGGGTCACAGTTGGGGTAACGGAGGAAGAGGCCGGAAGGGCCTTTCTGGACCAGCTGGGGTTTACAGGCGGGGTCTTTCGGGTCACAGCCCAGGTGGGCGTAGGAGGGCAGAGGCCCAGCAGATGGCTTGTGGCCGAAAGCAGCTCTCAGGTGGAACTGGAGACACTCCACGTCCTCTGCTGAACAGATACGCAGCAGCTCCGCCTTCTGCTCCTGGAAGGGAATAAAAACAATAATGATTACATTAATTTACAGTAGTACAGTAGTACAGTAGTACAATAGTAGTTGTAGTAGTACAGTAGTAGTAGTAGTACAGTAGTAGTAGTACAGTAGTAGTAGTAGCAGTACAGTAGTACAGTAGTACAGTAGTAGTACAGTACAGTAGTAATAGTAGTACAGTACACAGTAGTGTAGTAGTACAGTACAGTAGTACAGTAGTACAGTAGTAGCAGTACAGTAGTACAGTAGTACAGTAGTAGTAGTACAGTAGAAGTTGTAGTACAGTACAGTAGTACAGTAGTAGTAGTACAGCAGTAGTAGTACAGTACAGTAGTACAGTAGTACAGTAGTAGCAGTAAAATAGTAGCATTACAGTAGTACAGCAGTACAGTAGTATTGTAGTACAGTAGTAGTAGTAGTACAGCAGTACAGTAGTACAGCAGTACAGTAGTAGCAGTACAGTAGTACTGTAGTACAGTAGTATCAGTAAAATAGTAGCAGTACAGTAGTAATAGCAGTAAAATAGTAGCATTACAGTAGTAGTAGTACAGTAGTAGTAGTGCAGTAGTAGAAGTGCAGTAGTACAGTAGTAGTAGCAGTGCAGTAGTACAGTAGTAGTAGTAGTAGTAGCGCAGTAGTACAGTAGTAGTAGCAGCAGTACAGTAGTACAGTAGTAGCAGTACAGTAGTACAGTAGTAGTACAGTAGTACAGTACAGTAGAACAATAGTACAGTACAGTAGAACAATAGTAGCAGTACAGTTGTACAGTTGTACAGTAGTACAGTAGTAGTACAACAGTAGCAGTACAATAGTAGCAGTAATAGTGTAGTAATACTGTACCTTGGAGAGGAAGGACTGCACGGCAGGGGAGTAGTAGTAGTACCCAGAATGAGGGTCTTTAGCGGCCACAGGGGAGCGCGCATACAGAGGGGCTGGGGCCTTGACCGGGGCAGGGGCGGGGGCATGTGGGGGCTGGCCCTTGGCATGTGCCAGGGCGGCATAGAGACAATACGGGTCCCTTCACAGGAGATGAGATTAGTATCAATTCATGAGCATGAAATAATATAACACAGACATAAATTAATGTGACTGACCTGTAGGGGTCACAGGCCTCGACAGGGGCAGGGACGGGCTTGGGAGGGGTCTTGGGTTCAGGTTTGGGCCGGTTGGTTGCAGAGGCCACACAGTTTGGGTCCTCTGAGTCGGCGCAGGCCTTGTAGATATCCCCTAGGTGGCCCAGGTAGGCCTTGTAGGAGCGACGGCCCTCAGCACGGTTCTTATTCTGCAGGTAGGCCAGGTAGACCTTGTCCAGCTCCTGGACCTGGGGGGTTAGAGGTGTATGAGATTAGAGGTATATCTACATTTTAGTCATTTAGCAGACGCTCTTATCCAGAGTGACTTACAGTTAGTCAGTTAGTTACATGTTCATACTTTTTTCGTACTGGTCCCCCTTGGGAATTGAACCCACAACCCTGGCACAGCCCGTACTGGTCTACAATTTTTTTTCTGAGGTCTTGGCTGATTTCTTTTGATTTTCCCATGATGTCGAGCAAAGAGGCACTTGAAATACATCCACAGGTACACCTCCAATTGACTCAAATTATGTCAATTAGCCTATCAGAAGCTTCTAAAGCCATGACATCATTTTCTGGAATTTTCCAAGCTGTTTAAAGGCACAGTCAACTTAGTTATGTAAACTTCTGACCCACTGGAATTGTGATATAGTGATTTATAATGTAACCTTCAGACTTCAACTGTATATGAGGTTATAGGTATATGAGGTTAGAGGTACGAGGTTAGAAGTATATGAGGTCAGAGGTATGACGTTAGAGGTATATGAGGTTAGAGGTATGAGGTTAGAGGTATATGAGGTTAGAGGTATGAGGTTAGAAGTATATGAGGTTAGAGGTATATGAGGTTAGAGATACGAGGTTAGAAGTATATGAGGTTAGAGGTATGACGTTAGAGGTATATGAGGTTAGAGGTATATGAGGTTAGATGTATGAGGTTAGAGATATATGAGGTTTAAGGTATATGAGGTTAGAGGTATATGAGGTTAGAGGAATGAGGTTAGAGGTATGAGGTCAGAGGAATATGATATTAGAGGTACAGTTGAAGTCGGAAGTTTACATACACTTAGGTTGAAGTCATTAAAACTCATTTTTCAACCACTCCACAGATTTCATGTTAACAAACTATAGTTTTGGCAAGTCGGTTCGGACATCTACTTTGTGCATGACACAAGTAATTCTTCCAACAATTGTTTACAGACAGATTATTTCACTTATAATTCACTATATCACAATTCCAGTGGGTCAGAAGTTTACATACACTAAGTTGACTGTGCCTTTAAACAGCTTGGAAAATTCCAGAATTAAGAAGCTTCTGATAGGCTTATTGACATCATTTGAGTCAATTGGAGGTGTACCTGTGGATGTATTTCAAGGCCTACCTTCAAACTCAGTGCCTCTTTGCTCGACATCATGGGAAAATTAAAAGAAATCAGCCAAGACCTCCACAAAAAAATAAAATTGTAGACCTACACAAGTCTGGTTCATCCTTGGGAGCAATTTCGCCTGAGAGTACCACGTTAATCTGTACAAACAATATTACGCAAGTATAAACACCATGGGACCACAAAGCCGTCATACCGCTCAGGAAGGAGACGCGTTCTGTCTCCTAGAGATGAACGTACTTTGGTGCGAAAAGTGCAAATCAATCCCAGAACAACAGCAAAGGACCTTGTGAAGATGCTGGAGAAAACAGGTACAAAAGTATCTATATCCACAGTAAAACGAGTACTATATCGACATAACCTGAAAGGCCGCTCAGCAAGGAAGAAGCCACTGCTCCAAAACCGCTATAAAAAAGTCAGACTACGGTTTGCAATTGCACATGGGGACAAAGATTGTACTTTTTGGAGAAATGTCCTCTGGTCTGATGAAACGAAAATTGAATTGTTTGGCCATAATGACCATTGTTATGTTTGCAGGAAAAAGTGGGAGGCTTGTAAGCCGAAGAACACCATCCCAACCGTGAAGCACGTGGGTGGCAGCACCATGTTGTGGGGGTGCTTTGCTGCAGGAGGGACTGGTGCACTTCACAAAATAGATGGCATCATGAGGAAGGAAAATTATGTGAAAATATTTAAGCAACATCTCAAGACCATCTTAAAGCTGGCCGCAAATAGGTTTTCCAAAAGGACAATGACCCCAAGCATACTTCCAAAGTTTTGGCAAAATGGCTTAAGGACAACAAAGTCAATGTATTGGAGTGGCCATCACAAAGCCCTGACCTCAATCCTATAGAACATTTGTGGGCAGAACTGAAAAAGCGTATGCGAGCAAGGAGGCCTACAAACCTGATTCAGTT
>CM042417.1:7184842-7354842 GCA_023634145.1 Thymallus thymallus | reverse complement strand
TCAGTACTTTGTTGAAGCACCTTTGGCAGCAATTACAGCCTCGAGTCTTCTTGGGTATGATTCTAAAAGCTTGGCACACTTGTATTTGGGGAATTTCTCCCATTCTTCTCTGCAGATCCTCTCAAGCTCTGCAGTTATTTTCAGGTCTCTCCAGAGATGTTCGAACCGGTTCAAGTCCGGGCTCTGGCTGGGCCTCTCAAGGATATTCAGAGATACTCCCTGACCAAGGCCCTTGTCCACCAATTGCTCAGTTTGGCTGGGCAGCCAGCTCTAGGAAGAGTCTGGGTCGTTCCAAACTTCTTCCATTTAAGAATGATGGAGGATGATCAATGGAAACAGGATGGACCTGAGCTCAATTTCGAGTCTCATAGCAAAGGGATCTGAATACTTACGTAAATAAGGTATTTCTGTTTTTATTTTTTATAAATTTGCAAACATTTCTAAAAACCTGTTTTCGCTTTGTCATTTTGGGGTATTGTATGTAGATTGATGAGGAAAACATGTAATTTAATCCATTTTAGAATAAGGCTGTAACATAACAAAATGTGGAAAAAGTCAGAATGGGACTGGCCACCCCTCAGAGCCTGGTTTCTCTCTAGGTTGTCTTTCTAGGTTTCTGCCTTTCTAGGGAGTTTTTCCCTAGCCACCATGATTCTACGTCTGCATTGCTTGCTGTTTGGGGTTTTAGGCTGGGTTTCTGTATAACACTTTGTGACATCTGCTGATGTAAAAAGAGCTTTATAAATACATTTGATTGATGGATTGGCCTGAATACTTTCTGAATGCACTGTATATATATATATATATATATATATATATGGAATCATGTAGTAACCCCAAAAAATGTAAACTAATCAAAATATATTTTATATCGGAGATTCTTCAAAGTAGCCACCCTTTGCCTTGATGACAACTTTGCACACTCTTGGCATTCTCTCAACCAGCTTCATGTGGTAGTCACCTAGAATGCATTTCAATTAACAGATATGCCTTGTTAAAAGTTAATTTGTGGAATTTCTTTCCTTCTTAATGTGTTTGAGCCAATCAGTTGTGTTCTCTCAATTGGTTTCAAATAAAGAAAATAAAGCTACTAGAATGGCCCAGCCAATCACCTGACTTCAATCCCATTGAAAATCTATGGAAAGAACTGAAGATCAAGATTCATAGAAGAGGCCCACGGAACCTTCAAGATTTGAAGACTGTTTGTGTGGAAGAATGGGCCAAAATCACACCAGAGGAATGCATGCGACTAGTTTCTCCATTCAGGAGGCGTCTTGAAGCTGTCATTACCAACAAAGGCTTTTGTACAAAGTATTAAATAAATATCAGTAAGTGTGTTCAATACTTTTTCCCCTGTGTCATTTCACATTATTACACATAACTTAATTTCTGAACGTATTTGTTTTGGTTGGGTTGTTACCAACATCTGGTGAAAATTTCATGTCAATAGCACCTTCGGAAATATATTTACTGAGAAAAATGGTGACGTGTTCAATACTTATTTCACCCACTGTACACTACCGTTCAAAAGTTTGGGATCACTTCGAAATTTCATTCTTTTTGGCTTTTTCTTGGCAACTCTGCCTAGAAGGCCAGCATACCGGAGTTGCCTCTTCACTGTTGACGTTCAGACTGGTGTTTTGTGGGTACTATTTAATGAAGCTGCCAGTTGAGGACTTGTGAGGTGTCTGTTTCTCAAACTAGACACTCTAATGTACTTGTCCTCTTGCTCAGTTGTGCACTGGGGCCTCCAACTCCTCTTTCTATTCTGGTTAGAGACAGTTTGCGCTGTTCTGTGAAGGGAGTAGTACACAGCGTTGTACGAGATCTTCAGTTTCCTGGCAATTTCTCGCATGGAAAAGCCTTCATTTCTCAGAACAAGAATAGACTGACGAGTTTCAGATTAAAGTTCTTTGTTTCTGGCCATTTTGAGCCTGTAATCAAACCCAGACACTCAACTAGTCTAAAGAAGGCCAGTTTTATTGCTTCTTTAATCAACAGTTTTCAGCTGTGCTAACGTAATTGCAAAAGGGTTTTCTAATGATCAATTAGCCTTTTAAAATGATAAACTTGGATCAGCAAACACAACGTGCCATTGGAACACAGGAGTGATGGTTGCTGATAATGGGCCTCTGTACGCCTTTGTAGATATTCCATAAAAAAATCTGCCGTTTCCAGCTACAATAGTCATTTTCAACATTAACAATGTCTACACTGTATTTCTGATAAATTTGATGTTATTTTAAATGGACAAAAAATTTGCTTTTCTTTCAAAAACAAGGACATGTCTAAGTGACCCCAAACTTTTGAACGGTAGTGTATATATATATTTATTACTCATCTGTGTAGTGGTCATGTTAGCTGAGGATGTTGTATATAAATAGTCTAGGTATGCGTGAGATGGCGTATGTAATTATTTCTACACTAACAGGTGTTTCTTAGCGCCTACAGACCTGCCAACCTGCCGCAGCACATTGAAACACAACGGCTCAAAACCCACACTGATAATTTAGCCCGTCTACGGAATGCATGGGATCCACAGAATTCACACACACCTGCTTTTTATAAAAGGCTTCATTTAACAAACACAGTGGAAATGGGGGGGTTCTTACGATCTTAATGTCTCTTACACACACACACACACACACGCAATCATGGGTATATAGGGTCTTCCTCATTCACTGCAGGTCCTCATCATCAAACAGATCCTCAAAGTCTGAGAAACAGAGAGACAGGTAGACCGAGAGAGAGACAGATGGGGAATAGATAGAGAGAAAGAGAGAGAGAGAGAGAAAGAACACATCAGTGAGTTTCTGATTTGATTGACACAGCTCCTATCTGCTGAGTGACATAATACAGTATATGCATGCTGAAGTTTGAAAACATCCTAAAATAGTAGTCCAGTATGTAGTACAATTCATAAGAGGTCATGCAGTAGTACTGTAGGTCAGCATTTGGTATGTAATGCCTCAGGACTTTAGGTTCCCTAAGGATAGGAGAGGTTTGGTGTTAACAAAATGTGAGTGCTGCTTTACAGGAGCTACAACCACTCAAAGGCAAAATCACTGACACCACAGAAACACAGGGGAATGTGTTTTTCTGCTGGGTGTGCGTGAGTGCCTGTTTAATACGTGGTGTGTGTGTGTTCAAAGCGGCAGGCTGGCTAGGTCTCCAACTGAGTTTCAGTCTAACAGGAACCATAAACCCCTTTATCATCCCCCTCTCCTCTCCTCCTTTTCCTACTCTCCTCTTTTTCCTACTCCTCCTCTCCTCCTTTTCCTACTCCTCCTCTCCTCTTTTTCCTACTCCTCCTCTCCTCTCCTCTCCTCTTTTTCCTACTCCTCCTCTCCTCTCCTCCTTTTCCTACTCCTCTCCTCTCCTCTCCTCTCTTTCCTACTCCTCCTCTCCTCTCCTCTCCTCTCCTACTTACCTATCTCCTCTCCTCCTGACATTCCTCCTATCCTTTCCCTACTCCCCTCTTCTCTCTACTCCCCCTGTCCTCCTCCCATTCCCCCCCTTTACCTAGTACTACCTTTTACATCTCCTTCTTTAAAGGGATACTTCGGGATTTTGGCAATGAGGCCCTTTATCAGATGAAATCATGGATACCATTTTTATGTCTCTGTATCCAGTATGAAGGAAGTTAAAGGTAGTTTTGTGAGCCAATGCTAACTAGCGTTAGCACAATGAATACATATCTATGGGTATATGTTAGCATGCTAGTTAGCAATTGCACTAGCGCTAATTAGCAACTTCCTTCAATATGCACACAGAGACATAGAAATGGTATCCACAAGTTCATCTGACTCTGGGGAAGTAGGTAAAGGGCCTCATTGCCAAAATCCCAAAGTATCCCTTTAACCATTCTCCTCTCCACTCCTATTTTCTTTTTAATGATCGGTTTCTATGTCATGTGTTGCTGAGCCATAAACTGTTTGTCCTGTGGCTAACACTGCCAGATGGAAAAACACATTAGCTACAATTGCGTGGTGTGTGTTGTAAATTGGAAAATACGTTAGTTTCTGTGAGACGGCCCTGTTGGCAAAGGAAACACACACGGAACACTTTCATAAGACCTCTTCCTAGCCCCCTAGATCCTTCTCTACCCAGTCTGGCCCAGTGTTTCCCCCAACCTCTCCAGCCATTCCACTTATTTGATCTATTCCAGCACCAGCACACCTGATTCTACTGGTCAACTACTCATCAGCACTCGATTAGTTTAAATCAGGCATGCTAGTACTGGAACAGAACAAAAAAGTGAAATGGAATACTCAAGGATAGGTTTGAGAAACACTGCTCTAGTCTAGCCTCCAGTCCCGCCTATCCTCTACCATGTGTGTGTGGATGTTTTTGTGTGTGTGTGTGATATATATATATGTGTGTGTGTGTGTGTGTGTATGTCTGACCGTTGAAGAAGTCTGAGTGCACTGCTTTCTCATTTGCTGCAAGGTCCATGAGCAGACCGCTGCTGCCCCCTGCCTGAAGAACAGACACACGCACACACAGGAACAGTTTTAAAACAATGTAAGCCATTTATCAAAGTACACATGAGATAGAAATCGAAGAGAATTCAGTCTACAGACAAGAAGGGTGACAGTTTAGGCTTAAAAAAAAACAGTCTGTGCTATAGCCTAGCGCCCATGCACTATGGTCTAGGGTTGATGTGCATTCCCGGTAAAACACTTGTGTCCCCCGTGAACCGGCTCGTACATAAAGCATCCTTCATTCGTGGGCGAAACTGAGGGCTAAAAACTGTATGGAGAAGGCAGAATGCTGCCTAGAGGTTTCTGTCTTCTCTCCATTAAAACTAGTTAAGGATGGAAATGATGCCTGTGCAGTCTGAATGGAGGATGCTTTATGTACGAGCCGATCCATTGGGGACACGAGTGTATTACTGGGCATGCACGTCTAGTTCTCGAAAACTCTAGGCAGCATTCTGCCTTCTCCCTACAGTTTTCAGCCCTCAGCTTCGCCTACAACTGGCTCATGTGAACTACAATCTGTGTTTTAATGTTTAGAAACGCCAATAATCATCACTTGAGATTAGGCTTTAGAAACATACCCCTTATGTTTAATCAACAAGATAGAATCTTTCAAATAAAAAATATACACTAACTGTAGCAGTTTTGCACATATGCATACAACTATGGGTGCCTCCATCTGATGAAACTACACTTCTGCTACCCTTCCTGAGTTAGCCTTACGCAAGAAAGCTAATTTGCACAGTTGGTGCCCAGTCTTCCATCTGTTTTTCGTAAATATATGGCCGTGTGGGAACACTAACCCTATAAAGGTGTGTATCAATTTGACCTTTAGTTTTTTTTTGTATTGATATGAAAGACAATGTCCTTATGCTTCCAAAATCGTAACGCAAGCAATGCGTGTTAATATCCAGACCGAGCGTCGCCGCTCTTAACAAACCTCCCGTGCAGAAGACGCCTTCGTCCAATGACTCGTATGTGTGACGTAATGGAACTGAGAGTCATGATCAAGCGCCCATGCACTATCTTGTACTACATTTATACACGTTTCTAGCCCATCTCTGACAAAATGCATAACTACCTAGTTAGCTAACGTTATTAGTAGCAAGTTCCCAACAACTGTGTGTTGAACACGACGAGTGGATAACGGCAGGCGTTTTTTCTATCTGAGTCACTAACGTTAGCTAGTTAGGTGGCTAGGTTAGCGTTGGAGTTACTGTAGCTAGTGATCATGAAACCAACGGTGTACGAGATGATTACCTCGTCTAGATCCACATAAGGTCCGGCGCCTTCAGGGAACATCTCGTCCACCGCTGGTTTCATGATCATTTATGTTTCTGACTAGGTACCGTAATTAATATTAGCTTACTAGCTAGCTGTTTTCTTTCAGCGTAAACAATACAAACCGGTCCCTTTTCCGTGTAACACCACTTCCTGCTTTGGTAACAGTATAATGCGCTTGACTTTCACAAGGAACCAACGGTGGTTTGGGTGTATAGATCGAAGCAAAGGTAGGCTACATAATATAGCCAGGTATAGCTGCAGACTTAGGTACAACTAGGTAAAATATGGTACAAACATCCTATCCTATCTGTCTGGTAAGTGTAGTTTAATAACAGTTTCATGATAAGTGTAATGTGTTATAACAGTATTGACGTGGTAACTATAGTTAATAACACTATCGTCATGGTAACTATAGTCGTGGTAACGCGTGTCTCCTATCTACTTCTCTTCCCACATATAGACCACACCCATGCACCACTGCCCTTCCCACATATAGACCACACCCATGCACCACTGCCCTTCCCACATATAGACCACACCCATGCACCACTGCCTTTCCCACATATAGACCACACCCATTTCTTTTTTTACCTTTATTTTACTAGGCAAGTCAGTTAAGAACATATTCTTATTTTCAATGACGGCCTAGGAACAGTGGGTTAACTGCCTTGTTCAGGGGCAGAACGACAGATTGTTACCTTGTCAGCTTGGGGATTTGATCCAGCAACCTTTCGGTTATGGGCCCAACACACCATGTACCACTGCCCTTCCCACATATAGACCACCCCCATGTACCACTGCCCTTCCCACATATAGACCACCCCCATGTACCACTGCCCTTCCCACATATAGACCACACCCATGCACCAATGCCCTTCCCACATATAGACATTTTTGTATGTGTGTGTTTGCCTGAGAATGTTTTACTATTCTTCCTTTGTCAATGGTTTGATACCCCTGCTTTATAGTGGCCACATCAGTACTTGCTGTTTGACTAGACGCTCAGGAGGGGGCAGCAGAGATCGTTTATCCCACTCGCAATCTAACCACTGTTGCAGAAGAAAGGACATTCATCAGTCTGATTTCAAAACAAAACTTTAATTCCTAATATACAGAAACCCCATGTCTTCAGTTTGAGGCCAGAGAACTGACTCATGTTGTCAGCATTCTATTCATCCCTTGAAGAAATGTCCAAAGCTAGACATTTAATCAATCAAACTACCTTATAAACTAACAGATCTCCAACTACAGACAATAAAGTCTCTATATATAAAATATATGTGATAGATAGTCGGAATGAGATGGTAAGTAGTATGTTGGATGATAAGATTATAAGACCAACTGTCAGTGTATATAAACTATTAGACACTAGGTCTAGGGAAGTGGACACATGAATAACCCCACAACCGCTGACCTCTGAACCTCCATCTAGTCGCAGCCCGTTTGGTCAGTAACACTCATCTTGAAGGTGTCAATGTTTTCTTTAGCCAGCAGCTGCCTGGCCTTCTCTACTTTCTCAGCGGGCAGGAAGCGGGAACGTCCAAGGATCCAGGCGTAGTCGACATGGAAAATCCTCAAAACGTCGGTACAGCTGTACACCACTGCTACACTCACATAGTCAGTACTCACCACCCAGTACGGACTGTAGGGAGTGACTGAGAGAGGGTTGGAGAGAAGGGGTGGGGGGATTAAGTAGAGCCTTGATAGTTATAGACAGTAGAGACTCAATAGAGTCATGGTAATAGAGTTATTGACAGTAGAGGCATGATAGTTATAGACAGTAGAGACTTGATAGTCCTGGTAATAGAGTTATAGACAGTAGAGACTCAATAGAGCCATGGTAATAGAGTTATAGACAGTAGAGACTCAATAGAGTCATGGTAATAGAGTTATAGGCAGTAGAGACTCAATAGAGCCATGGTAATAGAGTTATAGACAGTAGAGACTCAATAGAGTCATGGTAATAGAGTTATAGACAGTAGAGACTCAATAGAGCCATGGTAATAGAGTTATAGACAGTAGAGACTCAATAGAGTCATGGTAATAGAGTTATAGACAGTAGAGACTCAATAGAGTCATGGTAATAGAGTTATAGACAGTAGAGACTCAATAGAGTCATGGTAATAGAGTTATAGACAGCAGAGACTGAACTGAGACTTGATAGAGTCATGGTAATAGAGTTATAGACAGAGACTCAGTAGAGACTCGATAGAGTCATGGTAATAGAGTTATAGACAGCAGAGACTCAATTGAGACTTGATAGAGTCATGGTAATATAGTTATTGACAGTAGAGACTCAGTAGAGTCATGGTAATAGAGTTATAGACAGCAGAGACTGAACTGAGACTCAATAGAGTCATGGTAATAGAGTTATAGACAGAGACTCAGTAGAGACTCGATAGAGTCATGGTAATAGAGTTATAGACAGCAGAGACTCAATTGAGACTTGATAGAGTCATGGTAATATAGTTATTGACAGTAGAGACTCAGTAGAGTCATGGTAATAGAGTTATAGACAGCATAGACTCAATAGAGACTCAATACAGTCATGGTAATAGACTTATAGACAGTAGAGACTCACAGTAAGAGAAGCTGACTCCCAGTTTGGCTGGATTTTTTTGGTCTCTGACCACTGCTGTCCCCTCCACAGTCCGCACCTTACCTTTACTGGAGGCAGAGATGTACACTGTTACCACTTTTAGAAAAAACATGTCTATGAGAAAATCTAGCTTTCAGTTCAGGGAGGACAGTCAACTTCTAAATGTCTATGTATGAGATAAGGTTGGACATAGTTCATACATACACATACACATACACAAATAAATACTGACTAGAACTGGGAGTTGAGGACTCTGATGGTGCCGTCTCCCCTCAGAGAGTAATTGGCCTGGATGCACTTCCCTCTCTCAAAGGATGCTGGAAGTTTCGCTATCTCATACCACGTGTCCAGGTACTGATAAGGGTAGAAGAGGAGGTTATTAAAAATGGACGCTTTAAATCACAAAAAAAAACCTGTGTGTTTGTGTGTACCTGCTTCAGGTTGAAGTTGGGCTGGATGCTGGGGGTGGGGCATGGACCCCAGTGGTATGTCTGGGCCGAGACCAGAGGGAGAAGGAGGAGGATCCAAAACATAGGAAACATTTTTCTAATGGGAGAAGAGGAGAGATGAGGGAATGGGAAGAATGGTCAACTGTAAGGTATAGTACAGCTGTATGCCTATGAAGTACAGGTAACCGGTTATCCTGACTATCTGAAATGCTTTGCTTTTTACATTCCATCTTTTGTCCCTTGACACGCCATCTGAGTGATTCAACTCTGCAGGCATTCAACTATACAGCTACACCTGTTCCTCCGGTTCCCTTCCCTGTGAACTTGCTTATATGATGGAGATTATATGATGTTCGTGGGTATGGTGTTTGTGTGTGTGTGTGCACCCCTATGGGAACCTATGGGAACTGTGCCCAACCCTCAGAAAACAAAACATACCTGCCTCAACGGTGTTATAACCTTCATCCTACATTGAAAAACAATAACTCAAACCTGCCAGTGTCATTTAAATAGAAAGCTTTGCTCCTAAAGCTCAAAGACGAGTTGTAAAAAAAGATAGGGCAAAACATAGTGTAAAAAACATAGTGTTATACTGTACACTTAATATTTTATTTATTTATTTAGTAGACTGCTTTCAGGAATACATAAAGGCCTACTTACTCCACTGTAGGCTAGACTAATATTTATTTCCATATAGTTTGTTTATGTTGACTTTTGCTAATTCAGCCAAATGTCATCCCATGACTTCACACAGTCACTTCACATTCATATGTTCCAAGCATGCATCATGTTTTAGATTAAGTAAAAAAAAAATAAAATGTATCAGTTCACTTTATCTCATGAATTTCTAGACACCCAAATATGTTACATAATATATTTCTAAACAATACTTTTTCACCATCTCTAACCTACAGACATATAAGAAAAATGTTTCTTACCTGTGCTCTTTTTACACACTTTATCAAGAAATAGCAACTGCACAAATATGTATATTCAGCAGAATATATTTCCTAAAGCTGCTGCGTCGCTTAGGTCTCGGGATGACAGAGAGGGAGTGTGTGTCTTCGTGTCAGTCTGAGTCCTCACTGACAGTGCACCCAGCACGAGGCGGGTGATTAGATAAATTGTTGTCATGAGACCGTACCCTCTCTGTGTGCATTCTGGAGAGAGAGGTGCAGAGAGAGAGAGTCTGTTTGTCACGTTGGTATAATGATCAGGAGACAGGCGCAGGAATGCGTAATAAGATTTTTTATTTCTACCCAAAACAAACCACGTATACAAAACACAAACAAAAGAATGAAGAGTACCTCGAATAAATACAGGGGGCGAGACCTGAAATAGCAAGTGCACAATATGATGATGTAATAACATTGGCACATTAAACACGTCACAAAAGCCAAAATGACAAAGCACAGGTAGACACAGGACCAACGGACATTGGAACAATAAACGACAAGACAATGATGAACAAAGGGCACACTTATACAATTACTAATCATGGGGGAATGGGTACCAGGTGTGCGTAATCAAATAGTTCAGTCCCGTAATCAAACAGTTCGGGTCTCGCCCCGAATAAATACACGGGGCAAAACCACTAATAAATACAAGGGACGAGACAGTGCACAATGATAAATGATAAAACATGGGACAAGACCCGTAATCATACACACTGCAGTGAAAGCCAAAACAACAAAGCACAGGTAGTCACAAGACCAACGGACATGGGAACAATAACCGACAACCCAATGGTGAAACAAAGGGCACAATTATACAAATACTAATCAGACTAGTTGGGGAAATGGGAACCGTAATGAGTCAGTTAAGTGACACATATAAAACCGGAGACATAGACCTCCGGAACTGGTGCACAGAATGAGCAACAGTACCAGAGGGATCCGTGACACTGTTGTGTGTTCCTCAGAAGATGCTGTCTTGTCATTTAATCGCTGATTCAGGCTTTCGTCTCCTCTTATCGTTGAGTTAGACCCCATCCCAATAGTCTTCAAATGAACAAACAATAAATTATGTATAATTTAATTATTTCACAAGATAATGTAGTTACAGTTACTAAGCTATGTGTGTGTGTGTGTGTGTGTGTGTGTGTGTGTGTGTGTGTGTGTGTGTGTGTGTGTGTGTGTGTGCGTGTGTTTGGTTTTACTATCCTTGTGGGAACCGGAAGTCCACACGGATAGTAAAACAAGGAAAACCTTTCACTGGTCCCCACAAGGAAAAAGGCTATTAAAGGCTTAGGGGTTAGGTCTATGGTTAGGACAACGGTTGAGGTTTGAATTAGGGTTAGGGATTAGGTGTAGGGTTGGGAGTTTAGTTTGGGGTTAAGGTTAAGGTTAGGGTTAGGTTAAGGAAAATAGGATTTTTAATGGGAATCAATTGTTTTGTCCCCACAAAGATAGTAAAACAAACATGTCTCTGTGTTTGTTCTCAGGTCACAGCCCGTCTGGTCTGAGGTCGACACTGACGGTGTCCTGGACATCATGGAGACGACTGATGACATCACTGGCAACGTGTGCAGGCATGAATCCAGGCAAAGTCAACATGGAACAGACCAGGGGTGTTGGATTCCAAATTAGTCAATTCACATTCCCACTACAGCAGTCCATTCCAAGCATTGGAGGCTGCTGAGGGGAGGATGGCTCATAATAATGACTGGAATGGAGCAAATGGAATGTCATCAAACCATGTATTTGATACCATTCCACCAATTCCGCTCCAGCCATTACCACGAGCCCATCCTCCCCAATTAATCCGCCACCAACCTCCTGTGATTCAAAGTCATTTTCCGTCACAAATTGGTTAGGAATTCCTAGGCCAGTCTTAATAATCTGTGCAGGAGTAGAGCCTAGAGAAACTACTGTAGTCTGTACACAGAACCCAGTATAGGTCACCTGGGAAACGTAGACACACAAAGAGAGATAGGTGAAGTAGGGGCAAGGGCTTCAGGGTAGATTTCGGGCTAGGAGCTAGGCTGGTTGGGAGGCATTTTTTTGTTTGACCACGCCCTCAATAGAGTTCGCCACCCCATTGGCCCTGTGGGGAGAGTGGGAGGAGCTTGAATATAATAATAATAATAATATTAATAATGGATTTATTTTATAAAGCGCTTTTCAATACAAGTAAAATGTCAAAGTTGTCATTTTGAAATTGCACCTTGTGTATTCTACTATAATAACTCTCAACATTAAGCTGATAGAAAGATACTACTGGTAACTAACCCCTTCTATCTGTGCTTGAGACCACTGGTTGAGAACAAAACACGTAATGTGAAAAAGTAGATCTTAAACCCGGGCCTAATATTCTAAGAGTTGATTTGGGTTGGTCCAGAGACCAACGCGTGGGAGTGGCTGTGTGAGAAGCGCGCCAGTATATCTCACATAACTAGAATGAGATTAATTTTCTATGATCTCTCTCCCTGCGACTGTCATCTCCAGCGTTGCACTTCATCATTTATTTCCTTATAGAATCAAAGCTGCATGAAGGGTTCTGGGGGAACTGCAGCACCCCTGATAAATTGAAATGCATTTGCCAAAATTATAGAATTACTGCTGTCTGTTCAGAAATAAATGAAATCATTCAGAATAGCCTACTACAACATGAGAATGCCTATAATTTAACCACAGAGGATCATTAGTTTATTTTTTCAAATAGCCTACATGTGGATTGTAGCCCACGCGCGGCAAATCTGTCAGTGAAAAAACAGCACAATCGAGGGAAATGACAGGTTGGAAAGCAGTGTCTCCTGCTGAAAAGAGAAGGATATGCTGTATGCTACCAACACATTTGATCAATTTCCAAATATTGTTTTACAAGAGAGAGAGAGAGATAGGCACATGGACAATCCCCAGTAAGTGAGCTGCGCATCATTGGGTGAATCAGTGAAATTGGAACGCATTTTTAGGACTATAATTTCCTCCTGGTATTGTAGCCTACAATATGTCTCCACATACCTAGGCCTAGGCTATTGATGGATTCAAGACAAGGTCGTTTTTATTGATCTCAGATTCTCCGTTTGTCAGTGTCAAAGTAGCCTGACATTTCGATCATTTGTGGTATTAAAAAAATATCTGCCAACGTCTCCAGTCATGTAAAATGACTTAAAACATTTTCCTGGACCTTAGGCTATTAAACATGTTTCCCATGTGTGCAACTTCTGTAAGGGCCTCTACTCTGCTCTATGCCACTATTCAAATGCAATCAAATGAAGGTGCTTTTTTTCCTTAAGCGTTCTGGTACCTCAGAACTCCCCAGACCACCCCCCTCTAGCGCTCACTTCTTGTTCCGGCATCTCCCAATTTACAAATTAAGTACTGTTCTCAAGACAATACAAAGCATCAGCAATCCCAACTGAGTTCCTAAAATAAAATAAATAAAAACATATAGATCACTGCAGTGAGTCGAGTCCAGTGATAATGAAACCGAGCACTGATTGGCTGAAGTTATAGTTGCTCGTGCGCACTACTTTGGTGAGGGTGAAGGAGGTCAGAGAAGAGTATCGGTAGTTGGGTAGGTAAATGAAACTGGGATAATACAAATAAAAAAAACGTTTATTTAGTCAACAAAGACTTGAATCTGCCAATAATATATTACTTCATTGTTGTTATCTAGCTACCTGATGGAAAAATATACATTAGCTAACTAGCTTTAACATTAGCTGACGTTAGCTAGCTACAGTAGCTAACGTTAGTCAGTTTGCGATCCCGCTTTAGCTAATGTTAGCTTGGTGCTAACTACGAGAGGTAAGTAGTAACAACATTGCTATAATAGTAGCTGAAAACTGAAACTAGCTAACTAGCAATTTAGCTTAGCCTTTGGAGGCTTGGTTGTTAGTGTGATGGCATGAGTGATGTTTATACTGTGAAGTCATAAACCTATTTGACATTATTTTTCAACTCATGAATGATGTAGTTAGCCTAGTAGATAGCTACTGACTTGTCTTTACCTCCTGTCCTTTGTAACAGCAAACTGTTTGAATATTAGAAATCGTTTGAAATGGTCTGAATCTGTCAGAGATTTCCAGTGGTATTGGGGCTTTAAGGGAGAATGCTGCGCAGGACCGTTTCCTTCCCCATTGAGGTAATATCTAGTTATAGCTAGAAGTCGTTCATATTGTGCCTACACAAAAACAAAACAATTGTCTATTGCTTTGGCAACATTATTTCAGTTTCATGTAAAAAAAGCTCACCTGAATACTGTACTAGTAGTCTGCCATTTTGCTTTACAGTCATGTATTTGTTTCAGTCCAGCAGACTTTCAGTCAGGCCTAAAGCCTTTAAAGATTAATTTCTTGTGGTTCTAATGTAGGCGGGGCGGCTGCAGCAGCTGGGTCTGCTGGACTGTGCCTCCCACGGTGTGACATCATGCTCGGTGCTCGACCTCCCGGCTCTCCCCCGAGGTCACCAGGGTTCACGACAACAGGAGGATGAGCGGCGGGGCCGGTACTGGGGGCCTGCCGAGGCTGGCCAATGGGAGGATGAGCGACAGGGCCAGTACTGTGGGCCTGCCGAGGCTAGCCAATGGGAGGATGACGGTGGGTTAGTGGTCGCACCATCTTTTAATAGTGAGTATCGACTCGTTGAACAATATACAATTTGGATTATTTACCTTCTCAGCTCAGAGAGTGGGAAGTGGGGTGGACCTGGGGTCTCGGTTGTGAGAGTGGGAAGTGGGGTTGAACTGGGGTCTCGGTTGTGAGAGTGGGAAGTGGGGTGGAACTGGGGTCTCGGTTGTGAGAGTGGGAAGTGGGGTGGACCTGGGGTCTCGGTTGTGAGAGTGGGAAGTGGGGTTGAACTGGGGTCTCGGTTGTGAGAGTGGGAAGTGGGGTGGAACTGGGGTCTCGGTTGTGAGAGTGGGAAGTGGGGTTGAACTGGGGTCTCGGTTGTGAGAGTGGGAAGTGGGGTGGAACTGGGGTCTCGGTTGTGAGAGTGGGAAGTGGGGTGGACCTGGGGTCTCGGTTGTGAGAGTGGGAAGTGGGGTGGAACTGGGGTCTCGGTTGTGAGAGTGGGAAGTGGGGTGGAACTGGGGTCTCGGTTGTGAGAGTGGGAAATGGGGTGGAACTGGGGTCTCGGTTGTGAGAGTGGGAAGTGGGTTGTAACTGGGGTCTCGGTTGTGAGAGTGGGAAGTGGGTTGGAACTGGGGTCTCGGTTGTGAGAGTGGGAAGTGGGGTGGAACTGGGGTCTAGGTTGTGAGAGTGTGAATTTGGGTGGAACTGGGGTCTCGGTTGTGAGAGTGGGAAGTGGGGTGGAACTGGGGTCTCGGTTGTGAGAGTGGGAAGTGGGGTGGAACTGGGGTCTCTGTTGTGAGAGTGGGAAGTGGGGTTGAACTGGGGTCTTGGTTGTGAGAGTGGGAAGTTTGGTGGAACTGGGGTCTCGGTTGTGAGAGTGTGAAGTGGGGTGGAACTGGGGTCTCGGTTGTGAGAGTGGGAAGTGAGATGGAACTGGGCTCTTGAGGTGTCAACCATGCAGTAGTAGTCAGATTCATTGACACATCAGGGATGTATGTGTAACACTTGGTCCTTACTCTCCTCTTTCCTGTCCCCTGTGTAGGTAGCACCGGGGGACCAAGATGGAGGGATATGTATGCCAGCTCAGACCAGCTAAGGTGAACACACACACACACACACACACACAGTTATAGCCATAGCCTTCATCTATCTGCTAAGATCTGTGTGTGTGTGTGTGTGTGTGTGTTTAGGTCAGACTCAGTGGAAGATGATGGCTATGATTATGAAGGTGAGTTTTTCATTGGTTATTGGCTGCTCTTTATGACCAATTCAACGGTGTGTGTGTGTGTTGGGGGGGGGGGGGGGGTGTTGTGTGTCTGTTTTGATGTTTTGTGTGTTTCAGAGGGGAAGCAGAATGATGACTCTGTCAGGCTGTATGTGTCAGAGGAGGAGAGGATCCTCAAATCTGCAGACCTGTGAGTACCTTACACCCAGACAACTCCTAGCAAATCAAAATATATTTGTCACATGCGGCGAATACAACAGGTGTAGACTTTACTGTGAAATGCTGACTTACCAGCCCATTCCCAACAATGCAGAGTTAAAAAGTACGAAAAATTATCAACAAAAATAAAGGAAATAGTAACACAATGAAATAACAATAACGAGGCTATATACAAGGAGTAACAGTACCAATGTGCAAGGGTAAGAGGTAGTTGAGGTAATATCTACAGTAGCAGTCCAAAGTTTGAACACACCTTCTCATTCCAGAGTTTTTCTTTATTTTTACTATTTTCTACATTGTAGAATAATAGTGAAGACATCAAAAGTATGAAATAACACATATGGAATCTTGTAGTAACCAAAAAAGTGTTAAACAAGAGATTCTTCAAAGTAGCCACCCTTTGCCTTCATGACAGCTTTGCACACTCTTGGCATTCTCTCAACCAGCTTCATGAGGTAGTCACCTAGAATGCATTTCAATTAACAGGTGTGCCTTGTTAAAAGTTAATTTGTGGAATTTCTTTCCTTCTTAATGCGTTTGAGCCAATCAGTTGTGTTGTGAAAAGGTAGCCGTGGTATACAAAAGATAGCCCTATTTGGTAAAATAACCAAAATAACCATATTATGGCAAGAACAGCTCAAATAAGCAAAGAGAAACGACAGTCCATCATTACTTTAAGACATGAAGGTCAGTCAATCCAGAACATTTCAAGAACTTTGAAAGTTTCTTCAAGTGCAGTCGCAAAAACCATCAAGCGATGTGATGAAACTGGCTCTCTTGAGAACCGCAACAGGAAAGCAAGACCCAGAGTTACCTCTGCTGCAGTGGATAAGTTCATTAGAAAATAACATTCTACAAAACAAATGAATTAGCCTATGAACATTGACCTTTGAAAATAAGTGAGGCAGTGAGATAAACTTAAAATAGGTTAATTCGTCAATGCCATATGGCTACATCTCCTATTTCTCACTTTTAAGCATCAATGGTAGATTTATTTTAACAAAGACGAGCATCTCCACTTTTTCAGAAGACAGTCTGTTCCTCTTTTCATCCACGATATGTGAAACAGCTAAACAAGCGTTCGCTGTCCACACTTGTGGAGGGCGCAGAGAGGTAAGCTCGTGCCACGGTTGCGAGAGCAGGAAAACAGCCCTTGTTGTTCTGCCAGTAAGCCAGAGGTTGTGCGCTCTGTGGAATGGGTGCCTCTGAGAGGTAAAGCTGCAATATGCGATACAGCTCTGCTGCTGCTTTCCCGTGCCTCTGGATTTTCACTCAATATTTCGTCGTACATTGCCAATAAGGAACCATATCGTGGAACTTTTTTGGAAGGCTGGTCTGTGTCTTCTTGGTTCGTTGCTCGGTGACACAGCCTCTGTTCTTCCGGTTGGCTAAGGTCAATCGCTGCCAACACACTTGAAAGCTTTTGCTTGACTTTAACCTTAACTGCGTCCGGGAAATATCTGTCCTTGTACCTATAACAAAACATTAGTTGATCAAGATTTATTCTATTTGCAACGTAATATCCTAAGCTAAATTTCAAAATTGATATATATATATATTGATCCTACCATTTCTTGTTGGCCAGAATTATACATTTTCAATTTAGCCTAAATAGGGAAAGTTTACTCTTTCACTTTTTGATTTCATATAGGCCTTATACATTCTAGTCAATATTTATTTTGTTAATAATATTTTTTCTGGTTTAAGGCTCTCTCTCACCTTGGGTCGATGATTGTAGCCACACAATAAAGAGGTTCTGTTTCGATGTTGGCGAATCTTTGATTCACGGCTTCCAGTAGTGTGTTTTTTTTAAGTTTGCAGCCCATGATCTGTTTCATCACTTTTTCCAAGGAGACGTTTCAGAGCAATTATGGATGGAATAACATCCGCGGCAGATGCAGATGATGAGCAGCTTTCTCTGGTGAGCTCCTCAAAAGGTGCCAGAAGGGATATCATATTTTTAATCAGTCCCCACTGATTGGCCGTTAAGTTTGCGGGTAAATCGTAATCAGCTGAATATGCACCCAATGCATGCTTCTGTTCCAATAGACTTTGCAGCATATAAAAGGTGCTATTCCACCTGGTGATCGGCTAGTTTAGCTGTGTCTGCACAGTTTGCAATTTGGAGTAGGCGAGATGCGAATGTTTAAAGTGGCCAACGATTCGTCTCCTGGTAGCTACTACATCACTAATGTTGCGCTGAGACAGCACCCCATCCTGTACAACAAGCTGGAGAGTGTGGGCTAAGCATGGTAAGATTGGCAATGAAGCGTCTTGCATGCATTTAGCCATGTTCCGGGCATTGTCTCGTAGTATGACATGTACCTTTTTTTTCGGAATATTCCACATTTGGAACATGTTCTCGTATACCGCAGAAAGAGCTGCAGCAGAATTACAGCCTGTGAATTCTTGCGAATGTAGAATCACTTGATGAAGATTGAAGTCAGCATCAATAAACTGAGCTGTCAAACTTAGCATTGACATTGGGCATACGTCTGAGCTCCAAATATCACTTGTAAAACTGATCGACATTGTCTTTTAGTAGGCTGACAATGTGTGAATACACAGTTTGATATAGCTCCGGCAGTGCAACATCAGCAAAATATCTACGACTCTGAAGATTATAGCGTGGCTCCATATGCGACATTAGCTGGCGGAATCCCAGGTCCTCGACCACACTAAAGGGCTGGTCGTCAAGTCCAATAAACTCAATTATTTTTGTTGTGATCGCTTTGGCTTTTTGACTGTCGCGGCTGTACATTTGGGTTTTCTGTATAGTTGCCTGTATTGTTGGCTGAGCCTGTTGGCCTGCTATCTTGGCTTTCAGGACTTGAGCTAGCTTCGCATACTCCTTATGCTCCTCGAGGTGATGCATTCTGCCGCGATACGCCATCACATCTGGTTTGTACTTAGTGGGACTATAATTTGTTTTTTAATAGGATCATAACCCAACACACCTCCAGGCTGTAAAGGGCTATTTGAACAAGAAGGAGAGTGATTGAGTGCTGCATCAGATGACCTGGCCTTCACAATCACCCGACCTCAACCCAATTGAGATGGTTTGGGATGAGTTATACCGCAGAGTGAAGCTGGTTGAGAGAAAGCCATGAGTGTGCAAAGCTGTCATCAAGGGTCAATTCAAATAGTCTGGGTAGCCATTAGGTTAACTGTTCAGCAGTCTTATGGCTTGAGGGTAGAAGCTGTTATGGAGCCTTTTGGTCCCAGGCGATCCGGCACCGCTCTATGACTTGGTTGGCTAGAGTCTTTGACAACACCTGGTATAGAGGTCCTGAATGGCAGGGAGCTCGGTCCAAGTTATGTACTGGGCTGTACGCACCACCCTCAGTAGCGCTTTGCGGTCGGATGCCAAGCAGTTGCCATACCAAGCAGTGATGCAGCCAGTCAAAATGCTTTCAATGGTACAGCTGTAGAACATTTTGAGGATCTGAGGGTCCATGGCAAATCTTTTCAGTCTCCTGAGGGTGAAGAGGCGTTGTCATGCCCTCTTCACGACTGTGTTGGTGTGTTTGGACCATGATAGGTCCTTAGTGATCTGGACACCAAGGCTGTTGTGATAGCAGTTGGTGTACTATCCACTTTCTAACATGTGGGTTTGTAGGAGTTCAGAGGAGAGGCGTGATGTTCTAGCAGAGTTGGTGTATTCCCGAAGCAGACTGATGCAATTGAACTCAGAGCTGCAGAGAACAGTGGAGGTAGCTGATGACAACAACACACAGCTACGCACCGAGAACACTGCCCTGCGCAATCAAGTCAAAGGGTAACCATATTAGCAACCACACACACTGCCCTGCACAAGTCAGTCTGTTCATTATTATTTGTGTGTGTGTGTATGTCAGGATGAAGCAGTCAATCCATGATGCAGAGCAGCTGATGGATGAGCTGGAGGAGATCCGGAGCCTATTGGTTGAGAAGGGCGATGCTACTGGCAACCTGGAGGCCTACATCAAACAACTGGTGGGTAACCAAGAAGTGGTGTACAGCAATAGTTAACAAGAAACCATCAGTGGAGGCTGCTGAGGGGAGGACGGCTCATAATAATGGCTGAAATAGAGCAAATGTAATGGCATCACATAGATACCATCACATATTTGATACCATTCCACTGATTCCGCTCCAGCCATTACCACGAGCCCATCCTTTCCAATTAAGGTCCCACCAACCTGTGGAAACCATATTTAAATGACAAATAAAACCAGGCAACTGAACACACCTGATTTGACCAATCACCTCACCAACTGAGCTAATTGGTCAATATGAAGTAACTTGATAAACTGATGGTGAGAAATACAACTGTTTTCAGGAGAAAGAGAAGGAGATTTTGGAGGACCAGATCGAGACCATCGGCAGTGAGGTATGTTGACCTAACCCTTCTTGACCCTTGACCCTGTTAGAACAGACAAACTGAACATTTCACTGGCCAGACAATATGGAGGCAAAATAGACATTGTTTGTCCTCAAAACATCACAGAACGGTTCTATTCTCTTCTCTCTGTCTCTCACCCCTAGATGTCTCGTATTATACCAGACAGAGCCACTGACAAGAAGAAGATCACTAACCTCAGCCAGGCTCTACAAGCCTTACAGGTAACACACACACTCAGGGGTAATTTTGGTCTTTTGGATTTTGTTCCAGCCCTAATAGTAAATAATAGTGTGTGTGTGTGTGTGTGTGTGTGTGTGTGTGTGTGTGTGTGTGAGAGAAACAGCTTCAGCTCGAGGAGAGCAGACTCACTTTGGATCACAGGGAAGAGGTCATACGTAAGGTAGGTGAAAACTATGTATTGAAGATAATGTTTACATTGAAATCTGAAAATCCTTAGACATGCCACTTGGCTAGTCTATTAGCTGGATGGCCAGTGCTCAACATCCCATTGTATGTGTCTCTCCTACAGAAGGACTTTGTAGTTGAGCAGCTGGAGCAGTCCCTCACAGAGTACTCCTCCATCGCACAGGTACGTCACACACACACATATTTAACGGATATACACTCTGGGCTTTATGCGTGTGTGTTTCTCTGCTCTCAGGATCTGAAGGAGAAGATGAAGGATCTAGAGATCCAACTGGCAGAGGCCGTAGTGTAACTACACACACACACACACACACACACACACACAATCATAACATCCCTCACACATCACTCTCTAATTTTGTCACATTGTTTGTAATAGTTCATACCCTCTCTTTCTCTGTAGTCATGGAGGAGACGGGGGTTACATGGCATTAGATGGGACTCTGTCTGCAGCCACTCAGAGCTCCATCTCTCTAGGGGAGAGGGCTGGTGGGAGGAGCTATAGTAGGACTGTCTCATTGTGATGGATGGAATGGAATTATTATCTACTTACCAAACTACACACATGCCTTCCTACATAACTACCAACACACACACACAGGTACATCACACACACACATATTTAACGGATATACACTCTGGGCTTTATGCGTGTGTGTTTCTCTGCTCTCAGGATCTGAAGGAGAAGATGAAGGATCTAGAGATCCAACTGGCAGAGGCCGTAGTGTAACTACACACACACACACACACACACACACACACAATCATAACATCCCTCACACATCACTCTCTAATTTTGTCACATTGTTTGTAATAGTTCATACCCTCTCTTTCTCTGTAGTCATGGAGGAGACGGGGGTTACATGGCATTAGATGGGACTCTGTCTGCAGCCACTCAGAGCTCCATCTCTCTAGGGGAGGAACTGGGTCTACTATCATGCATGATGGTGGGTCACACACACACACCCCCTTACAACCAATCACTCTCTCCCCATCTTCCCCCAAAGTGCAGGAGTGCTTGTCTGTGGTGTTTGTCTCCACTGTGTGGTGATCAAGTAGTACTACATGACAATGTGAGTTTAGGGTTAGGTAGGGCTTAGCTGGGAGACAGGCTGCATTCCAAACACTTAAAAGACACACCCTCTCCTCTCAGCCCTCAAATTAAGCGGACACATCTGATGATGTATCATGACGTCTGACAAGTATACACTTGCAGGGCGAGGGAGGAAGGAATGATTTTTAAATGGACCACCTTGCCCGGAAATGTGTTCATCCCGCGATGATTGTGTTTTCAGACACTGGTAGCTTGTGTGTGCATTATATAACCTACAGTCAATTATGATTGCATGTCTACTTATATTAACTATATAATTATTCATATACGCTTACTGTATGATGGCTAGCTTATTAATTAGCTAACTAACGTTAGCCTGCCTAGCTGGAACTTATGAAGAAGGAAAATGTTTAATTTCCAAAAGCTAACCAATCAAAAACATAATTACTTTTATGATACGTGTTTGAGCCGTCATGTGCATTAGTAGCACCATTTCTAACTTATTTACATTTGATTTTACTTACACTTGTATGTTGACTTCTCCATATTATTGTTTGTTTTAGGCTTTGGCTGTCTTTTCTTAGCGGATGTGCAATCATCGCGAATTGAATTATGGGGCGTTTCAGGCCCCGATGTGAACATAATTGTACACTCGCAAACTGTCTTTTATGTGTTTGAAACGCAGCCACAGGTTGAACTGGAGTTACTCAATGAGAGGAGCAGTACTGCGCTAGCCTGCAACATCACTTCCTTCGGTCCAAATGATTAGCCAAACAAGGGAAGTTCGCAACGTAAGCCCCTCAGGCCTCGTTTTGATCGAGTTCCTGATCATTCCTTCCTCCCTCGCCCTGCAAGTGTATACTCGTCAGACGTCATCATACGTCATCAGAAGTGTCCACTTAATTTGAGGGCTAAGAGGATAGGGTGTGTCTTTTAAGTGTTTGGAATACAGCCACAGTATTTTCACACCAGTTTATTGGTTGCTAAAATATGTGTGTTCACTTCCTACCCCAGGAGGACTCCTCTGATGAGGAGGAGGAGGAGGAGAAGGTAGAGGAGGAGCAGAGAGTGGAGGAGAGGGTAGAAAGAGAAGAGGATGAGAAGAAGGAGGAGGTAGTTAAGGAGGAGAAACAGATGCTAGAGGAGAAGAGTGTTGTGTGGTCAGATCTGGTGGGAGTTGTCCGAACAGCAGGAGGTTTCACCCTGGGTTTCCTGGTTCCTCTGGGGGTCCTGGTCTCCATGGTCCCCGACTGCTACGACCACTGTACAGGACTCAGCTTCACCAACACTTTCTGGTCTACAGCCAGATACCTCATACAGCCATACTGCAATGTGCACCACATAGGCCTCCCCCCGCTGTAATACACACCAGAGGGGGCTGGTGGGAGGAGCTATAGTAGGACTGTCTCATTGTGATGGATGGAATGGAATTATTATCTACTTACCAAACTACACACATGCCTTCCTACATAACTACCAACACACACACAATAATAAAACTCCAACCCTGATCTTCAACCCTCCCAGGCTGCTATGCTGCTGTCAACTAAATAAACCAGAATACTGCATCATACATGGACAACTATTTGTATTTAACATTTAAAAAGTAGATTCGATTTTACAATGTGTAATTATTTATTTTTTATGCACATTTTAAATGACATATTAAAGGTTGGACTAAAAGTTGTTAATGTTTGATTATTTGTTGTCTAATTTATGTATAGTGTTCTGTACAGTACAGAAATGCAATGCCACATCAGTCTACTCTGTCATTTGATTATTTTATGTATAACATTCTTGTTTTTCCCTGGTTTGGATTGAAAATATTATTTACATTTAAATAAATAGAATTGTATACCGTAAGGTCGAATATTTGTTTATAACTAACCCAAGATACACCAGAGCCTGTCATTTCTAATGCGGGTAAATGAATCAAGGCGGGCAGAACAAGCAAGGAGGCGGTCAGAGCCAAGCACGAGCTAGTGAGATCCTATTGGCGTGTTCTAACATCTATTTGCATATTTCCGTAAGGGAACACATATTCTGTGAAGTGCAAGTGTACAATAACTCAATTCGGCCTTGCACTCCTAAACAAAGCAATTGTTTAAAACTTTGGCAAAGTATACAAAACGCAGTCCACTCTGTTCATACCAGATTCTAGTTTTGGAAACAGAAAACTGGAGAAAATGCCTCGTTCCATCTTCTCCCACCGCCCGCCACTGGGCTTCCTCTCATCGCCATATTTGGTAGTCAGTGGAAACGCCAACCGGATGCTTCACATTTTTACATCTGGTGAAAATTTGGCTCATTCTATCTGTGGTTGTAACGTGTTTGTCTTTCCATTTCATGTAAAAAAATAAATACATCTGGATATAACAAAGAAATTAACGATAATGTATATAGAGCTCGCCAGTGTTTAATCTTAAAACCCGCAAATGAGTTAACTGGTTCGTTCAGTCATTCCTATGGGGAAAATGAATGGGGAAAGAATAGCGTTTTGTGATAAACACCAAAAATAAGGTCGGAGGTTAACACAGGCTTAGGATATATTATACGTTTTGTTCTATGATATATCAGTCAGTTAGCATTACCTTTATGAATTATGAAGCCTTTATGTGCTTTTTAAAAATTACAAAACTCCTTCAAAATTCACTAAAAGACGCCATAACTATTGCTCTCTATTTCCAAACTTCGCGAGACTTGAGTCGTGATTTGACGTCATCAGAAAATGGCTACTTGATCAAAGGGATTATAAGGTATTGTCATTTTACACACATTTAAAAACCGTTTCTGTGCTTAATTTCTACATTTCATATGTTTTTAAAGTTATATGTACCCGTGTGATTACGCCACCTATTGCCTCATCATTTTAAAACTTCCCAACGTAGTTTAACGCGCACTCCTCGTTTCATTTCGAAATAAGAGCCCTTTGTTATTAACGTTAGCGCTATAATGAAATGGGCCTAACCTTGCTAAACTTCACATTAAGTAAATGGTTTCAAGCTAGATACATGTTTATCTGACAATATATAAGGATATTTATTGAACCAAAATCATTCACAATGCTATTGATATAATCATGGTAAAATAGAATGTAACTGATTTACGCGGATTCCTGGGGCCCAGCATCGTTGGATTCGTGAACTTTTATTTTCATAACGTTAACGTTACTCTGGCATTTACCGTGTAGCTACAGAGTACGATGAGATGAGTGTTTCCGTTGTAATGTGTATTCATTTCAATCACTTAATTGTATCCCAACAGAACAACAACTGGTATTTTCAACCAAACAATAACACTATTATAACGGGTGAGTATGTGTATTTATGTAAATGTAGCAATTTCCTGCTGGGGGAGAGACAAGTAAAGAACCAATGGGAATACTAGCTAGATTAATAGATTAATAGATAAGCCATATATTTGGTTAGAGAAAAGATGGACAAGTATAAATGTTTAAAAATGTCTTAATGAAGTGAAATAGTAACACTGGACCAGGTTGTGAGAATAAAATAGTAATAATATATTAATTTGCATAAAAGAGATTGGGAAACAATTTAAATACTGACAGTCCTTATGTTGTCCTAGCCTGCACAGTTAGTGAAAAATGTCCCAAATTAACCAGCAACAACCTTGCAAGCACACAACCTCATATGTCATAAAGAGGTTGCTGGTTCGAATACCCGAGCCGACAAGGTGAAAAAAAACAACTGTTGTGTCCTTGAGCAAGGCACTTAACCCTAATTTGCTTAATGGGCTGACCCTGTAGGTAGGCCGTCATTGTAAATAAGAATTTGTTCTTAACTGACTTGCCTGGTTGAATAAAATAAATAAAATGAGTATAGGTAAAGCACTATTAGTTAAAAAAAACAAACCCATTGAAATTAATTCTCCTCCCTGCAGTTTGACCCTGCAGTTTGACCCCGACTTGACCCCTAGAGAAGTGATGTCACAGCAAGCCCACAGTGAGCACCTGTTGGAGCAGCTGCGTTGGCAGCGGGAAAGCGACGTTCTGTGTGACATCACTGTCGTTGTGGGCGACACACTGTTCCGAGCGCACCGCAATGTCCTGGCGGCATTCAGCGGGTTCTTCTCGGCCCTGCCTGACAGAGGTCACCGTGTCACGACCCTTAACCCTGAGTTTGTCAGTGAGCAGGCCCTGGACATCCTGCTGAAATACATCTATATTGGAGAACTGCACACTGACAGGTAGGTACATCACTACACTGGTGTGTACAAATGGTGTGTAAGCTCCACTATTCACTACTTCCCCTGAATAATACGACTACACCACCATATTAGTGTCACAATAACTATGTATAATACAATATTGTTGTTAATCTGTTGTTGTTATTGCTCTCTTGTTTATCTGTGGTTGACGGTAACAGTGAGGGGTCGGAGGCCGTGCTGAGAGCGGCAGTGTTCCTGGGGATGAGGGAGGCGGAGCGTCTCCTGAAAGACAAGACAGACAGCCAACAGGAGATGAGGAGGGAGTCAGCCCCACCCACCCCTTCCGCTCCCTCACCCCCCTCCCCTCTCTTACCCCCCAACACAGAGGCAATTGAACCTCAGTCCTGCGTTTCTGAAGTGGGCTTGGTAGAGAAGGATGAGGAGAGGGAAGGAGAGAGGGGGGAAGAGGAAGATAGGGAAGATCCAGAGTACACCCCTCCCTCCCCAAGTCCCCCAACATCCCCCCGGAGAGGAGCCAGGAAGAGGAAGGGAAGAAAGCCCAAGGCCACACCTAGAAACCTGACCTCACCTGGAAACCAAACCTTGCCAAATAATCAAACATCACCTAGCCATGACGACATCCCAGATGACACAAAAGTCACCCAGCCTCAGAGGGGCAGGGGGAGAGGGAGAGGCAGGGGGAGAGGGAGAGGAAGGGGGAGGGATCTGTGTTTAGAAGCGTCAGACCTTCAGATCGTCGAGGAGAACCAAACAGACCTCAGCCCATCGTCACTAAAACTTGTCAAGAGAAGGAGCAGTGGAGAGAGGAGAGGAGGAAAGAGAGGGAGGGGCAGAGGAAGAGGGAAACTGAAGGAGAACAGATCAAGCGATGGAGAGGGTGATGAGAGGGAGGGAGATGAGGAGGGGAAGGCTGGGTTGAAGAGCCAGAAGGTGAAAAAGAAGCCGGTGTGTGCGGAGTGTAACAAAGAGTTCTCTGAGATCAGTAGTCTTAGGAGACACATGAGGATCCATAAAGGAGTGAAACCTTTCCAGTGTCTCTTCTGTCCCCGAGCCTTCACACAGGGAAACCAGCTCAAGACTCACCTCCGTATACACACAGGTGAGCGACACACACACATACACATTAAACATACACACAGGTGACACCCTAACTCTCTCTCTGCCTTTCTAGGAGAGAAGCCGTTTGCATGTTCTCAGTGTGACAAGGGTTTTGCCCAGAAGTGTCAGTTGGTGGCTCACTGTCGAATGTACCACGGAGAAGAGAAACCTTACACCTGTGAACAATGTGGGCTGCAGTTCGCTACCTCATCTAACTACAAGATACACAGCAGGTAGCTGTGTGGAGAGAAGCCATATTTGGGTTTATCTATCTAATTGTGTGTGTGTGTCCATATAGGAAGCACAGTGGAGAGAAGCCATATGTGAGTTTATCTGTCTAACTGTGTGTGTGTGTGTGTGTGTGTGTGTGTGTCCATATAGAAAGCACAGTGGAGAGAAGCCGTATGTGTGTGAACAGTGTGGGAAGGGTTTTGCCCAGGCCAGTACTCTGACCTATCACATGAGGATCCACACAGGAGAGAAACCTTACCAATGTGATGCCTGTGGGATGGCCTTCTCCGTCTCTTCCTCTCTCATCACACACAAACGCAAACACACAGGTAACACACTAACGCAAAGACAAATTACCAGTGAAATTAGTCTTGACGGTGTGTGTGTGTGTGTGTGAGCATGGCTCCCTGTCTTCTCTGACGTGTGGTTGTCTGTGTTTTCCAGGTGAAGCTCCACACGAGTGTCTGGTGTGTCAGAGGGCCTTCATTACAAAACGAGAACTCAACAAACACTCTCGAATCCACACTGGTGAGTCTATGCAACGCACACACACACACACACACGTGAGAACCAACCACTTTGACTTCATGAATCTATCCAAGGGAAAATATCAAATCAAAGTTAATTGGTCATGTGCACTGGATACAGTGTGTAAACTGTACAGTGAAATGCTTAGTTGCAAGCTCTCTTCAACAGTGCAATACACATTTATAAAAACAAATACACAAGTTATAAAAAGTAGTAAAATAAGAAAATAGTAATGTTTGCAATATATCACAGTAAGAGTATACAGTATAGACTATGAAATGTGCTAATGTGAGTAGTGACATGGTTGAGCAGCTTAGATACATAAATAGTAACAGCGACAGTGAGTGAATGTGTGAGTGACAAGCACCAAGTGTCCAGCTGTCAAATCCATCACTGTCTGTTAGTTGTCAGTAGATCTGCTGTGTTCTAGAAGGGTTTCTGGAGTGGAGTGAGAGAGAGAGCGCTGATAAAGGAGTTTATATGGAGATTATAGATGGGACCGTGTGACTTGACCAGGAAAAGACTCCTGGTCCTAGTTGCAGAAAATGAGGGGAGATGTGCGGGTTGTGTGTGTGTAGGTGGAAGTCCAGCTGTTAAGCAGCGTGTAACATGTGAGCTGTGTGGGAACACCTACGCTGGCATGAGCAGCCTGAAGAAACACCAAGAGAGACAACACTTAGGTGAGATTCTGACTTCTATCCTTTTTTCATCTACGCTGCCTTGCAAAAGTATTCAGACCCCTCGGATTTCTTCACATTTTGTTGTTACATAGTGGGATTAAAATGGATTAACTGTTTTATAAAAATGTCCACAATCTACACTGAATACTATAAAAAAAAAAAAAAAATGTAAGAACTAAAATATAGTCTTTGCATACGTATTCATCTCCCTGAGTCAATACATGTTAGAAACACCTTTACAATTAAATCTATTTTAATTCCGCGTTGTAACACAATAAAATGTGTAGAAATCCAAGGGGTCTGAATACTTTTGCAAGGCACTGTATATCTATGTTAAAAGATGTGTTTATAAAGGTTTTGTATAACTTCAGCTAGTAGTTTTAAAAGTAGTGCTCACGAGCCTAAACGGGCCCCCGAAAATGGTTTACTTCTGTGTACGTCATCCATTTTGTATGATATGTTACGTCCTGCAATTTTACAAATTCCAATGTGTACAATTTGTTATGAATTTGTAAGTGCTTAAGGTCCTGTTCATTCTCTTTAACTTGTGTGTGTGTGTATGTGTGTGTGTGTGTTCTCCAGCTCCAGTGGATGTTCCAGAAGGTGCTCTCCTCCACAACATTCCTATTGATCACCAGGGAATGATCTCCCGCGATGCACCCAGCCCTGTGCCTGAGGAACCAGACAACCGTGACCCCGAGGAACCAGAATACCCTAACCCCGAGGAACCAGAATACCCTAACCCAGAGGAACCAGAATACCCTAACCCAGAGGAACCAGAATACCCTAACCCAGAGGAACCAGAATACCCTAACCCAGAGGAACCAGACAACCCTGACCCTGAGGAACCAGATAACCCTGACCCTGAGGAACCAGACAACCCTGACCCTGAGGAACCAGACAACCCTGAGCCTGTGACCCCTAACTTGAGCCCTAACCCTCTCCGTGTTCTAGTGGAGCAGCTGCGTACATCTTCCCTCTCCTTCTCTTCCCCAGCCTCTCCGGGTGAAAATATGGAGCAGATCATCATCATTAGAACTTTGGACAACGACCTATGCCCTGACCCCTGACTTGACCAACTCTGATCCCTAACCCAGACCCTAACATTACTCTCTCAGGCTTGGAGTCGTTCCACCGTTTTGACGGGATCACCTGGACCTACAGGATCCAATATGAATCAGCTGTAGTCAGATATAGAACTGTGTGAATAGTGGCAATGTTGACAATGTCATGTTTGATATGTCATGTAATTCTCTCTGTCTCCAATCTAAAAGTATTTTATTTTTATGGTATGTTTTTAATTGCTGCATATGGTTGAGTGAGATAGTCACTGAGGATCTACCAATAGAACAGCCAGGCTCACTGTGTGCTGGCTTTGCATTTCTCTACACATCCATTCCTGATGGTTCTCTGTTCAATGTTCTGGTTTTAAACCCACTTCTCAGTAACATGGGGCTTATGTCTGATAGAGGTAATAATGAGATTGGATGGATATTTAGGATAAGTCTACGTTTTTTTCAATTCAACAGCTGTATTCTTTATTCTGAGGAATAAATCTCTGAAATCTCTGTGCTTTCTCATCCTTTCCACAAAATTACAATATCTTAAGGTGCGCCACTAGAATGCAATTTCACCCTTGAACATTTTACATCAGTGTGGTTTAAAGAGAGGTAACGTAAACGTTTTTTGTTTTTTTTTACAATTTCAGATAGTTAATTCTAATGAATGTTGGCGCGAGTTTTCCCCTTCCCAGCGCCTGTGTTGCCATAGGAACGTAAACATTTTCTTCTAGTCCCTGGCCTGGACTTTTTGATATTCACAGCTAGCCTGGGTAGTATTACAGAGGTTTGTTTACTAATCTGTCTGCCAAGAAAAAAACTACCAGCCAATCGATACATTTTAGAAGTCCTGCAAGAAACGAAGAGGAAGACAGGGTAGCATCATGCACAGTTCATGTTTTATCCGCAAAAGCAACTTCTTGTACTGACGTTCACCTTTCCTTCACGAACGAGCTTGACCAACCCTTGCCAGTCTGTCTGCATTCCGTAGAGACATCACACTAACTGACTGAACGAACGACAAAGATGCTTTCACTCTGTCCAGAACTCTGAGACAACGACTCAGTTACAGGTAGCTGGGTCAGGTTTACTGTTGAGACATACTGTACATTGGCTGCATTCTAACAAGTCTCAAGTGGGAACCTCCTCTCCTTCGTCTGCTCTGAGAAGTCCGTGAATAGGTTAGGTGAAAGCATTGTAGACATGGAAGCACATGGATACCATGTTTTCACCTGTCTGGTTCTCTCTGATCAGTGCAGGTAGAGTCGACATATTGAGGTGCACTCATGACAGTGTGTGTTATTATTCCAGTTGTGTTGTTGATTGACAGGTCTGGACTTTAGGTACAACTGCATCACAGACGCTGACTTCCTTGAGATACTGTTCACATATTGGAGGTCGATGAGAACACTGGTGGGTGGGTTTTGTTAGGTGTTATTTGTGTCTCCGCTCATGTATAACGACATTCCGACACTGAGATTAATACATCGCCAAGAGTTTGACTATGTATTTATAAACACTATGCAGTACCTAAAGTGCCTTTCAAAAAGTATTCATACCCCTTGACTTATTCCACATTTTGTTGTGTTACAGCCTCAATTCAAAATGGATTAAACAATACCACAAAGTGAAACATAAATATCTAATTTACATAAAGCATTCACAACCCTGAGTCAATACTTGGTAGAAGAACCTTTGGCAGAGATTACAGCTGTGAGTGTTTCTGGGTAAATCTCTAAGGACTTTGCACACCTTGATTGTAACTGGAAAAAAATATAAACGCAACATGCAACAATTTCAAAGATTTGACCGAATTATAGTTAATGGAAGGAAATCAGTCAATTGAAATACATTAATTAGGCCCTAATAAATGGATTTCACATGGCTGGGCAGGGGTGCAGCCATAGGCCCACCCACTTTGGAGCCAGGCCCTCCCACTGGGGAGCCAGGCCCAGCCAATTAGAATGAGTTTTTCACCACAAAAGGGCTTTATTACAGACAGAAATACTCCTCAGCACATCCCCCCCCTCCTCAGATGATCTCGCAGATGAAGAAGCCAGATGTGGAGGTCCTGAGCTGGCGTGGTTACGCGTCGTTTGTGGTTGTGAGACCGGTTGGACGTACTGCCAAATTCTCTAAAACAACGTTTGAGACGGCTCTTGGTATAGAAATGAACATTCAATTATCTGGCAATAGCTCTGTTGGACATTCCTGCAGTCAGCATGCCAATTGCACGCTCCCTCACACAACTACATTTGATCAATTCAGGCTGTAACACACAAAATGTGGAAAAAGTCAAGGGGTGTGAATACTTTCTGAAGGCACTGTATATACACAACATAAAACAACATACAGGAAGCCTTCAATACATGATTTCTCAATTGTTATACAGCATGTAAAGTGTCTATTTCCCTCTCGCTCCAGTCTGATGAGGCCCTTCAGTCTGTTTCCCTCTCTCCAGTCTGATGAGGCCCTCCAGTCTGTTTCCCTCTCTCTCCAGTCTGATGAGGCCCTCCTGTGTTTCCCTCTCTCTCCAATCTACACACAATACCCCATATTGACAAAGTGAAAACAGGTTTTTAGTAATTTTTGCCAATATATATAAAATAAAAAACGGAAATACCTTATTTACATAAGTATTCAGTCCGTTTGCAATGAGACTCGACATTGAGCTCAGGAGCGTCCTGTTTCCATTGATCCTCCTGGAGTCCACATGTGGTAAATTCAATTGATTGGACATGATTTGGAAAGGCACACACCTGTCTATATAAGGTCCCACAGTTTACAATGCATGTCAGAGCCAAAACCAAGCCATGAGGTCAAAGGAATTGTCCGTAGAGCTCCGAGACAGGATTTAGCCCCAAACATAAGGCTTTGCATTTAGCCCAAAAAGTGTGTTCCTTTGCTGTGTTTATTTTTTCTGTCAATTGGTGGATTGTGACCCACATTTGGAGAGAGAGAGAGAGAGAGAGAGAGAGAGAGAGAGGTTAAATTAGCTGTACAGGTAAGTATACAGTTATATTTACAGATAAGTGAATACTTGCATGGTTACACAAACTGTATTGGTAAATGACAGGAAGAGATACTTTAATAGCTAGATGTGTGTATGATATAATTTGGGGTAATAATAGTAATTCCCTTAATTACAGACAACTGCACGTATTGCACATTCGATATACTAAAAGCAATGAGAAAAGGTGCAACTGACAAGATACTAATATGCATTCCTGAGTGAATGCCTACGTAAATTAGGTCCAAGAATTACTAGCAATATTGCACGTGATACGATATAATCTGTACATGAGTATGTATATACAGACCTGCATGAATAAATAGGTCCTGAGTGAATGAGTGATTACAGACCAGAGTTAATGATGCAGAAAAGATAATCCTTCTAGATTAGATTACTGCAATGCTCTACTCTCCGGCTACCCGGATAAAGCACTAAATACATATAAGATAGTGCTAAATACGTCTGCTAGAATCGTGACTAGAACCCCCAAATTATAATTCTCTCTTCACTCAATATCCTTACATTGATGTGTTCTACTGTTTGATTACAAGTTTGTTTAATAATATTGAAACCCTCCAGCTTCTCCTGTAAGAGCTTCAGGGCAGTCTGGAGTTCCTCCTGGAATGGGAGGATGTTATCGGAGAAAGACAGACCACCATAGTCCCTGTGCCCAAGAACACTAAGGTAACCTGCCTAAATGACCCGTAGCACTCACATCTCTAGCCATGAAGAGCTTTGAAAGGCTGGTCATGGCTCACATCAACACCATTACCCCAGAAACCCTAGACCTTCTCCAATTTGCATACCGCCTAACAGATCCACAGATGATGCAATCTCTATTGCACTCAACACTGCCCTTTCCCACCTGGACAAAAGGAAGACCTACGTGAGAATGCTATATTCATTGATTACAGCTCAGCATTCAATACCATAGATCCCTCAAAGCTCATCACTAAGCTAAGGACCCTGGGACTAAACACCTCCCTCTGCAACTGGATCCTGGACTTCCTGATGGGCCGCCCCCAGGTGGTAGGGGTAGGTAACAACACATCCGCCACACTGATCCTCAACACGGGGGCCACTCAGGGGTGTGTGCTCAATCCCCTCCTGTACTCCCTGTTCACTCATGACTGCATGGCCAGGCACGACTCCAACACCATCATCAAGTTTGCCGATGACACAACATTGGTAGGCCTGATCACCGACAGCGATAGGGAGGAGGTCAGAGACCTGGCCTCTGGTGCCAGGACAACAACCTCTCCCTCAACGTGATCAAAACAAAGGAGGTGATTGTGTACTACAGGAAAAGGAGGACCGAGCACAACCCCATTCTCATCGACGGGGCTGCAGTGGAGCAGGTTATGAGAGCTTCAAGTTCCTTAGTGTCCACATCACCTACAAACTAGAATGGTCCAAACACACCAAGACAGTCGTGAAGAGGGCACGACAAAGCCTATTCCCCCTCAGGAGACTGAAAAGATTTGGCATGGGTCCTCAGATCCTCAAAAGGTTCTATAGCTGCACCATCAAGAGCATCCTGACTGGCTGCATCACTGCCTGGTACGGCAACTGCTCGGCCTCCGACCGCAAGGCACTATAGAGGGTAGCGCGTACGGCCCAGTACATCACTGGGGCTAAGCTTCCTGCCACCCAAGACCTTTATACCAGGCGGTGTCAGAGGAAGGCTCTAAACATTTTCAAAAATTCCAGTCACCCTAGTCATAGACTGTTCTCTCTGATACTCCATGGCAAGCGGTACCGGAGTGCCAAGTCTAGGTCCAAAAGGCTTCTTAACAGCTTCTACCCCCAAGCCATAAGACTCCTGAACAGATAATCAAAGGGCCACCAGACCCCTCTTTTACTCTCTGTTATCTATGCATAGTCACTTTAACTCTACCTACATGTTCACATTACCTCAATTACCTTGACTAACCGGTTACTTTTATTTTCTAAACTTCTTAAAGCATTGTTGGTTAAGGGCTTGTAGGTCAGCATTTCACTGTAAGGTCTACACCTGTTGTATTCGGCGCATGTGACAAATACAGCACCTTCCAGTCCATGGGCCTCTCCCATCATATCCACAGACTCCATAAATCTAAATCCAAGCGCTCCATTGTGTCAGACTGAGATTAACTTTACCCCCAACAGGTGAGTTAGCGGTGGAGTTCACAGGTAAATCATTACAGAGTGCTTACACAGTATCTGTATTTAGGCTTTACAGAAGACAGGACTAAACCACAATAGGACAAAGATCTTCAAAGATGGAAGCTATTTCACAACATTATTTTTATTCTTGCCACAAGACTGCTTCAATTGTTCAAAAACATCTAAATAGAACATTATATAATAAAAAGGTTACAATCACATTCTATAGAATATTAAAGAAGCACACATTCACAGACTTTTGTTCCAAATGTGCATTTTATTAGATTCCACTGAAAGCCGTTGACAGCAGAACAAACAGCACCATCAACCCTCTGTTCAGGAGGGAGCAACGCTTACTGTACAGACAGATAGAAATATATCAAGACATGATTCTCCGTCATGTGGAATTAATAGGGACTCATATAATCTCAGCTCTATCCATTACATTTCTATCTGTAGCGTTGTGAGTGTTGCCCCCTGGTCAAATCAGTCACAGTCCCGCTTTGGGAGATACTCATCTTAAAACCCTAGACCAGCTACCTTCTCTTACCCCTCCCTGGATGCATCTCAATACTCTACTGTAGCTTCCTCTCCTTGTCTATTCTCCTTTGTCTGCACTGATCTGAAAACAAGACAGGTGGAAGCAGAAGATGCCTAAAATGACTAACCTGCTTTAACCTGACCCAGTTCTTTATTTATCAGTGCAGATGAAGGAGAGAAAAAGTGAAGAAACCAGTTTAGACAATTGCAATGCAGCCTCTTCTCTTCCCCCTCCTGGGGCAAGTATCCCTCTTTTTCAACTTGACCAGGTGTGGGTGTATGAAAAAGAGCATGGTGGTCATGTCGTCTGGTTGAGAGGGTGTCGCCATGAAGACACACACTTCCTGTCAGGTTCCTCAGTCGTCGTCCACCGTGGGGGTGATGGTCACACCCCTCCTGATCTGGCCCCAGCCAATCAGACTGCAGAGAGGGAGGAGAACCAATGAGACACGATAGTCAGAGTAAACAGCCGAACACGCGCGCACACACACATAAGATCCACCCCTCTTCCCTATCTTACCGCCAATGTTTCTCCACACGACGACTGAGCGCAATCTTCTCTCCGACCTCGGTGCAGACAGGGTTGGTCAGGACGATTTTGGCCAAATCAGCCTTCACTGCACTCACTCTGCCGCCTGTAGACAGACTGCCGATGTTCACCATCAACACCTCATTCTTAGACAGCTTCTGGACCTGAGGGGAGAAACACAACACAAACATAAAGAGACAGAAAACACCTACAGCACTCACAGCCTGCCTCTCACTGGGTCTCAATAATCTAGAGGCTTTCTCCTCTAAATTGAATACCAAATCCAGTCCATTTCCATCCACACCAGTACAACACCAAGCCCAGGGTGCATTGCTGACCTTAGCAGCCTTCTTGTCTCCTTCAGTGCGGACTCCCAGAAGCCTCCTCAACAGGAAGTAGGAGATTTCCAGCTCTGTGAAGATCTCTGGTAGCGCTCCAACCGCTCCCAGCACCTGACCGACCATACGGTCAGCTCTGCACAGGGTCGGGTCAATCTTGGTGCCTACACCTGTACAGGGCAGAGAGAACGCACATACCTGAGTATTTATATTAGAAACAACACACCTGACCCACCATACCGTCACAACACACACACAGGTTCATACCGATGAGACCTCCGGGCGCTGCATACTGCAGGTCGTTGTGTTCAGCGAACAGAGAGACGATCTTGGAAAAGATGGGTTTACACATCAGCTTCCCCTCATGGTCCTTAGACACGATGCCTGGACGCACCTCCAACTCCTGACCCACCTGGAGAGAGACCGATATAAAAGAGGGAGGGAAGTATGGAGGGAGTGAGAAAGAAGAGGAAGAGATGAAAAGAGGAGAGAGAAAGGGTGAAAGAATAAATGGCAGAGGTTAATGAATGGCAGAGAGCTTCATAAGAACTTTGCACCATTGAACCACTTGCCCATGATGCTTCGAGGCATAGGGAATCGACAGGTGTACCTTGAGCACGCCTTTCAGTATACTGCCTCCAGCCACACCTCCTTTCAGGTCATCTACCTCACAACCAGGCTTGTTGACGTCAAATGACCGGATCACTGAAATACAAACACACATCAACAAAACAGACACACAACACATCATCATGAGCATAACAGAGGCCGCCGGTTCATTTCATCACGTGTGTATTACCGATGAGTCTGGGTTCTGAGGTGAAGTCTCTGATGGGGACAGGAATCTTCTTGACAATGTATTCACACACCACCTCTATGTTGTACTTCAACTGGGCAGAGATGGGAATGATAGGTGCCCCCTCTGCCACTGTACCTACACACACACACACAAAACAGGAGAGCGGTTACACACACTTTTAAGGAGGCAGAGGGGTTAAATACACACTTCCCTTAGACAAACACAAAAAAGCTTTACGAGAGAGTTATTCCAGCAACTGACCCTGTACAAAGGCTAGGATCTGTTCGTACTGCTCCTTGGCCTGGCTCTCCTTGACCAGATCAATCTTGTTCTGGAGGATCAGGATGTGTTTGAGCTTCATGATCTCTATGGCAGCCAGGTGCTCAGAGGTCTGGGGCTGGGGACACGACTCATTACCCGCTGGAAGAGAGGTGGGTTAAGTTACTGAGAGGTGATCAGGTGATAGGGGAGTAGATTATTGTTCAATCAGTACAGTGTCAGGGGTAAGAGTTACAGATGATTTATCAGTAAGGGGATAATTATTCAGTATTGATCAGCAGAAGTGTGTCTCACCAATGAGGAGAAGGGCAGCGTCCATGACAGCTGCTCCATTCAGCATGGTGGCCATCAGAATGTCGTGACCGGGACAGTCCACGAAGGACACATGTCTGACCAGTTTGAAGTTGCCCTTGGTTCCAGGGATGTCTGTAGGGAACTCATCAGGAGTACTGGAGCCACACGACCTGTAGCACTCTGGCCTGGGACAGCTGGGGTCATCTAGTTTATACACCTAGAGCAGTAAAGGGGAACCACGTCATCTATCAGCAGAGTACCAACCTATGCTTTTGGTACTGTGCCATTTCCATTCACATTCATTCATTTTACCCATGTCACTCCCCTTCCTCCTATGCTACTAACAGTTGTGGGTGCTCCTACATCTGGTAGGTATGATAAAAATCTGTGTGACCTCAACCTTCATGTACTGGACCTAAACAGTGCATTGTTTGCTTACCTTGGCGTTAGCGTAACCTAGCTTAATGGTGATGTTCCTCTCCAACTCGTTCTTGAAGCGGACAGTGTGAACCCCTGAGATGGCCTTGACCACCGTAGACTTTCCGTGGGCCACATGACCAATGGTACCTACAGTGTAGAGTGTAGGAGAGAACAGAGAGTGTTACTGGAGGTGCATTGTCAATAATCAGCCTTTGAATCCTTATTTTCCCAATGTCAGACTTGAGCATATAATCAGACAAGCTAGGATTGGGAGATCAGGTAAGAGGCCTGAGTATAGATGGCTTAAGTCCCCAGGTCTCATGTTAGACAAGACACCACTGCTGCTATTAGTGTTGACAAGATACCAGTATCGTGATACTAGAAAGTAAAGAAGCAAATAAAACATAAAGCAGAATTAATTTCTTGAGGAAAACAATCATAAAGCTGGTAAAAACAGCCTTATGTTGTCACCCATAGTCCCATGTGTTTATTTTCCAAACTATAGCACACAATATTTGACAAAAGTATCATGGTCCAAACACACCAAGACAGTCGTGGCACGACAATGCCAAAAAATTGTCAACGACTCCAGTCACAGACTGTTCTCTCTGTTACAGAACGGCAAGCAGTACCAGAGCGCCAAGTCTAGGTCCAAAAGGCTCCTTAACAGCTTCTACCCCCAAGCCAGAAGACTGCTGAACGATTAATCAAATAGACACCAGGACTATTTGTATTAACTCCCTTGTTTTTACACTGCTGCTACTCGCCGTTTATTATCTATGCATAGTCACTTTACCTCTACCTACATGTACAAATTACCTCAACTAACCTGTACACTGACTTGGTACCGGTAGCCTCGTTATTGTTATTTTATTGTTTTTTTTAAACTTTAGTTTATTTTGTAAATATTTTCTTAAGTATTTTCTCAAAACTGCATTGTGTTTAAGGGCTTGTAAGTAAGCATTTCACAGTAAGGTCTACTAGACCTGTTGTATTCAGCGCATTACACTTTAAAAAGACCACAAAGTTGAGTCTGCTTAGTGTTTTATTTGTTGCTATACTGGTATCATGACCTCTTAACCTTACTGCATTTTTGCACTACATTTTGCACTCTGTATATAGATTTTTCTATTGTGTTTTTGACTGTTTGTTTAATGTGTAACTCTGTGTTGTTATTTGTCACACTGCTTTGCTTTGTCTTGGCCAGGTCGCAGTTGCAAATGAGAACTTGTTCTCAACTGACCTACCTGGTTAAATGAAGGTGAAATAAAAAAAATAAAAATAAAAATGACAACACTAGCTGCTACAGGAGACTGATTCTGGTTCACTCACCAATGTTGATGGTGGCCTGTCTGCTGATGATCTCTTGAGATAGAGGAGTCAGGATGGACACATCCTGTTGAGAGAACACACACAGGTCAATGCAGTAAACAAGCCATGGCACTTAATCTGGACTGGGCTAAATAACAATGAGAGATGTAGCCATGATAAATAAGTAATGGAGTATTAATTGTGTGAGTATTGTGAGCGTAGACATTGTGACGCAGACAAAGGACTGTCTGTATTATAATCTGGAAGTGTCATCTATTCTGCATTAGTAAATGGCCCTGGGCAGAGGCTGCGAATTTAGCCTACGTGCTAAATTGTGACCATCAGGTGCAGATGGTACCATGGTAACATCAACAGCAATAATATCGACTAATTATTAATTAGTTTAATTACAGCGTATCTTAATAAAATAAAATGTGATTATAGGCAATTCATACAAATGAATGGGATGTTGTTCAGATGTGCTGCTGCGACATTTCCTGAACATTCAGGGAAGATGACGTACTGAACAGCTGTTATAATTCCACAGACAAATGCACATAAACAACGACTGACAAATGGACCTGTAGGTCTAGCACGCTAATGTTCGTGTATATGAAAAAGGAAACTGCCTTTGCTCATTCGTCGGGGCTGAATATGGACCATCCCCACGCTTCTAGAACAGCCAAGCTAACGTTAGCTAGTTACTTTAAACATGTGCCGGTAGAACAGCCGCTTTCCCGGTTCCCGCACCAACATTATTATTCCTATTTTTTTCCGATTACTTTAAGGGAACCAAACAATCACTATCATTATCATCACTGTTGAAAAGATAAAGACTCACCAGAGAATTTAGATCTTGTTTGGAAAGATGAGGCTGACCCAGCGTTATTCCAGACTCGTCACCCGCCATCTTGAACGTAAAAGGAATTTCAGTAAACTGCGGAGATTGCCTGAATGATTTAATACACCGAATTCTACGCAGTAGGGGTTTTCTGTAGTATTATCAATAGTAAAACTTAGCAGTTATCAGAAAATCAGTTGTTTTATCATGTGTCCTCTCGAATTTGACTATAGACATTTATAATTTCGTTCTTCTTTGACGAATGAATCAAAAGAAAAGGGGTCCTGCAAGGGATGATGCAATTTTCTAATTCACGCGCAATTGAAAGTCCTTCTTTACAAAATATCCACTGGTGTTGTTGACAGCTACTGTAAAGTAACGGTATACAATTCATGCCGTTTCATCAGTGTGCTTTTGTTTGATTTATTCATCCATCACAAAATAAAATAGAAAGAACTTCAGATACCTTGGTCCGTCCTTTCTTGATGACGTCATCCATAACGTGTCCATTTGTAGTTGTTTCATGTGGTCCGCCGTAGTACAATTATAGATTATCTCGCTCACTTTGCCAATGGTATCTCATTCTCCATATCCCCTCAATCGTTCACCTGCACATATGGCAAGGCAAAAATATTTTAATATCTCCAGCCCCTCCAGACCATTATGTTTTGCACTAGCTGTCAGTGGGGCTGTACTTATGAGTGCGTGAGGGGTTAGCTTAAAAGGTAGATAGATATTACCCTTTTCACACTATCATGACAACCCGAACTATACTGGCTGGGTTTATTCTGTATTTGTACGTTTTCCCTTCCAGCATATATCTATAACAAACTAATATACAGTATCCTTGTTTCCACCAACTGTGATGGATGCATATGTATAACCAGGCCAGAACAGTGGGTTACAACTCCGCTCAGTAGTGTAAAGAGTTTTCAGTTTTGTTCCTCACCTGTAAATGTATCTGGGGGAAAGATTCACAAACACTGCCCTATTGTAGAACTAGAATGTCTACTATGCAGTGATTCAACTGGCTTTATTGTTATTAGGGAGGCTGGGGGGGGATATCTAAAGCAGGCCTGTGTCTAAAGCAGGCCATGCTACTTTTTACTGCCTCTGCCATGAGGCCTCTGAACCTAGATCAATGATTGTACTCTTTCCATAGTTCATAGTTTCAAATGTCATGTTTTTTAATGTCATGTGCACAAGTACAGTGAAATGCCTTCCTTGCAAACTAAACTCAACAATGCAGTAATCAATAACAATGTAATACTAAAAATAACAAGGTAGAACAAAAACACACAAGAAATAAAAAATAAGAACACAAGAAAGCAAGAAGCTATATCCAGGGTCAGTTCCAATACTATATGTACAATAGGCAGTGACAGTGGTGTGATAGAGGTAGATATGTATAGGGGTAAGGTGACTAGGCATCAGGATATATGATAAATAGAGTAGCAGCAGCGTATATGATGATTGTATGTGAGTGTGTGTGTGTGTGTGTAGTGTCAGTATACATGTATATGTATATTATGGTTGTGTGAGCAAATGATAAAGTGAGAGTTTGTGTGTGTGTTGGAGTGTGAGTGTGCATAGAGTGTGCATTTTCAATATAAGGGTCAACTCAGATAGTCCGTGTAGCCATTTTATTTGCTATTTAGTTGGTTAACAGCTCAGAAAAAGAGAGAGTGAGAGAATGAGGGGGGGAGAGGGTGAGAGAGAGAGTAGTTGATTAAAAGGTAAGTATGAGGAAGAGAGGCCTCAATTATTCTGCACTGCAGCTCTATAAAAGGGCCTCAATTATTCTGCACTGCAGGTCTATAATCACAGGTTGGCCCAGTATAGTACACCTGCCTGATTATTTTGATTGACAGGCTCACTTCACTGCACAACGACGCCACTACAGTTCCGTTCGACTGGGCTATACCTCAGGAAATGACGTCAGTGCAGAGAATAATATGGCGTCTGCAATGGCTATTGACTCCATAGACAAACAGTATTTTGATATCCAGTTAAAATAGTGAAAATTTAAGCGGCGGGGGGATTCTAAATGGACGATAAGGAATCTTCGGCGATGCTTTTTTATTGTCCTTTTTCTTGATCTCGGCTATAAACCCGCAACCCATGTCAGGAGGAGCCAGGTCTGCCTGGTCGAAGAGGGGTTGTGGGGACTCGCAGCGCCGAGGTGAGAGAGACTAGTCTGCTAAACTACCTGCTAGGTAATTCCACGTGATGTCGTGAGCAACCAGTCACTGTTATTCGTGACCGTTGTATTTGAAGAGTTTAGCTTGCAATACAGTGTGTATTGCCGTTAGCAAGTTGGCTACCTACATTGACTATCAATTTGACTATCCTGTCATGGCCTTGCGCGAAAAAGAATCAAGCTGTGATTCCCTAACTGCGCAAGCTCACTGGTTAAGCTCAAAGTCGACTAAATGTATGACTCTGGTTTAACTAACGATAGTTTGCTAGCCAACACGATTAGATCAAACATTGCATGGTGAGTCTATAGACGTGTTTTTGAGTCAATGAAATGCACTAGTTAAATTAAAATCATTATTTAATTCATAGAAGGAAAAAAAAATCTAGGTAGCTTTGTAGAATATCTGTTTTTTTCCCTGTCTCTCTGTCTTTAGATCAGGGCAAACATAAACAGAGGAAATGTGAGCGTCCCCTCAGCATGCTGCCAGCTAAGCTCGAGACTGGCCTCTAGGCCCCCAAAAGGTACCATCTCCATGACAACCATAGCATCCATCCATCCATTCCAGGGGATAACGACTGCCCCCTCTCATTAAAGCCACGGAAGGTAAAGGCCGACTGCGGTACTGCAGGCATTGTTAGCAGAAAACACGAACCCCCATTAATGGCAAATCTTCGTGGCAATCATCTTGTAAATAAAAAAAGTTTATCAGATAATCATGGTACCAATAATTGATTCTAATACACCAGATGTATGTCCTTGGAACAGATAAAACATTTTAATCGCACACACATAATTTAGTTGCTAATGGTCGCCTACAGTTGCTAATGGTAGGCTGTCATTGTAAATAAGAATTTGTTCTTAACTGACTTGCCTAGTTAAATAAAAAACAGTATCCCTTTAGGCCTTCAACTGGAGTTACTCAATGAGAGGGGCAGTACTGAGCTAGCCTGCAACGTCACTTACTGGTGTAGCTCAAACTGCGAATGTTAAGTCTCCATGAGACACCATCTTAACTGACTTAATTTGGCTTCAATGCGCTATCAATGACAGTACAGTATGAAGATAGGCAGAAACTGCTTCTTCAATAAAAATCCCTGATCACACTTGTAGGCGATGTCATGGCGACGTTGGCTAGCTAAGCTCATGCACAGAAACACGTCATCAGGTTTAACAGTCGTCTTGCTCCGAACTGCGCATGTGCAGGCCGTCAAATCATAGGCACTCCTTCCATATAAAGTTGTTTTGTCACTTTCACAAGGTTGGAGTAATACTTAAGACATTGGCTCGAATCTAGGTTGATGCCTTTAGATTTTGAGAAAATTAACAACTAAGGAATGCAAGCGTTCCCGGAAGTCTCGTAATGTTGCGGCTCTGAGTTAAGAAACTCTGTGGCTCTATTGAGTCTTCACGTAGGAATGAATGGTGTCACGTGATTAGGGTTGCACATTTTGCGCAATATTCAAAGGTGGAAACTGGCAATTAACGGAAATATGGGAATTAACGGAAATACATGCAAATTAATATTAATACCATTTAAATGTAGATGTTTGTTGCAATGGATATGCTTACCATATCATATGGAGACAGAAACATCAACCTTTTACCTTATCATAAGTAGACATAATTGCAAATGATTAAATCTTTCCAATAGAAATAAAAAAACAATTTAGTTAAGAATTGAACTTTAGTTGACTCTTCACATGGGATGATTTCAAAAGAAAGGCAATATTGAATGATCCCCAATGATCCATCATATCTCCTAAAAACATTTTCAACATACATCTGTAAAATGATAGTTTAGAAACTAAAGCTTTGGTTGTCTTCCTCTCAGGCTTCCATGTCTTCTCCCTGGACCTCCTCAATGTCCACCTCTTGAACATCAGACTCTCTATGGCTCATCTTCACTGTCACTTTCCAACCTGGTTGAGGATGGCTTATTGTCAGGCTCAAAAAGCCTCAAATTTGCCCAGATGGCCACCTATTTTTCAACCCTTGTATTGGTCAGCCCGTTGCATGCTTTGGTGTGTGTGTTCCCAAACAAGAATCAGTTGCGCTCTGAGGCGGCTGATGTTGGTGGGATTTGGAGGATGATGGAGGCAACAGGGGAAAGAGCCTCAGATCCACAAAGTCCCTTCCACCAGGTGGCTGATGAGATATGTTGGCACGACTGCCATATTGCATCTCCATCCCAAAGCCCTTGCTTGGAAGTGTACTTCGCCAGACTGCCAAGAACCTTGCCCTCATCCAGGCCAAGGTGGCGAGACACGTTAATGATGACACCATAGGCCTTGTTGATGTCTGCACCAGACAGGATGCTCTTGCCAGCATACTTGGGGTCCAACATGTACGCTGCGGCGTGTATGGGCTTCAGGCAGAAGTCTTCACGCTTTTTGATGCATTTCAGAACTGCAGTTTCCTCTGCTTGGAGCAACAGTGAAGTGGGCAGGGCAGTATGGATGTATTCTCTTACATCTGCAAGCAGAGTCTGAACATCAGACAGGATAGCATTGTCTCCCTCAATTCGTGCAATGGCTACTGCTATAGGTTTCAGGAGTTTCAGGCTGCTTACCACTCTCTCCCAAAATACATAATCCAGGAAGATCCTCTTGATGGGGCTGTCCATATCGGCAGACTGTGATATGGCCATTTCTTGGAGAGACTCCTTCCCCTCCAGGAGACTGTCGAACATGATGACAACACCACCCCAACCGGTGTTGCTGGGCAGCTTCAATGTGAGGCTCTTATTCTTCTCACTTTGCTAGGTGAGGTAGATTGCTGCTATAACTTGATTACCCTTCACATACCTAACCATTTCTTTGGCTCTCTTGTAGAGTGTATCCATTGTTTTCAGTGCCATGATGTCCTTGAGGTGCAAATTCAATGCATGATCAGCACAGCCAATGGGTGTGACATGAGGGTAGGACTCCTCCACTTTAGACCAAGCAGCCTTCATGTTCGCAGCATTTTCTGTCACCAGTGCAAATACCTTCTGTGGTCCAAGGTCATTGATGACTGCCTTCAGCTCATCTGCAATCTAGAGACCGGTGTGTCTGTTGTCCCTTGTGTCTGTGCTCTTGTAGAATACTGGTTGAGGGGTGGAGATGATGTAGTTAACTATTCCTTGCCCACCAACATTCGACCACCCATCAGAGATGATTGCAATACAGTCTGCTTTCTCTATGATTTGCTTGACCTTCACTTGAACTCTGTTGAATTCTGCATCCAGCAAATTAGTAGATAAAGCATGACTGGTTGGAGGGTTGTATGCTGGGCGAAGAACATTCAGAAATATCTTCCAATACACATTGCCTGTGAGCATCAGAGGTGAACCAGTTGCATACACAGCTCGAGCAAGACATTCATCAGCATTTCTCTGACTACTTTCCTCCATTGAGTCAAAAAAACTTCTGATTCCATGAGGACCATGAGCTGTTACTATCGATAAGGTGTCTGATTCATCATTTTCACCTGGAATAGAAGTAGAGGGAGGTTGCATGGTGTGAGCGCTGAGGGAACGTTATGCACTTGGCCAGATGATTCTGCATCTTTGTTGCATTCTTCACATATGATTTGGCACAGTATTTGCAAATGTACACAGCTTTTACTTTTACATTAGCTGTAGAGAAATGTCTCCACGCATCATATGGTGCCCGTGGCATTTTCCTGTAAAGATTAGGAAAAAAATGTTATGTTAAGCAGTTATATTAAACAACTCCTTTTAAGATAAATGTTTTAAAATTAAACATGTATGAAAACAGGTGAATTAACACTCCTCAGTTATCAGGCTCAAGGAAGCTAAAACCCACATGGTAGCAAAAACTAACTAGCAGAAATTGTAAGTTAGAAATGATTTAAACACAATTATATATGTCATATAAAATATATTCACCCCTATAGGGTGGCTAGCATCTCATTAGTGTGCAAGATCTTGAGAATCAGCTGTACATGTGATGGAAGAGTGCACTGCACATGTGATGGAAGAATGTGCTGTGCATGCAGAGGGTTGCAATCAAAATATGCCACAAGACCTAGAATTGGGCTGTGTATCCCACAAAACGTTCACTGTTATAAGCTAACTTTGATGAATTCTCCAAATTCCAGGGCTTAACTTCCCATGGAAAATTTGATTTAAAATTACGAAAATGTATCGTGAAGTTTCCGACATTTTGCAACCCAACACGTGATCAATGGCTTTAGGTGGTAGGCCGAAAAATGTGAAGTTGGCACCTTCAATTCTTGCAAATGTTCCTCATTCAAAATATATTTCAACACTGTCAGCTCAGGCAAATTTTCAGAACTGCTAAACTTGGAACCAATCAAAACTCCAGTACATACCCCTCGTGATGAAAGCATGCCAATGGCCTGTTTCTATCTAGGATGTAAACGCAGCCTCAAATAAAGAAAAACTTGAGCTGCTTTCTGTGTGTGTGTGATGAGCTACCAAAGACTGAAATAAGATAAATATAAATGCACTGGAAATATGCAGCATGCAATACAAATAGTCTTGATCGTATGAAGAGGTAACTCCGTTGACCATTAGCCAATTTATTGAAAGTTAGCCAACACAGCATATCATACACATATAGCATACCTTGCAATACAGCTGGGTATGTGTACAATGTGTGCTGCATTAAAATGACCGGGGTTTGATTTCTAAACCAGATGAGTTCTCAAATTTCATCATCTGCCCAATACCATGGCGGGCATGCGTAATGTTGGATGCATTGGAATATAAGGTATGGAGGAAAATTATAGTCTGTAGGATTATAGAAAAAGCAGTTGGAAAAATCTATTTTTGAGTTTTGAAAGTGAATATATTTAGGTGGTTTAAATGATTAGGATAACTTTCCTACTAACATTCTAAAATTTGACAATGGCAAATTCTTGTCAATCCATTATTCTACTAGTAACTATGACTGACTGAGCCATGTTTTCCATAATGAACGTTTCATGCATATACATACAGTTGAAGTCGGGAAGTTTACATACACTTAGGTTGAAGTCATTAAAACTAATTTTTCAACCACTCCACAGATTTCATGTTAACAAACTATAGTTTTGGTAAGTCGGTTAGGACATCTACTTTGTGCATGACACAAGTAATTCTTCCAACAATTGTTTACAGACAGATTAATTCACTATATCACAATTCCAGTGGGTCAGAAGTTTACATACACTAAGTTGACTGTGCCTTTAAACAGCTTGGATAATTCCAGAAAATTATGTATTTAGAAGCTTCTGATAGGCTAATTGACATCATTTGAGTCAATTGGAGGTGTATCTGTGAATGTATTTCAAGGCCTACCTTCAAACTCAGTGCCTCTTTGTTCGACATCATGGGAAAATCAAAAGAAATCAGCCAAGACCTCAGAAAAATAATTTTAGACCTCCATAAGTCTGGTTCATCCTTGGGAGCAATTTACAAATGCCTGAAAGTACTACGTTCATCTGTACAAACAATAGTATGCAAGTATAAACACCATGGGACCACTCAGCCATCATACCGCTCAGGAAGGAGACGTGTTCTGTCTCCTAGAGATGAACATACTTTGGTGCGAGAAGTGCAAATCAATCCCAGAACAACAGCAAAGGACCTTGTGAAGATGATGGAAGAAACGGATACAAAAGTATCTATATCCACAGTAAAACAAGTCCTATATCGACATAACCTGAAAGGCCGTTCAGCATGGAAGAAGCCACTGCTACAAAACATTGAAACTGCACATGGGTACAAAGATCGTACTTTTGGAGAAATATCCTCTGGTCTGATGAAACAAAAATAGAACTGTTTGGCCATAATGGCCATGGTTATGTTTAGAGGAAATAGGGGGAGGCTTGCAAGCCGAAGAACACCATCCCAACCGTGAAGCACGGGGGTGGCAGCATCATGTTGTGGGGGTGCTTTGCTGCAGGAAGGACTGGTACACTTCACAAAATGGATGGCTTCATGAGGAAGGAAAATTATGTGGATATATTGAAGCAACATCTCAAGACATCAGTCAGGAAGTTAAAGCTTGGTCGCAAATGGGTCTTCCAAATGGACAAGGAGGCCTACAAACCTGACTCAGTTACACCAGTTCAGTCAGGAGGAATGGGCCAAGAGCTTGTGGAAGGCTACCCGAAACGTTGGACCTAAGTTAAACAATTTAAAGGCAATGCTACCAAATACTAATTGAGTGTATGTAAACTCCACTGGGAACGTTATGAAAGAAATAAAAGCTGAAATAAATAATTCTCTCTACTATTATTCTGACATTTCACATTCTTAAAATAAAGTGTTGATCCTAACTGACCTAAGACAGGGAATGTTTACTAGGATTCAATGTCAGGAATTGTGAAAAACTGAGTTTAAATGAATTTGGCTAAGGTGTATGTAAACTTCCGACTTCAACTGTATGAGCAAAGAACACATCACATGTAGTGTTTCTGCATTTTATTGAGTACGGAGACAAATAGCAAAGGTGTCTCAGGCAGTATTCGAAGTATCTAAATATAGTGTATAGTGGGGGGCACAATCTTATAATGTTGCAGTCCAGAAATTAGAGCTTCACTATCTACGCCAAAAGCCAGAGCCTCTAATGGAGACCGTAGTGCTGTCATCAACACATGCTTCAGTATTCCCCCCTCTCTCTAGGAGCCTTCGTGTGCCCAGGACCCATATGTGTATCGAAAGCATCCCACCCTTGTCACCAATGTAGCCAACCGATGTAGAGATCGAAGTGCCTTAGCGGAATGCAATCTTAAGATCGTATGGCCCAGAGGGTTCTACCATCTACGGCAAAAGCCTGGGCTCCTGACGTGTAGAATGGAATTCTCATCACTGCATATTACACTAATAAAACACTGTTTTTCACCTGGTCAACTGATTCTATATTGAATTTAGTCTTCAAAGATGCTCTAACAAGCATGTGTATCTGTAGTTTGTGTTCTTCAACTCTAAAATGTAATAGATTGTGTGGAATGTGTAAGACAACCCAGAAAGAGAAGAGAACAGGCAAATGCATATATGGTCTCAATGTCTAATAGTGACTGCATGGCTAGTTCAAACTGCATTAGGCTGGTTCTCCTCACAGGTGAGTGAATCAGCTGAGCCCATGCTTGATGAATAGCATTTGGTCAATCTCTGGGAGCAGAAAACAGGAGAGGAGAGCTGAATAGTTCATGGGAGACAACAGTAAGGGAAGAATTAATCAAAGAAATCATCACAGCAAAGAAAAGTAGTTCATGAGCTAGAAATGAACCTTCTGATAGACGAAGAGCCTCTGCATCCTACAGCAACATAGCTACAGATTGTAGACCAGATAATGTGATATAACCAAAGAGTTTTAGTATCCATTACTGGATTGTACAGGTTTGCCTATACAAAACGCAGACATACATTTTTCAACTAACCTGATATTGGTGATAATCTCTTATAAATGTCCGTCTCCAGTTGCAGGTGGTTCTACAAACACCAGAAACAACTCTAAGATAACTTTCCAGAATTGAGAATGAAGAGTATCGCCAATACCCGATAATCTATGGCAGCCTCGATTAGGCTAGTGCTTTTTAAGGTCGTTTCGGTTCGATTATGAAAAAAATAAATCACATTTTTTGGTTTTGATAAAAATAAATTGTAACATTAAATGCATTATGTGGCATGAATGCTGTAACAATTACTGCTTATCACTTATTAACCATCATTTGTTCACATTACTTTAATAAAACATTTCACTTGTGTATATGGTTTTATTTAATTACATTATTATTTCAAGTCATCGTCTCATCTCTATAGAGCTTCTGCCTATGCTTTCTGACAAAATCCCTTTTTTAGTAGTTCTTCAAGGTAAATAAGGCATACTTTTATGAATGCAGAATACTTAACTATGAATCAATTACATCATATATTTTCTTGTGCATTCTTCTGTCTCTTCTCTTAGCAGGTGTAAAAGAAACACACATACCAGACAAGTAGGCTTGCAATGGATTATGGTCATTGTATTTAATTACCACGTTTTCTGCGATAAACTATGTAGACAATTGGCCTGTTGGAAACTACAACTTCCTACTACATTGCACAGTTCAGGCTTGATCTGATTTGTCTCTAGAGAAACTGCAATGCGCGCATTGAGCGCAAAAAATATAAATAATAATAAAAGGGAATTAAAATAATTGAACCAACATCTGTCAATTTGTTGTTTAAAAACAATCTTTGGTTATATCACATTATCTGGTGTACAATCTGTCGCTAACTCCCAGGCCTATTGACAGGGATAATGTGCCATGTTGTATTTGTCCGTATAAATGAAATTAGTTAGTCTTGCCTTCATGACTGTGAGATTGGTTTGCTGTTTAGTACTTGGCAGTGTTTGCCTGTCCAGCTAGCAAACATAATAGTAAGTATTTAGAAAACATTTGGAAGAATTGACATTGCCAACAAACGGAAATGTGTTCAAAATAAATAAATAAATATCCACAATATGTACAAAAATAATTAAAAGCTCCTCCCTCGCCAGGGACCGATCATCTCGAAAACTAAAGCAGATACAATGCTTTGGCCCAACACCTACTTTGTCCATTCATATATACAGTCATTAATCCATCCCTACTTCTACCTGTACATACATTAATACCTCTATCCATCCCTCCTTTCTTCCTTAAAGGGATACTTGGGGATGTAGGAAATTAAGCATTTTTTTCTATGTAGCCAGAGTCTGACGAAGTCATGGAAACCATTTGTATGTCTGCGTGCAGGTTGAAGGTAGCATATCACCATTAACTTAGCGCAGTTGCTGGAAGTCCCTACGAACTACAAGCCAGCTTCTCTCAAAAGCAGGGACATAGACGTAACTACTCCAAAGCTGGGTGGTTGGTCATTTATAGTCTTAGAAAGCTATACATAGTAATCAATATTTTATACATTCAAACAATTTGCTTGTAATCGTAAGAAACAAGATTCTATCTACTTCCTCGTTCTGTACCATTGTCGTGTAGAGATGTATAGGGATCGTAACGTTGTGCGCTCACAGATGACACAATGGGACAGATACAACGTTGCGATATCTATACATCTCTATGCGAAAACAGGACATAATGAGGAAGGGGATATGATTATCAGTAAAAATGTACTTATTTTTTTTATATCTATTACTATGTATAGCTTTGTAAAACTATAAATGACCAAAACACCCAGCAGTTCGTCTGACTCTTAAGTAGGAGGGAAAATACATCTTGAGGTATTCCTTTAATCTTGAAGTATCCCTTTAATAAGGCCATCGGCCATTGATCTGACAAGGAGGAAATTGTGAATTTATTGAGGAATAGGGATCTGAGTCATCCTGTCCTTGGAGTCTCAGCGCGCGTTCTCCTCATTCAGGGAAAGTTCTGTGCACACATCTTGCCAAACCTCAGTAGCTTTACGCTTCGAACACACAGACTGCATCATTGCGCAAAATAGTATGCAGCATCATCTAGATATGTGTGCAACACAAGTTCAACATTCACCTTCGCTACCATTTCTGTCAACCCGTTCACATACAGTTTGACGCATACGTTCGATAAATCAAACGTATGCGCCACACAGAACGCACTGCAACTGCCTCTGCAACACAATGCTGCGCAGTGTTACATTGGAAATTAGTGTATTTCTGATGTACCAAAACGCAATTTCACCGTCGGTGTGTTCGAGGCGTAAGGTCTAGGCTACGGCTTGGTTTGAATAATCTTTTGTATTGATTTTCAACATACAGTTTTGATGAACAATTTAATTTTGGGTTTGTCGTCCAGGTGATTCAGAGAAGGGCGTTGTTAGTTTCTCCCTGGACACAAGGGCCACTGTCCTCTGATTGGCTCGGAATACCCCCTCTGACATGCCCGTGGCCAATCAGAGGTGAGTGTGCATTGTGTGGTGCGTGCGTGTTGGGGTGTGAGTGAATAGTGTTTGTGCATGCATTTGTATCTGATTGTTTGTGGGTGGGTTTGCTGCTAGTGTGTGAGCGCATACATGTGTGTGTGAGTACGCACGCAGCATGCATTTCAGTGTGGTTGTGTATTTCAGTGTGGTTGTGTATTTCTGTTTGGGTGTGTATTTCAGTGTGGGTGTGTATTTCTGTGTGGGTGTGTATTTCAGTGCCTGTGTGTACGAGAGCTGAACTGCTGAGGTGTGAATGTTGAATGTTCTTGACATCATCCCAGAGCCTTTCACTGAGACAGTCTTACACACACGTTAGAGAGAAAAACATCATTGTGTTTGGTCTGTAGTGTGATGGATCCCTTTTGAATGACCTGGTGACATAGTGTTTCTACTCTTTCATCGGTCTGTGGTTGAACAGTAAAGCATTAGTACTGTCATACTACCTGTGTGTTATTAACCTCCTCTCTCCTCCTTCAGGTGTGTGATGTCGAGTTGGAGGTGTGTGTTATTAACCTCCTCTCTCCTCCTTCAGGTGTGTGATGTCAGAGGGGGAGGTGGAGGTGTACCTTTCCCAGGTGCACGATGGGAGCGTGTCCTCAGGGTTCCGGGCATTGTACGAGGAGAGGCTCCTATTGGACGTCACCCTGCTGATAGAGGAACACCACTTCCATGTTAGCAACACACAAACACACACACACACATACATACACACACACATTCTCTTTCACGAAAATGTAATATAATGTTATCCCCTCCGCCAGGCCCACAAGGCCCTGCTGGCGACCCAGAGTGACTACTTCCGGGTCATGTTCACAGCAGACATGAGAGAGAGAGACCAGGACAAGATCCACATGAAGGGGTTAACAGCTGCCGGCTTCGGCCACGTCCTGAGGTTCATGTACTACGGTTCACTGGAGCTCAGCATGGTCACAGTGCAGGAGATACTACAGGTAACACAAACAGACCTTTAACCCTCTAAGCCAGGGGTATTCAACCTGTGCTCTCCGGTCCCCTAGGTGTCCATGGAGGTACTGTAGGGGGTTCACGAAACATCTATATTGTTTTTAAGTGATTTTCTTCCCCCACTGCAACAAGTGAATAAATAAATGTTGGATTATATACCTGTAGTGGAAAAGATGAGAATATCTTCTAATGATGTCAACTTTATTTCTCAACTCCTAATATTGAGCAAATTACTAATTGGAGCTACTTACACTCACCGGAGTATCTGACATAGGATTTGAAAAAGCACCCGCTAGTACCGGTCGTGGCAATTGCCGCTGGCTCCTGGTAAGCTTTCTTGACTTGGACCTACATTTTTTCCAACGCATGGCTAACCTTTGTTTAACCAGCTAAACTTTTCTAGCTAATAGACTAGAAGTTAGAGGTTACATTAAGGGTACATATTATTTTATGGGACAATATACAAACTGTTTTGACTTTTTTGTTGCGTAAATGTATTTATTGGTTCTCTTTTTTTTTAAGAGAGATGAAAATGTAATGATTTGAAGGTTATTTGCTGATTTTAAAAATCTAAAATTACCGATTTTTTTTTAAGGTTGCCATTCAATTTGGGGTGGGGTCGCCAGAATTTCTAGCAAAAAAAAAAAGAATGAGGCTATATACAAGGAGTACCGGTAACGAGTCAATGTGGGGGTACGAGGTAATTGAGGTAATACAGTATGCAGGCAGGTGTAAAAGTGGCGTCACTATGTGTGTGTTGGAGTGTCAATGTAGTATGTGTGAGTGTGAGGGCCTCCTGAGGGGGAAGAAGCATTGGTCTGCCTTCTTCACAAATGTGTTGGTGTGTTTGGACCATGACAGGTACTTAGTGATGTGGACACAGAGGAACTTGAATCTCTCGACCCGCTCCACTACAGCCCTGTCGATGTGAAAGGGGGCTCGGCCCTCCGTTTTCTGTAGTCCACAGTTTGTCTTGCTGACGTTGAGGGAGAGGTTGTTATCGCGGCACCACACTGCCAGGTCTCTGATCTCTTCCCTATAGGCTGTCTCATCGTCTTCGGTGATCAGGCTTAGCACCGTCATGTCGTCGACAAACTTGATGATAGTGTTGGAGTCATGCGCAGCACTTTGGTGTTGAACGCTGAGCTGAGCATGGCTAGTAGCAAACGTTAGCCAGCTGGAACTAGCTAGGTAGCACCGGAATTTACACCTCTTGCACCAACCAAAAATAAGACTAGTCATAGCTAAGACAGGCGTAAACAATGCACGTTAAAGATATTTGATGGTTGCCGGGCATCACAAGTTACTAGGCTGTTACCATCCTCCTGGCAGTTCTAAACTTTGCGAGGCATGTCATTTCGCCCATCAAATCAAATCAAATCACATTTTATTTGTCACATGCGCCGAATACAACAGGTGTAGACCTTACAGTGAAATGCTTACTTACAAGCCCTTAACCAACAATGCAGTTTTAAGAAAAAATAAGTGTTAAGTAAAAAATAGGTAAGTTTAAAATAACAAGTAATTAAAGAGTAGCTGTAAAATAACAGTAGCAATCTACAGGGGGTACAGAGTCAATGTGAGGAGGCTATATACAGGGGGTACCGGTACAGAGTCAATGTGAGGAGGCTATATACAGGGGGTACAGAGTCAATGTGAGGAGGCTATATACAGGGGGTACCGGTACAGAGTCAATGTGAGGAGGCTATATACAGGGGGTACAGAGTCAATGTGAGGAGGCTATATACAGGGGGTACCGGTACAGAGTCAATGTGAGGAGGCTATATACAGGGGGTACCGGTACAGAGTCAATGTGCGATGGCACAGGTTAGTCGAGTTAATTGAGGTAATATGTACGTGTAGGTAGAGTTAAAGTGACTATGCATAAATAATAAACAGAGAGTGGGGGGGCAGGCAATGTCCGGGTAGCCATTTGATTAGCTATCATTTTGAAAAGCTCACCACTAAACATACACGTTTTCTTAACCACAACTGGATGGATCCAAAAATAATTACTGTGCGAATGAAAATCACTGAATGACGAAAATATTACAATAAAGTATTCTAATGCTGTTGAAGGCATGTGTCAAATTTTTGCTTACTGAAACTCCCAAAGTCATCCCACCGTTTAAAGTCATTTAAAGCAATAGCCTTTTTTTGCTTTCACTAAAAACAACTTCCTAATATTGAGTTGCACTCCCTCCCCCTTTTGCCCAATTCGTCAGGGCACAGACTCTACAAGGTGTCCAAAGCGTTCCACAGGGATGCTGGCCCATGTTAACTCCAATGCTTCCCACAGTTGTGTCAAGTTGGCTGGATGTCCTTTGGGTGGTGGACCATTCTTTTTATTTTTTAAATGTTATTTCACTTTTATTTAACCAGGTAGGTCAGTTGAGAACAAGTTCTCATTTACAACTGCGACCTGGCCAAGACAAAGCAAAGCAGTGCGACAAAAAACAACACAGAGTTACACATGAGAATAAACAAACGTACAGTCAATAACACAATAGAGAATCTATTTACAGAGTGTGCAAAATGCAGTAAGGTTAAGGGAGGTAGAACAATAAATAGGCCATAGTGTCAGGCTCTGGCCATAGAGAAACCTATTTGCTTCTCTATGTAGCCATGGTCAGAGTCTGAGTTCTTTTCTTTCTGTTTCTGGTGGTGGTTTGTGTTGGATCCCTAATTAGAGGCAGCTGCTGTGCATCGTATCTAATTAGGGATCCTACATAGGTTTGTAATTTCCACACCGGAGATGTGGGTCGTTATCGTTATGTATATTTCGCAAGTCACAGAGAAGTAAGTGTGCATTATTTACGTATATATCTCGTGCTTGATTTTGAAACGTTACGTTTATATTGTCGTGTTTATTTGGTACGAACGTCTGTCTATCGAGTTTGTTTTGTGTGTGTAGTTCGGACATCTTTATTGAATATTCAGTAATTAAAGATAATGTCGAACTACTATCCCTGCGCTGCATCTTGGTCTCTCTATTCACCCTCTCGTGACACATAGTGGCGAAATAAGTTACAAATTAGAATTAACACTGGAGTGACAGATGTGCAAATGATGATGTGCAAATAGAGATACTGGAGTGCAAAATGAGCGAAAATAATAAAATAAATATGGGGATGAGGTAGTAGGGTGGGCTATTTATAGAAGGGCTATATACAGGTGCAGTGATCGGTAAGCAGCTCTGACAGCTGATACTTAAAGTTAGTGAGGGAGATAGGAACCTCTAGCTTCAATGATTTTTGCAATTCGTTCCAGTCATTGGCAGCAGAGAACTGGAAGGAATGGCGGCCAAAGGAGGTGTTGGCTTTGGGGGTGACCAGTGAAATGTACCTGCTGGAGCGCATGCTACGGGTGGGTTTTGCTATGGTGACCAGCGAGTTGAGATAAGGCGGGGATTTACCTAGTAAAGACTTATAGATGACCTGGAGCCAGTGGGTTTGGCGACAAATATGTAATGAGGGCCAGCCAACGAGAGCATACAGGTCACAGTGGTGGGTAGTATATGGGGCTTTGGTAACAAAACGGATGGCACTGTGATAGATTACATCCAATTTGCTGAGTAGAGTGTTGGAGGCTATTTTGTAAATGACATCGCCAAAGTCAAGGATCGGTAGGATAGTCAGTTTTACAAGGGCATGTTTGGCAGCATGAGTGAAGGAGGCTTTGTTGCAAAATAGGAAGCCGATTCTAGATGTAATTTTGGATTGGAGATGGTTAATGTGAGTTTAGAAGTTGAGTTTACAGTCTAACCAGACGCCTAGGTATTTGTAGTTGTCCACATATTCTAAGTCAAACCCGTCGAGAGTAGTGATGATAGTCCGGTGGGAGGGTGCGGGCAGCGTTCTATTTGAAAAGCATGCATTTAGTTTTACTAGCATTTAAGAGCAGTTGGAGGCCACAGAAGTAGTGTTGTATGGCATTGAAGCTTGTTTGATGGTTAGTTAACACATTGTCCAAAGAGGGGCCAGATGTATACAGAATGGTGTCGTCTGCGTAGAGATGGATCAGAGAGTCACCAGCAGCGAGAGCGACATCATTGATGTATATAGAGAAAAGGGTTGGCCCAAGAATTGAACCCTGTGGCACCCCCATAGAGACTGCCAGCGGATCGGACAATAGGCCCTCTGATTTGACACACTGAACTCTGTCTGAGAAGTAGTTGGAGAACCAGGCAAGGCAGTCACTTGAGAAACCAAGGCTGTTGAGTCTGCCAATAAGAATGCAGTGATTGACAGAGTCGAAAGCCTTGGCCAGGTCGATGAAGACGGCTGCACAGTACTGTCTTCTATCGATGGCGGTTATGATATCGTTTAGTACCTTGAGCATAGCTGAGGTGCACCCATGACCAGCTCGGCAACCAGATTGCATAGCAGAGAAGGTACGGTGGGATTCGAAGTGGTCAGTGATCTGTTTATTAACTAGGCTTTCGAAGACTTTAGAAAGGCAGGGCAGGATGGATATAGGTCTTTTAACAGTTTGGGTCTACAGTGTCTCCCCCTTTGAAGAGTGCAGTCAAGTCTGGGGTGAACCAAGGGCTATATCTGTTCTTAGTTCTACGTTTTTTGAAAGGGGCATGCTTATTTAGGATGGTGAGGAAAGCACTTTTAAAGAACAACCAGGCATCCTCCACTGACGGGATGAGGTCAATATCCTTCCAGGATACCTGGGCCAGGTCGATTAGAAAGGCCTGCTCGCAAAAGTGTTTTAGGGAGCGTTTGACAGTGATAAGGGGTGGTCGTTTGACCACGGACCCATTACGAACGCAGGCAATGAGGCAGTGATCGCTGAGATCCTGGTTGAAAACAGAGGAGGTGTATTTGGAGGGCAAGTTAGTCAGGATGTTTTCTTTCCTTATCTTGATGAAGATCGTACCAATTTAAACACCCTACGCCTGCTCCCTACTGGCGTAGAATCTATGCCCAGGGGTAGCTCGTAGAAGGGCTTACACACTGGTGGTGCAACGGATATCATTTTTAGGTGCGGCGTAGAGTTACGACCCACTTATGACCAACGGGTGCAACAGGCCCCACCTGACTAAGATCTGTCTCTCTCCATCCTCATCCTATAGGCGGCCATGTACGTCCAGCTGACGGAGGTGGTAGAGTTCTGCTGTTCCTTCCTGCTGTCTAAGATCTGTCTGGAAAACTGTGCTGAGATCATGAGGCTGCTGGAGGACTTCAGCGTGGGGGTGGAGGGCGTGCAGGAGCAGCTTGACAACTTCCTGCTGGAGAACTTTGTTCCTCTGATGAGCAAACCTGACTTCCTGCTCTACCTCAGCCTGGAGAGACTGCAGGTGTGGTGGAAGAACTGACTGGCACACCCTAGTTAACTGTGTGTGTATAATTAGATAGATAGATAGATAGATAGATAGATAGATAGATAGATAGATAGATAGATAGATAGATAGATAGATAGATAGATAGATAGATAGATAGGTACTTTATTGATCCCCGAAGGGACATTTCTGAACAGTGATTCTTTGAGCTCTTTATAACAGGTGATATATTCTTGTTAACTATGTGTGTGTGTGTGTGTGTGTGTGTGTGTGTGTCAGGCGTACCTGGACAGTGATGCCCTGAGTCGGTTCCCAGAGATAGAGCTGTATGACTCTGTCCAGGCCTGGCTCCGACACGACCGCCGCCGCTGGAGACACACAGACACTGTCGTCCAGTCCCTACGCTTCTGCCTCATGACCCCTGCTAACGTCTTCGAGAAGGTAAGACACACACAAATAGTGTTGCACGGTATACCGGTACCACGGTAATATCACGGTACTGTGATACTTATGATACCAACATCTTAGAATACCGCAGTACCGTTTCATATGATACTACCATGTTTTTCAGCCCTACCGATCTAAAGAACCTGCTGGTGCCTGTTATAAAAACTTTTATAAAGTCAGTTTTGTTTATAGATTTAGTTTAATTTAAGTAATTTGACTAGTCTCTTGTATGCACAGACCCTGGTGGTTCTTCTGTTCTTCTCTTCTTCTGCAGTGTTGATACATTATATAATTTAATCGCCTGTTATAACCAAGACCAGTTTGAATAGACTTTGAAAGTTCACTGTCATGCAGCCTCTGAGTGTCAGAGAGGGGAAATGGAGCACCGCTTAGCGACAGGCATGCTTGCAGATTTACAGCTCGTCTCTAGCCTAAACGGTACAAAGAATATTACTCATATTACCGGAGATGCCTTTCTTTCTTTGTATTGGGATTTCCGCACATTTTATATAATTTCACAAACCATGTCGCGGGCCGTTTTAAACGAATCCGGGTTGCTAATTATTGGTTTGATAACAAACAACATTGATCAGTCATGTTACCTAGCTAGCTAACAACCTGGTAACTTGAAGAAAGGAAATTAGTCTGCTACTCATGAGATGTGCTTCGAAGGGTAGGATTCATATACTGTAGGCCTGATGGAAGCCTATACTATGTCAAACATCTATTTATTTCTGCTGCTCCTTAAATTCTGTTTGGTGCCTAACATTTTTAAAGTTGGGGGCAGTGGGTGTATGTATGTGTGTTTGTGGGAGAGAGAGTTGTGTGTGTTTATGAGAGTGAGGGAGACAGAGCGGCAGGTAGCCAAATGGTTAGAGCGTTGGGCCCGTAACCGAAAGGTTGCTGGATCGAATCCCCGAGCTGACAAGGTAAAAATCTGTCTTTCTGCCCCTGAACAAGGCAGTTAACCCACTGTTCCAAGGCCGTCATTGTAAATAAGAATTTGTTCTTAACTGACTTGCCTGGTAAAAATAAAGGTAAAATAAAAAAATAAGAGAGTGTGAGGAAGGGAGGGAGAATGTGTGTCTGTTAACTGAAGAGTAAAGGTTTCGTGCAGCGTTTTCCCCTTAATGACATTTACATTTTTGCATTTTAGTCATTTTCTTTTTTTATTAAAACAAAATATAAAGGTGAGGAGGATTATATAAGACACTGTTTGAAGAGGTAGGGTTTCAGATGTTTTCGGAAAATTTGCAGGGACTCTGCTGTCCTAGCTTTAAGGGGCAGTTGGTTCCACCATTGGGGTGCTAGGACAGAGAAGAGCTTGGGTTGGGGTGTAGGGTTTGAGCATAGCCTGAAGGTAGGGAGGGGTAGTTCCTCTTGCTGTTCCGTAGGTAAGCACCATGGTCTTGTAGTGGATGCAAGCTTTAACTGGAAGCCAGTGGAGTGTGCGGAGTAGGGGTTAACATTAGAGAACTTGGAAGGTTGAAAACCAGGCAGGCTGCTGCGTTCTGGATAACTTGCAGGGGTTTGATTGCACAAGCGGGGAGTTGCAGTAGTCCAGATGGGAGAGGAGAAGTGCCTGGATTGGGACCTTCAACACTTCCTGTGTGAGAGAGAGTCGTACTCTACGGATGTTGTAGAGCATGAACCTGCGGGAGCGGGTCACTGCTTTGATGTTTGCAGAGAACGACAGGGTGTTGTCCAGGGTCACGCCAAGGTTTTTTGCTCTCTGGGAGGGTGACACTGTGGAGTTGTCAACCGTGATGGAGAGGTCTTTGAGTGGGCAGGTCTTCCCTGGGAGGAAGAGCAGTTCCGTCTTGTTGAGCTTGAGGTGGTGGGCCGACATCCAAGTTGAAATATCTGTCAGGCACGCCGAGATGCGTGTCGCCACCTGGTTGTCAGAAGGGGGGAAGGAGAAAAGTAGTTGAGTGTCATCATCATAGCAATGATAGGAGAGACCATGTGAGGTTATGACAGAGCCGAGTGACTTGGTGTATAGAGAGAGGAGGAGAGGGCCTAGAACCGAGCCCTGGGGGACACCTGTAGTGAGAGTACGTGGTGCAGACACAGATCCTCTCCACGTCACCTGGTAGGAGCGGTCTGCCAGGTAGGATGCTATCCAAGAATGTGCATAGCCTGAGACGCCCAGCCCTGAGAGTGTGGAGAGGAGGATCTGATGGTTCATGGTGTCAAAGGCAGCGGATAGATCTAGGAGGATGAGAACAGAGGAGACTCTGTGACACAGAGAAGAGCAGTCTCAGTTGAGTGCCCCGTCTTGAAGCCTGACTGGTTAGGGTCAAGAAGATCGTTCTGAGAGATCATTATGCATGACAGTTGAAGTCAGAAGTTTACATACACTTAAGTTGAAGTCATTAAAACTAATTTTTCAACCACTCCACAGATTTCATGTTAACAAACTATAGTTTTGGCAAGTTGGTTAGGACCTCTACTTTGTGCATGACACAAGTAATTCTTCTAACAATTGTTTACAGACAGATTATTTCACTTATAATTACATACACTAAGTTGACTTTGCTTTTAAACAGCTTGGAAAATTCCAGAAAATGATGTCATGGCTTTAGAAGTTTCTGATAGGCTAATTGACATCATTTGAGTCAATTTGAGGTGTACCTGTGGATGTATTTCAAGGCCTACCAAACTCGGTGCCTCTTTGATCGACATCATGGGAAAATCAAAAGAAATCAGCCAAGACCTCAGAAAAAAAAATTGTAGACCACAAGTCTGGTTCATCCTTGGGAGCAATTTCCAAACACCTGAAGGTACCACGTTCATCTGTACAAACAATAGTACGCAAGTATAAACACCATGGGACACTCAGCCGTCATACCGCTCAGGAAGGAGACGTGTTCTGTCTCCTAGAGATTAACATACTTTGGTGCGAGAAGTGCAAATCAATCCCAGAACAACAGCAAAGTACCTTGTGAAGATGCTGGAGGAAACGGATACAAAAGTATCTATATCCACAGTCAAACGAGTCCTATATTCGACATAACCTGAAAGGCCGTTCAGCATGGAAGAAGCCATTGCTACAAAACCGCCATAAAAAAGCCAGACTATGGTTTGCAACTGCACATGGGTACAAATATCGTACTTTTGGAGAAATGTCCTCTGGTCTGATGAAACAAAAATAGAACTGTTTGGCCATAATGACCATTGTTAGGTTTGGAGGAAAAAGGGGGAGGCTTGCAAGCCGAAGAACACCATCCCAACCGTGAAGCACGAGGGTGGCAGCATCATGTTGTGGGGGTGCTTTGCTGCAGGAGGACTGGTGCACTTCACAAAATAGATGGCATCATGAGGAAGGAAAATTATGTTGATATATTGAAGCAACATTTCAAGACAACAGTCAGGAAGTTAAAGCTTGGTCGCCAATTTTGGGTCTTCCAAATGGACAATAACCCCCAAACATGTTTCCAACGTTGTGGCAAAATGGCTTAATGACAACAAAGTCAAGGTGTTGGAGTGGCCATCTCAAAGCCCTGACCTCAATCCTATAGAAACTTTGTGGGCAGAACTGAAAAAGCGTAAGCGAGCAAGGAGGCCTACAAACCTGACTCAGTTACACCAGTTCTGTCTGGAGGAATGGGCCACCCAACTTATTGTGGGAAGCTTGTGGAAGGCTACCGGAAACGTTTGACACAAGTTAAACAATTTAATGGCAATGCAACCAAATACTAATTGAGTGCATGTAAACTTCTGACCCACTGGGAATGTGATGAAAGAAATAAAAGCTGAAATAAATAATTCTCTCTACTATTATTCTGACATTTCACATTCTTAAAATAAAGTGGTTATCTTAACTGATCTAAGATAGGGATTTTTACTAGGATTAAATGTCAGGAATTTTGAAAAACTGAGTTTAAATGTATTTGGCTAAGGTGTATGTAAACTTCCGACTTCAACTATATATATCACAGGAGGTTGGTGGTACCTTCATTGGGGAGGACGGGCTCGTGGTAATGGCAGAAGCGGAATGAGTGGAATGGTATCAAACACATGGTTTCTATGTGTTTGATGCCGTTCCATTTGCGCCGTTCCAGCCATTATTACGAGTCATCCTCCCTTCACCAGCCTCCACTGATGTATATTCCTTCCTCCCATTCCTGCAGCCAGATCACAGCTAGGCCTTCAGCAAATCAGCCATTCTATGCAGTATTCTATTATACACTGAACAGTGTGAAGTTAAATTCAATGTGTTGTATTGAGTAGAAGTGTGAATTTCAGTGACAGGTTTTTGGAGAACGTTTAGAACAAGCATCCGGGGGACGGGGTGAACAGGATGCTAGATCACTGAAACAGTGGTATAGCGATACTTGACCTGGTATTGTATCGTTTGTAAAATGTTGATATCGTATGTATATATATATATACACACACACACACACACACACACACACACACACACACACACACACACACACACACACACACACACACACACACAGTGACACTGTTGCAAGATGGGTCCAATGTGTACATCCTCTATGGCATCACCTCTGACTGATTCACTCTCCCTCAGGTGAAGACGTCAGAGTTCTATCGTTACTCTCGACAGCTGCGTCAGGAGGTGGACCAGGCTCTCAGCTACTTCCACGACGTCAACGAGCAGCCGCTGGTCGAGACGCGGTCCAACCGCATCCGCTCGGTCCGACCTCAGACAGCCGTGTTCAGGGGCATGATCGGACACAGCATGGTCAACAGCAAGATCCTACTGCTGCACAAACCCAAGGTACGATCCTACTGCTGCAAACCCAAGGTAAGATCCTACTGCTGCACAAACCCAAGGTAAGATCCTACTGCTGCAAACCCAAGGGAAGATCCTACTGCTGTACAGAACCAAGGTAAGATCCTACTGCTGTACAGACCCAAGGTACGATCCTACTGCTGTACAGAACCAAGGTACGATCCTACTGCTGTACAGACCCAAGGTACGATCCTACTGCTGTACAGAACCAAGGAAGAGACATTATGCCTACAGCTGTACAGACCCAAGGAAGAGGCCTACAGCTGTACAGACCCAAGGTACGATCCTACAGCTGTACAGACCCAAGTTAGAGGCATTAGGCCTGGTTCAATATGTTGATGATTTGTTGGTTTGCTCACAATCAGAGGGGATATGTCCTGAGGACACTCAGGCATTGTTGATTTTCTTAGCAGAAAATTTTCATAAAGTTTCTATAATGTGTTTATGTCTATAATGTGTCTAAAATGTGCCTGTCTATAATGTGTCTATATGTCTATAATGTGTTTAATGTGTCTATAATGTATTTAATGTGTCTATAATGTGTCTGTCTGTGTTTAATGTGTCTATGTGTTTAATATGTCTATGTCTGTCTATGTTTAATATGTCTATAATGTGTTTAATATGTCTATGTCTGTCTATGTTTAATATGTCTATAATGTGTTTAATATGTATATAATGTGTATAATGTGTCTATAATAATGTGTCTGTCTATAATGTGTCTGTCTATAATGTGTTTAATATGTCTATAATGTGTTTAATATGTCTATAATGTGTATAATATGTCTATAATGTATCTATAATGTGTATAATGTGTCTATAATAATGTGTCTGTCTAATGTATAATGTGTATAATATGTCTATAATGTGTATAATGTCTGTCTATAATGTGTTTAATATGTCTATAATGTATCTATAATGTGTATAATGTCTGTCTATAATGTGTTTAATATGTCTATAATGTATCTATAATGTGTATAATGTCTGTCTATAATGTGTCTATGTGTGTGTTCATAATGTGTCTGTCTATAATGTGTGTATGTCTATGTGTCGGTCTATAATGTGTCTATAATGTGTCTGTCTATAATGTGTTTAATATGTCTATAATGTGTCTGTGTGTATGCCTATGTGTCGGTCAATAATGTGTATGTCTATAATGTGTTTAATATGTTTATAATGTGTCTATAATGTGTCTGTCTATAATGTGTTTAATATGTCTATAATATGTGTATGTGTCGGTCTATAATGTGTTTAAGTCTGTGTATAATCAAATCAAATGGTTGATGTATGTCTATAATTTGTGTATCTCTATAATGTGTCTAATGTGTCTGTCTATAATGTTTAATATGTCTTTATTGTCTACAATATCTGTCTGTGTCTAGCTGTGTTTGAATTCCCATACTAACATACTGTATACTTAATGAGTATATACCATTAGTTCATTTTAGTATTCTGTAAACCAACGGTATCCTTTCAGTTGAGTGTACTAGATCATTGCCTATCTACTGGAAGTTGATGCTGTTGCTATGTAACTTCTTGCTATCTTGTTAGCATAGCTAACAAATTACTAGCAAGACATCTTACGACTTCATTAACAATGTCCATTAAGAACGCACAACTATACCATTTAGCTAAGCTAAGAATGACGTGAATAATTAAGTCAATAAACGGTGGGTAGTTAGTTATATAGCATATACTTAATGTACAGGCAAGTTAGATGTATTAGTAGCCAACTAACAAGGTAGCTAGCTAACATACCGGTACATACAAGCAATTGCTGTAATGCTGTGCGGTTCATAAGGCTAGCGTAGCTAACAAATTGTCAGGCAACATAACGTGTAACATAACTTATTGAAAAGGCATTCTTTTATTACATTGCTCAACATTTTCTTAACATTAGTCATAATTAGTTAAAGCAATGAATTTGTATCCGCTCTCATATTTCCCACTATTTTCTTCAAATCTGAAAATGTTGTGAAGCCACGCCCATTTTCTGAAGAATTCCATTATGGGCCCTAAAAGCACGGAAAATATGTCCACTGTTTGTATACTGCGTATTTTGGTGAATGTAGTACGACATCCATGAACTTTTGGCATAATAACTACATCCATACTATGACCAATAAGCATACTACATACTCAATTTACGTCACAAACAGTATGGTTAGTGCGGTTAGTATAAGTATTCGAACACAGCTTATGTCTATAATGTGTCTGTAATGTGTGTATGGCCTGTCTGTAGGTGTGGTGGGAGTTGGAAGGTCCCCAGGTCCCTCTCCGTCCAGACTGCTTGGCCATCGTCAACAACTTTACCTTCTTGCTGGGGGGGGAGGAGCTAGGGCCTGATGGGGAGTTCCACGCCTCCTCTAAAGTCTACCGCTACGACCCCCGCCAGAACTCCTGGCTACGCATGGCTGACATGTCTGTACCCAGGTCTGTAGTTGTCAGTTCCCAGGTGTGACATGGTTTCATGTTTGTACAAGATCCATCAGGTGTAAAATAAAAATGAAAAAAGTGATTTTAATTTGTATTTTTTATGTCTTCACTTCCAGGTCAGAGTTTGCAGTGGGGGTCATCGGTAAGTTCATCTACGCGGTGGCTGGGCGGACACGGGATGAGACATTCTACTCCACGGAGCGCTATGACATCACGGCGGACCGCTGGGAGTTTGTGGATCCGTACCCAGTCAACAAGTACGGTCACGAGGGCACGGTCCTGAACGGTAAACTCTACATCACCGGAGGAATCACCTCCTCATCCACCTCCAAACAGGTGTGTGTGTTCGACCCGGGGCGGGACGCGGGGGGAGGGGTGTGTCTATTCGACCCGGGTCGGGACGCGGGGGGAGGGGTGTGTGTGTTCGACCCTGGGCGGGACGCGGGGGTAGGGGTGTGTGTGGCGGACTCTGCTAGAACAACGGACACACACAGGACGTGTTCAGCCCGCACCACCATCCTCCCCAACACACACACCAGCTGCTGGGAGAACAAGTCAAAGATGAACTACGCTCGCTGCTTCCACAAGATGATCTCCCACAACGGGAAGCTATACGTGTTCGGGGGGGTGTGTGTGATCCTCCGGGCGTCGTTCGAGTCGCAGGGCTGTCCGTCCACGGAGGTCTACGACCCTGAGACAGACGAGTGGACCATCCTGGCGTCTATGCCCATCGGGCGCAGTGGGCATGGTGTGGCAGTGCTGAACAGACAGATCATGGTACTGGGGGGCCTCTGCTATAACGGACACTACTCCGACTCCATCCTCACCTTTGACCCCGATGACAACAAGTGGAAGGAGGATGAGTATCCCAGGATGCCTTGCAAACTGGACGGGCTGCAGGTCTGCACCCTGCACTTCCCCGAGTACGTCCTGGAGCACGTTCGGCGCTGCAGCTGAGGTCTGGTTCAGTTCAGACAGGTTTGGGAACAACCCCCTTTTAAGACTCCTCCTACAGACTCCAGGCTGCAGGTGTGGGCCGGGCGGTGGAGGATCGGTGTTTACAGGTGTGACACTAACGCTTTAACACAGAAGCTTTTCAACTAGGTACAGACTGAGCTAAACATGCCATAGTAATCTGTCCTCACGGGCAGAAAATGGAGCTTTGGAAAAATTATGAGAACATATTTCATGATTCATCTGGTTTATTTCTGACTGAGGTCAGTTTCATATTGTTGTTATTATGATCCAGTTTCAGCCTACAGTCCTACAAGCCCTGTCTGTCTGAACCAATAATATGTATAAACCCTGGATGACTGACAGTATTGAAGCCATTTTGGTACTCCATTGTAAAAGAGATTTTGTAAGGTATTAATGTCTACACACGTTTTTTACAAGTATATTGTAAAAAACGTAAATTATATTATCTGAACTGAACATTTAAAAACATATTCCTTAAAGTAAATTGTTTAGAGAGTACTAATGTTACTGTGCCCACTACAACAAGGAAATACATAAATACATGTAATTTTGTCCTTGAAACATTTGATTGAAATACATTTAATTGGCCAATACATAGCATCAGCAATCCAGGGTTTATACACATCATTGGTCTGAACCATGTCTGTCTGTATGTCTCCACCATGCTGTGTCATGGTCATGTGATGTCATGCAGTCTCTCAGTAACCCCCTCTCTGATAACGCTTTCAAGACAACTGGGAACTCGGAAATCTCCTACCTCTGACTTCAGTGCGTTCAAGACAAAAATAGTGGAAAAAATAGTTTTGAACGGTCATCCAACTCGGATTTCCAAGTCAGAAACTCTGGGATCATCCTAAAGCTCAGACTTTCCGATCTGAAGATCACTGACGTCATGATTTGACCTTCCCAGTTCTCTTGAAAGCATCATTAGTCTGTGGAGCTGGAGTGTGTGTGTGTTTGAATGTGTGTGTGATACATGAATGAACAGAGTGAGAGAAAAATATAAAACATATGCACTCATCACACTAGTGAGCATGTGAGAAGGATGATCATGGTGATGATTTAGCATTGTCATAACTACACTGCAATAACACTTCTGCTGACAGAGAGCCATGTAAGAGTTCAGAGGTCGGGGATGACTGCAGTGTGAAGGTCCTTGTCTCTCTGGCCGTACTGTATGTAAGATTACACTTTATTTATTGATGTTAACCGTCTGCTTTCTGTGTTACTGTGTCCGACTACTGGAGGGTACTGTAGATGGTAGGAGCAGAAATGTACTAGAAACAAATTCTGATTAAAAAAAAAGGAAAGAACAAGTTGATATGAGTTCATATTTAAAATGAACTTGAAATAGGCGTGGCGTTCCTGACTCAGTACTCCCAGTAATGCATTATCTATTTTTGCCTAATCATATTTGGAGTGACAAAAGTTATTTGGCTAACTTATGGATCCTACTTTGTAAAGCCCTACCCTGGCTTAGTCCTGTCTGTCTGTCTGTCTGTCTGTCTGTCTGTCTGTCTGTCTGTTTGACTTTCTGTCTGTTTGACTTTCTGTCTGTCTGACTTTCTGTCTGTCTGACTTTCTGTCTGTCTGACTTTCTGACTCTCTGTCTGACTCTCTGTCTGTCTGACTCTCTGTCTGACTCTCTGTCTGTCTGACTCTCTGTCTGACTCTCTGTCTGACTCTCTGACTGTCTGTCTGTCTGTCTGTCTGTCTGTCTGTCTGTCTGTCTGTCTGTCTGTCTGACTCTCTGTCTGTCTGTCTGTGCTGCAGCGTGTGAACCTGCTCATCTCTCTCATTCTTCTTTTCATGAGCAACAATGAAAAGGGCTAAAGCATGTTCTCCTGCAGTTCTATCTGCCACCCCTTTTTGTATGTATTTTTATCCAACATCCATCCACAACCAGCTAACTGTGTGACTGTGGTTGGGAATGGGATGTTGGGCTGATATGATTTGCATTGCAATAGAGCATAGTCTTTATGATACTTTGAGAGAGATTGTGTCACTCTTTCTCCGATTCTACACCTCTCCCTCTACTTTCCCTCCCTCCTCTCCTCTAGCAGTGTCCTCCTGCCTACACCCACGGCTCTATTCAATCAAACCCGCAGGGCAGAATTTATGCAGTACATAAATACAGTCAGATAAAGTCAAGGAGCGGTTTTTGGTACTGTATAAATAGCAGGTAGACCCCACCCCCACACACAGGTAGGTGGCTCCATTTGACAGAATAAGATGTGTGCACGCTGTGGGCAGTGGTGTATAAACAGGGACTGTTAACATTACTAAGGCAGCTTAGATGTAATATGGTCTTCAGTCGTCATCTCCCATCACTGTCTGTTTTGTGTCAATATTTTCTCATGTGAAAATTCCTATCAATATAAAGAACACTAAGGCCCAGTTGGTTTTCCAGACGTAAACTTACTTCAGGACTGAAAAGCAATGCGCAATTGTGAACCTCCATTGAAAGTGTTGTTTTTTTTTTTGTCCAGGAATTAGTACGCGTCTGGCAAACGGGCCAATATTATGCCAAACTTCAGTCTTTAAACAGCGGTCTCCCTCTGCTGGTCAACATGTGTATGTACTACTGTTTTTGTTTGGGACATGGCTTGTCTGTTTGTTTGTCATAGCTCAGCGTTTATAATCAGCCCTCAGTCTCAGTAGGATAAAGTGATAGAATATCGAGGATAAAAACACCCTGTACGATGACTGTATTTTAAAAAATAAATCAGATAAACAATGTATTTACTATAATCTGAGTAGACACTGCTATTTGGAACACTTTGTAATTTCTATCCAGAAATAAATGTTCATACTGTTAAGCTTTTCAGCTTTACTTGAGTGTTTTAATGAGTGTGTTGGCAGTGTTGTAAAGTACTTAAGTAAAAATACTTTAAAGTATAACTAGGTCGTTTTTTGGAGTATCTGGACTTTACTATTTATATTTGACAACTTTTACTTTCACTTCACTATTCCTAAATAAAATGATGTACTTTTTACTCCATACATTTTCCCTGACACCAAAAAGAAAAACATTTTGAATTCTTAGCAGGACAGGAAAATGGTCAAAAATGGTTCACACACTTCTCAAGATAAACACGTAGTCATCCCTCCTGCCTCTTATCTGGATCACTAAACACACACATGCATCTTTTGTAAATGATGTTTGAGTGTGCCTGGCTATCTGTACATTTTAAAAACAAGAAAATGGTGCTGTTTGCTTTGAAATTATTTATACTTTTACTTTTGATATTTAAGTATTTAGAACCAAATACTTTTAGATTTTTACTCAAGCAGTATTTTACTGGGTTACTTGAGTAATTTTCTATTAAGGTATCTATACTTTTACTCAACTATGACAAATGTATACTTTTTCCACCACTGTTGCGGAAAAGTGTGTTGTGTGCTCACCTGTGATGCTCACTATAGTGTGCCACCATCAGGTGCCGCTGTTGAGATAATCATCGTTCTACAATTGCGGAATCTGGTGTTTTTCTACCCGTTAGACTTGCCGTACAAAAGCAAAGTCACCAGGAAGAGAAATGTCAAACGTTGGGAAACTGGTAATGGTTCAACTTTTCTCTTCTATGATACATTTAGGTTATCTTATAATAGTACAGACTACAATATGACAACAGTAAAATACTGTTTAAAAGAGTGATGTTGGTTGAGCTGCTGAGCATGGACTAGCTAGCTAACGTCAGCCTCAGCAAACCAAATAACTAACGTTGGCCAGGGTCAATTACATTAACATAGACAGAAGGGGTAAGATCTAAATATATTTTACATGAACGTTAGCCAGCTAGCCATATGTATGACTAGCTAAAAGAGAATGCGTATTTTTATTAATAAATGTGGCCATGGCATTAACGTTACTGGACAAAACGGGTGTCACAGTATAACAAAAATACATTAAAAAAAAAAAAACTTGTCAGTAACGTTAGTTTTATTATTTATTTTGTGCAAAAGTGTTGACCCATTTACCATAAAGTAATGATCCTGCATCATGACGTGTAACCGCTGACAGGTGCCGCTGTCTGCCGCTGTGTCGGGGGTCCTGGGTCTGATGACGGGCACTGCGACTGTCCTGGCCGCCAGCGATGTCAAGAAGAAACCCGCAGCGCTGAGTCTCAGTATTGAAGAGGTAGTTAGTATGGCTGTCCTTTCTCTTCTACTTTCCAGGAACACTTATTTGGCAGTGAAGGGACAGATGACGTGCGTGTCTTATCTGCTAATAAGAGCTGTTTGTGTGGGTGCAGGCTCCCACAAGGCACTTTGCAGATACAATTACTTAGACAGGACAACGTTGCTGTAAACTGCCCGATTGAAATGTGTGTTGCAGCTCCCGTCCCTCTATGTTACTCCAGAGCTGCAGCTCAGGTATGTGGAGCCAGAGGTTGGGCCAGTAGAACAGGGCGTGGCCGAGCTGAGGAAATGGGCTGAGCCTTACACCAACCAGTGTCAGGTACACCTCTCTTCCTTAGAGATGTACAGTGCATTCCAGAGGGGTTGGGTTAAATGCGGAAGACACATTTCAGTTGAATGCATTCAGTTGTACAACTGACTAGTATCCCCTCCTTCCCTTTACTTTTCCATTCGGAAAGTATTCAGACCACTTCCCTTTTTCCACATTTTGTTACATTACAGCCTTATTAAATGTTTTATTGAATACACATTTTTCCTCATCAATCTACACACAATACCCCATAATGACGAAGCGAAAACAGGTTTTTAGAAATGTTAGCAAATTTTATAAACATATATATTTTTTTAAAATACCTTATTTACATAAGTATTCAGACCCTTTGCTATGAGACTCTAAATTTAGCTCCGGTGCATTCTGTTTCCATTGATCATTCTTGAGATATTTCTACAACTTGATTGGAGTCCACATGGGGTAAATTCAATTTATTGAACATTTAATTGGAAAGGCACACACCAGTCTATATAAAGGTCCCACAGTTGACAATGCATGTCAGAGCAAAAACCAAGCCATGAGGCCAAAGGAATTGTCCGTAGAGCTCGGAGAAAGGATTGTCGAGGCACAGATTTGGGGAATGGAATGGAAGAAGTTTGGAACCACCAAAACTCTTCCTAGAGCTGGCCGCTTGGCCAAACTGAGCAATCGGGGGAGAAAGGCCTTGGTCAGGGAGGTGTCCAAGGACCCGATGGTCACTCTGACAGACTCCAGAGTTCCCCTGTGGAGATGGGAGAACCTTGCAGAAGGACAAACATCTCTCAGACCATAAGAAACAAGATTCTGTGGTCTGATGAAACCAATATTGAACTCTGACCTGAATGCCAAGCGTCACGTCTGGAGGAAACCTGGCACCATCCCTACGGTGAAGCATGGTGGTGGCAGCTTTCTTTTTCAGCGGCAGGGACAGGGAGACTAGTCAGGATCGAGGGATAGATGAACGGAGCAAAGTACAGAGAGACCCTTGACGAAAACCTGCTCTAGAGCGCTCAGGACCTCGGACTGGGGCGAAGGTTCACCTTCCAACAGGACAATGACCCCAAGCACACAGCCAAGACAATGCAGAAGTGGCTTCGGGACAAGTCTCTGAATGCCCTAGAGTGGCCCAGCCAAAGCCTGGACTCGAACCTGATCGAACATCTCTGGAGAGACCTGAATATAGCTGTGCAGCGATGATCCCCATCCAACCTGACAGCGCTTGAGAGGATCTGCAGAGAAGAATAGGAGAAACTCCCCAAATACAGGTGTGCCAAGCTTGTAGGGTCATACCCAAGAAGACTCAAGGCTGTAATTGGTGCCAAAGTACTGAGTAAAGGGTCTGAATACTTATGTGATAATTCAATTTTTTATATTTAATACATTAGCCAACATTTCTGATTATGGGCTATTGTGTGTAGATTGATGAGAAAAAAACAACAATTTAATACATTTTAGAATAAGGCTGTAACGTAACAAAATGTGGAAAAAGTCAAGGGGTCTGAATACTTATCGAATGCACTGTATGATTCTTACTTACCAGTCAGCTGGAACACAATGGGTGAATCTAGGCAATCTCAAGTGGCATCTCTCTCATTTTCTTTTGGAATCCTCAAATTTAAGGTTTGTGGTAATAGTTATTGTTTTCCTGTAGGAAACAGGTCTGGTTGCCCTGGAGAAAGCCAAGGTATGTAACAGACACTGTCTACTAAGACTAGACACACTAACATACACAGAATGAGTTGTGACTCATGGCTGGAACGGAATACATGGAATGGCATCGAACTCAACAAACACATGGTTTCCATACCATTCCATGTCTTCCATTCCAGCCATTATTGTGAGCTGACCTCCCCTCAGCAGCCTCATGTAATTGAAGCATAGATTAAGGTTCTCTCTATCTCCTCTTTGTGATGTCATATCCTGTGAAACAGGAGGTCTACAGGACGGTAGAGCCCACTGTGAGCGCCTCCATCAAGAATATGAGAGGTGAGAAGACACGCATATATCATGCAGATACTTTCATATACACACCACATTACATACACATACTTAAAATTGTGTGTTCTCGCTCTCCCTCTCTCTCTCTCTCTCTCTGTGTCTCTCTTTCTCTCTTAGAGACATATGAGTTCCTCAATAATCCTCCTCCTGACCTCTATCCCAGCGTCGCAGTGGTTGGCTTCTCTGGCTTCTTAGGATTGTACCTGGCCAAAGGTAATGTGCGCACACAACTAATTGACTGACGTCGGTTCAATTATTCAAATTTAATTTAGTTAATTTTTTCTTCTGTGAGCTCAGTACGCCATTACTCTAGAAATAACTCCGATCAAGCAAGAACTCTGCCATATAGTATGAAGTTGTAGTTTTCAACAGGCCAATTTTCAACATGCTCTCCACTAGTCTTTCACATTGATGTTGGGTGACTTTATGCCACTCCTGGCGCAAAACTTTAAGCAGCTTGGCTTTGTTTGATGGCTTCTGACCATCCATTTTCCTCTTGATCACATTCCAGAGGTTTTCAATGGGGTTCAGGTCTGGAGATTGGGCTGGCCATGACAGGGTCTTGATCTGGTGGTCTTCCATCCACACCTTGATTGACCTGGCTGTGAGGCATGGAGCATTGTCCTGCTGGAAAAAACAATCCTCAGAGTTGGGGAACATTGTCTGAGCAGGAGGAAGGAAGTTTTCTTCCAGGACAACCTTGTACGTGGCTTGATTCATGCGTCCTTCACAAAGACATCTGCCCGATTCCAGCCTTGCTGAAGCACACCCAGATCATCACCCATCCTCCACCAAATTCCATAGTGGGTGTGAGAATTGAAACCTTCTTTTCCTCACTCAAAACTTTCCTTTTCAACTCTTTTGGCATGGTCAATAATTATTTTTTGATTCTAATTACTTTTGAGGTACTACTAGCACTGTTTTTGCCATCCAGCTGGTCCTATTGCAAGAGGATAGTGATGACCACAGCAGTGTTTTTTTTATACTTTTCCTCGTTAAATAAGATGTGGTTCAGGTGATCACCTAATCAGTACCTCATTCAGTGGAATGAGGTGTGCCTGTGTTGGAATTGGAATGGAATGGCCGCCATACATGTAGAGATGCAGATTTAAGAAAAATGTGTTCCAACATCTAGTGGAAAGCCTTCCCAGAAGAGTGGATCTAAAACCGTGACTATTTTTCTAAAACCGAACTGAAACTGAACCGACCTCAAAAAGCACTAATCGCTCATCACTACTCTGTGTCTCTAGGTTCCAGGGTGAAGAGGCTGGTGTTTCCTGTCGGGCTGATGGCTCTTACTGCTTCCATGTTCTACCCCCAGCAAGCTGCCTCCTTAACCAAGGTCTTTGTGTGTGTGTGTGTGTGTGTGTGTGTGTGTGTGTGTGTTGGGTCTAGTGTGTGCAGGGTTGTGTAGGTTACTTTCTAAATGTAATCCTTTACAGTTACCTGTCCAAAATTGTAATCAGTAATGTAACTTTTGGATTACCCAAACTCAGTAACGTAATCTGATTACTTTTAGATTACTTTCCCCTTAAGAGGCATTTTAAGAAGACAAAAATGTATGTTATCAATTGAACAACATCTATTGCAGGATAAATCAATGTTAAAGTTTACATAGCTGGCCATATATGGATGTTACATTTTACTTTATGGGTTGGATATGTAGGCTTCTTCTAACCCATCGCTTTCTACTACATATAATAATACGATTAAATGATATCTTTAAATTAAAAACCAAAGTCTATCAGAATTCCAGTCATTCCAATACATGTTATACCCCTTGATCTTCAAGAATAGGACTTGGAAATATGGAAGTATAGATTAGCCAAATAGTTTTACCTGAGCATGACTCCAAAACTAAGGACTTATTAGCCAGCCCTATTCTGTTGTTTATGGTTTTGTTGTCATGGAGAACTGATTGGGCTCATTGATTAAAGTTGAAAAATAAATGGAATGGCATGCTTTGCCAAGAGTGTGCAAAGCTGTCAAGGCAAAGGGTGGCTACTTTGAAGAATTTATAATAAATAATCTACAATATAAATTGTTTAACACTTTTTTGGATTTATGTGTTATTTCATAAATCCATAAATCACATTTTGATGTCTTCACTATTATTCTACAATGTAGAAAATAGTAAAAATAAAGAAAAACCCTTGAATGAGTAGGTGTGTCCAAACGTTTGACTTTTTACTGTATATATAATTGATAAATCCAAAAATGGATGTAGCAACTACAGATTGCCCCTTTAAGTCTATCAAAAGTTTGAGCAATAAAAGCCCCACTTTTATTCCATAGGCTTGGATCCGCACTATGCAGCTGTTGCAAGAGCGCATTTTTCACTGGCTGTCCACTGGTTTCAAAAACAATGATTGATAGGCAGCTTAAACTTCTTGAATTCAAGAACTATTGGGTTCAAATACACATTTAGTTTTGTTAGCACTCATCCACAATCCGTAAGGCGCAAATAGCTAAATGAGAGAGCAGCGGTGTGATACACATCAATGCCCTATGTAGATATCAATAATAAGAGATATCCTTATCGCCCCTTACCTCTAAGCGTTTATTCAAGTTAGATAATCTTTGCATGCTGACAGCAGTCGCACCATTGGAAAACATAGCTTGGACTGTAGCCTACAAAAGCCTATTCCTGTTATTTTACCGCGATCCTTCAAACACATTTGGTGTGTCATCATAGTGGTCTCTGACTTGTGGTCAGACTCGCTCAGGTGGAACAAACTTACATTTGTGCCTTTTTTCAATGCTGATTTGAATGTCATTGAGAAAACAGAGAAGTGTCAAAGATTTTTTTTTAAAGTATCTGTAATCTGATTACAATATTTTAGCTGGTAACGTAACGGATTACAGTTACCGTTTTTTTATAATCCCTCACATGTAAAGGATTACATTATGTTTTACATGTAATCCGTTACTCCCCAACCCTGAGTGTGTGTGTGTGTGTGTGTGTTTCCTGTAGGAAGTTCTGGCAGTGAAATAAGAGCATTTGTGTGTGGGGAGGGTATGTGATAGATTGTCTGCCCTTTTGGTTTCAAAGCGGGGTGCCCTATTCTGGTGTGGATTCCAGGGATATTTTAGGCCTGTTTAATGTTGTTGTCTGAGAGAGGCACACCCAGAGATGGAGAGGATACAGGTGTGTGTTTCTGTGTGCCACAACACAGCCAGATCAGACAAACCGGAGGATAGGAAAGTGATGATTAGACAGCAGTTCAGAGGGAACTGCTGTCTAATCAGAGGGAGGGAGGATGGAAACTTGTGACCTTTGACTGGTTTTAATGGCTGTAGTTCTGTGAGTTATGGATTGTTTAGACACGTAATGAGTGATTAGTGTGTGTTGGGTGTTTGATGTGCTATTTTGGGACACTAGAGGTGTTGTCTATGGGCACTAAATCTGTCGGATGGTTTATCTGATTGAGGTCAGACCTCATAAAAGGACCCCCATACCCTAATGGCCCATGTACGCTCACACATACACAATGTTTGATGTTTCCATTGCATACTTCCATTGTGTGTGTGTGTGTGTGTATGGTTCTCTATCTCAGGTGAGCATGGACTCTGTGTACAGCTGGAGTCAGCAGGGTCGGCATGCTGTGGAGACGCTCTGGAAGGACCTGCCGTTTGGCAAGGGCAAGGTAAGTCATCATGACAAGGAATCGAGGAAAGATGTTTGACATTCAGCTGAGGTGTGTTCAGTAATAATGATGTGTATTCCTGCTTCCTGTTTCCCCTCAGGCTGGCTGAGAAGACCGAGGACAAGAGCACTGTTAGCCTGGACACATCAGCTGGCTGTCACACTCACACACACACACAATGCACTTGAAGAGTGCACCCAGAGTCATATACAGAGTTCATTAAACTGGGTTTAAGATTTTGAAAGTTAATGGCATCAAAGGTCCCAAAACAATACCATTTTTTTGTGTCATGGAACATTTGGTTTAAACGTGGAGGATAGGTTATAACTGGCTGTAAAACCGAGGGAGTAATTGGAGGCCGATATTATCCGCCGTGAAGCCCAGGGGGTTTTATTTGACTGTGCGTGTATGTTTGTGTTCATGTTGTGTCAGAACCTGTGTGCATGTTCAATCATGTGGTGTTCCTAGGTGTGGATTGATGCTGGCCCTCAGGCCCTAGTTCTCCTATGCCATTGGCACCTGATTTGTTTAATGAAATTGTCAAATCATCCATGGCTGATGTGAATGTTAGTATGAATAGTATTTCCCTGGTTTGCATAGTTGCGACACAAAGCTCCTTGCTTTACATTTAGTGTTGGCACACAAAACAGAAAAGTATTTGAATTTTGGAGCTAGATGTGCATACACTTGTTTGAGGATGTTACATCATGTCATCACATCCACCAGTGGTGAAAGCCTGTTATTACCATCATCTACTGTATGTCTAAGTTGGTTGGAACCAGGCTCTTGTCGCAAAATACTATTTGTTTTCAATTATATAACCTGGATTACTAGAAGTGAAATAAACTCTGTATGTAGGTCTGGGTGTACTGTACCAGTGTGGATAGAATACACACCCCTATGTGCACAGCGCCTCCATGGTGTGCACACACCCAACACCCCCTAAACAGAGCACCTTAACATACCTCTGTCTCTCCTGTAACATGATACATCACATTCCCTCTTGCTCTGTTACCATGCCAACTAACCATGGCAACCTGTTGTTACCATGCCAACGGACACAGCAGACTCCTGTCAGCTGTCCTCTGCCCTTGTTTCCGTGTTTATGTCTAAACCTTCTTGCTCATGCTGGTTTGTTTGGGTGATATTAATGTATTTATTTCTAAAGACATTCCCCTGTCATTGATCCACTACAGCGTGCACTACGGTAACATTGCATAAATGATTTCAAACGTTAAAGATGTACTTCTACTACTGAAGAATATTTAAACATGGTGGTGAATATTTTTTTGTGTTTCAGGTGATGATTTTCATTTTGAATTGGTTGATTTTGTATTGATTGTCTGTCCCCAGAAACTACTGTCTATAAACTGAGATATGGTCCTAATAAATCAAACTCATATCTGATTGTGTTATTACAGATAAACTTCAGTGCATATTTACTGATGCTGGATTCATGATTTGTTATCTGTGCATGCCTCTAGCATTCTCACAAAGAGAGAAACAGAAAGTGTAGTCTGGGGTCATGTCTGAAGGTTGTTTTTCCAGATGGTTATTCAAAAAGGAATTTATCTTTCCTTCCTGTAAAACCATTTAACCATAAAACGTACATACGGAGAAAAAGATATGGCAACTCTCTTGCCTTGCCCCACATTTTGATGTGCTTTAGCCAACTCCTCTACCATCACTCACTAATGGGACCAGGGTAACAACACTGCTGTACATACTGAATCTACTGTAACCCTGTGCTGGGAGTTGGACAAAATGTTCTCTACAGTTGTTTTGAAGTAGACAGTCCAGTTTCCCTCCGCAGTGAGGGTGAGCGAGTTTGTGGTGTAGGTGAGTTGGGGGTAGGGGTGTGTCTGTTGGTGTGACCTTAACCGTCATGCCGTGGGGTGTGTAACTTACTGGGGTCATGTTTTGCATGGCTGTGAATGCCTGTGTACGATAATTTGTGTGTATTTGTGCAGCAGAGTGATGAACACCTGTACTAGAATAGAACATTGTGTTGTTTAGTTTGAAAAGGGTTAATGATTCTCTAAAGGCCCCATGGGGAGTTAGTGTCTAATCTCTCTGGTGTGTCTTTAAATAGATAGAAACATAACAGGCTCTCCCTCTCAGCCTCAGCCAATGGTTCATCAGTAACGGGGCAGCGTTTAGAGCTCTGGACATAAACAAGTCAGGTTCGAAGGCCAGCGAGGCTCATGGGGAGTCTAGGATGAAAATATTATTCCCTGTCTGGAGATAAAGGATGCCGTCTCTTTTTTCACATCCCTCTATTCTTCCCTCTCTTCTCTTCCTCTCTCTCTCTCAGATGTAGTGCATTCGGACCCCTTGACTTTTTCCACATGTTATGTTAGACAGCCTTATTCTAAAATTGATTAAACTGTTTGTTTTTCCCCTCATTAATCTACGCACAATACACCATGATTTTGGCAAATGTATTAAAAATAAAATATCTAATTTACCTAAGATAGATAGGTACTTTATTGATCCCCGAGGGGAAATTTCTTTGTCAAGCAGCTACGAAACAAACACAGGGCAGGTGCAAAATGCCAGAACGAAAATACACAAAAGACAGATACACGGTACATAGGGAAAAAGTATCAAAATAGTCTGGAGTGCAAAAAAAGCTAGAAAAAGACGGCTGAATATGTACACTATACATTGGTGGATGGTTCATGATTAACTATATTATACAGGTCGATGGCAGAGAAATACTTCAGTAGCTAAAAATGCGTATGATATAAGTGAGGGTAATAATAGTTTACTTAATATACAGACTGGTTAAATGAACAGGTAAGTGAATGTTTTGCATGGTTAAATTAACTGTACAGGTAAATATAAAGTTAAATTTACAGGTAAGTGAATATTTGCATGGTTACATTAACTGTACAGGTAAATAACAGGAAGAGATACTTAAATAGCTAAATGTGTGTATGATATAATTTAGGGTAATAATAGTAATTCCCTTAAAATACAGTCCTTAGTGCGCAGCGTTTAATTACAGATAAATGCACGTATTGCACATTCGATATAATAAAAGCAATGAAAAAAGATACAACTGACAGGATACTTACATGCAAGTCCAATAATTACTTACATTATTGCACGTGATATGATAACAACTGTACATGAATATGTATATACAGACCTAACTGAATAAATAAGTCCTGAGTGAATGAGCGATCAGAGTTACTCACGGATGGATGCATAATTGTTAAACTAGGTCCTAACACCGCAACAGTTCCAGGTCTATGTTGACGACGGCACGGCACCCTGGTGAGGCATTAAATAGTCTAATAGCCGTCGGCAGGAAGGACCTCCTGTAGCTCTCTCTGGCACACCGTGGTGGTATCAGTCTGGGACTGAAGGTGCCCCTCTGCGTCATAACCATGGCATGCAGAGGGTGGGTGACGTTGTCCATGATGGCCAACGGTTTGTTCAGGATCCGTCTCTCCGCCACCTCCTCTAGAGTGTCAAGGCTAATCCACAGAACAGAGCTAGCCTTCCTGATCAGTTTATTAACCCGAGAAGCATCACTGGCTTTTATGTTGGCGCCCCAGCACAACACTGAAAAAAAAACACAGACTGGTAGAAGGTATTTAAGTAGTTTACGGCACATGTTGAAGGACCTGAGCCTCCTCAGAAAGTAGAGGCGGCTCTGGCCCTTTTTGTACAGAGCCCCGGTGTTACCAACACCTTCCAACCTGTTGTCCATATGGACTCCCAGGAACTTGTATGACCCAACCATTTCCACATCCATCTCCTGTATAGGGACTGCAGTCAGTTGTGCCTTGGTTCTCCAGAAGTCCACCACCATCTCCTTTGTTTTGCTGATGTTGAGCTGAAGGTGGTTCTGCTCAGACCACAACACATTTACGTAAGTATTCAGACCTTTTACTTAGTACTTTGTTGAAGCACCTTTGGATTACAGCCTCACATCTTCTTGGGTATGACGCTACAAGCTTGGCACACCTGTATTTGGGGAGTTTCTCCCATTCTTCTCTGTAGATCCTCTAACATTTGTCAGGTAGGATGGGGAGCGTCGCTGCACAGCTATTTTCAGGTCCCTCCAGAGATGTTCGATTGGGTTCAAGTCCAGGCTCTGGCTGGGCCACTAAGGATATTCAGAGACTTGTCCCGATGCCACTCCTGCGTTGTCTTGGCTGTGTGGTTAGGGTTGTTGTCCTGTTGGAAGGTGAACCTTCGCCCCAGTCTGAGTTCCTGAGCAGGTTTTCATCAAGGATCCCTCTATACTTTGCTTCGTTCATCTTTCCCTCGATCTGGACTAGTCTCCCAGTCCCTGCTGCTGGAAAACATCCCCAAAGCATGATGTTGCCACCACCATGCTTCACCGTAGGGATGGTGCCAGGTTTCCTCCAGACGTGACGCTTGGCATTCAGGCCAAAGCATTCAATCCCATCTCCACAGAGGAACATTGGAGCTCTGTCAGTGATCATCGGGTTCTTGGTCACCTCCCTGGCCAAGGCCCTTCTCTCCCTTTTTTGTTTAGTTTGGCCGGGCGGCCAGCCCTAGGAAGAGTCTTGGTGGTTCCAAACGTGTTCTTGGGGACCTGTAAATATGTTATTTCTGTTTTTTTATAAATTAGCCACATTTTCTAAAAACCTGTTTTCACATTGTCATTATCGGGTATTGTGTGTAGATTGATGAGGATTTTTTTGGCTGTAAGGTAACAAAATGTGGAAAAAGGGAAGGGGTCTGAATACTTTCCGAATGCACTGTAAATATTAGGTATATGCTGTATGTGGCTCAACGGTAACAACGTCACGTACACACTCCTTCCCTATTTCCTACCAGATTTGTCATTAATCATTGTATTTCTTTGGCGTTACTCCATTATTAATCCAGACATTTTTCTGAGTTCATATTAAGGTTTAAAGTGGAATACAACTGTCCACTAGAGAAGATGGATGACTAATGTCGCTCCTTTAGTTTGGGTCTGTTACTGAACTTTAAACTGCTTTTCCCTCAAACACACACAATCACTGTTCAAGAAGGCAAAAGCCAAATAGAAAAAGGAGAGTGTAAGGCCCATTTCTAACATTCATTATTAGAGCATTTAAGTGTGTTGATTTACAGGAAATAGGATCTGGCTCTGCCTAGGCAAGCGGTTGTGGGAGGAGAGGACAGGAAGCAATGTTTGTAATATGCTCTAAACTCTACTGGGCCACTACAGTGTTGAGTTCTAGCCGTGTTTGTTGATCAGGCATTGAACTGCAGTCAGTGAAAAACAAAACCCCAGACATTATTGATATGCATTTCTACGCCTCTGGTTTCTGCTATCTGACTGGAATGCGTGTGTTTGAGTGACTGAGTGTGTGAGCATTAGATACTGTGACAGTTGTGTCTTTAAGGTCAGTGCAGCAACTTTAACAGTGTTCAACACCTCTGCGCTCCATAGACTGTTATAACAGACCACAGATGCCCATTTCACTGAGAACATATGACAGAGGGGACGAGAGAGAGGATGAAGCTGTATTTACGTTTCTCGATGACGTCACCATTCTGAAATGACTCCGAGAGACGGAGGTTGAAGGGAGGGCATATGGAGTGATGCATGGTCTGTAAATCCCTCCCCTCCCACACTATCATGACCCCTATCCTCTGCTCACCTGCATGGGGGGCCAGGGACTCCATTTCCCCTACTAGCTCTAGAGAAATCAGTCACCACACAAATGTGCACTGAACCTTTTAATTCCACCAACACAATAAACATTCAAACTACTGAGAATGCTAGGAATCCTAAGGAGAGTTGATTAGCAGAATACAAAAAAAAAAAAGACTAAAATTATGGCTTCAGATAAAATATGTGATCTAAAAACATTAAATGGAACTGTAAATTAAGTGCAACTAGATTGAGAAAGTTAGTGCCCACAAATGATTAGTAATGTTTAATGCCCCTTTTAATAGTATTATACTGGCAGTAGTCAACCCCCCCCACTGCTGAAGTTTGAGACAGGCAAAGAATTCAATTAATTAAAAATAAATTGACCCCAAGTCTCTCACTCCCACCCCCCATCTTTCTATGTGTCTTGGGGCCAGCTCACTCTTCGTGGCCGGAGGACATCTTGAGGAGGGAGCTCTTGTCGATCTTGAAGAGTCTCCATCCCTCCTCCAGAGAGAGGTCGGCCGCACCACGGCGCTTGTAGAACTCTATCGACGCCTGGTTGCCCTCAGCGACGATGAAGTGCATGCTGCTGCAGCGAGTCTTGACAGCTGTCTGAGGGTGAGAGAGGAAGGGAGAGCAGGTGTTAGGATCTGACAGTGATCTGTGAGCTTCCCCCTCCCAAAGCCATCCACATCTAAATCAGCTTTTCCTGCCAACACCATTTCTCTTAGACCTACATTTACTCTTTTGCCAACGCAGATTTGTTAATTATTTCAACAGCAATAACCAAACAAAACGTACAGAATCAACTGTCTGTATAAAGAATCATAACTCACTGAAATGATGGGCTCTATAGAAAGTATGGGATTCTGTTTGAGGCATTGACCTACTTCTACAACAGGATTCTGGACAGAGCCGCGTAACAACTGACTGACAGCTACCATCTAGTTGTTATTATGTTTGTACTGGGTCATAACTCCTAAGTTACTCACATCACTGAGGAGCTTGAGGATCTCTGAGCCGATGCCAAACCCTGGTGAAAGGATGACAGAAGGAGAGATTATGGTTACTGGTCTGGTCAGAGAGGAAAGAGAGACAGAAGGAGATGAAGTGAGTTATTTTGCTTACCCCTGTACTCTTTCATGACAAAGAAGTCTTCCAGGTAAAGCAGCTTGCCGATCCAGGGGTCATAGGTGAAGTAGTACATGGCAAACCCAATCACCACAGGACCTAGAAGTAAAGCCACACGCACATAAAAACAAGCCAGATGTAATGTAACAGAGCTTGCACCAGAGTTACACCAAGACACTAATCTAAGGTCAGTTTAGCATTTTTCTATAAATGGTTAAGGGATGTTAGGACTTGGGGGGGCAGAGCTGCTCATAGAGCTATGGTTACGAGTAACTTCTACTTTCAGCTGTTAACCCAGTCTGGTTTTAGTGAGGCCAGGGGACTGTGTAGAGGTGACGTGTCAGTTAGTTGTGTTGTGAGAACTGACACGTGGAGACAGGATGTTCAAGCTCAGAGAAGCTTCCAACAAAATATGGTTAGTGGGTGTATATCACACAAGTGTCTGGCCTACATCTGAGTGACATCCACATCCATAACAGGAAGTAGGCCTAGACACACCAGCCTTTCGCTGAATAAGACGTGTGTGTGTGTGCACGTACAGCAACATTTCAAACAAGACATCTAGTTACTTCCTGACAGAAACTGTCATGGCATTGTGTACCACATCAACATAACTATTGTATGGAAAGGGGTGTGTCTGTATAGAGTAAGGACTATGCATTACTGTCTGTATACAGTACTAACAGGTTTGATTATGTATGGCAAGGAGGACATACCTACATGCCAGGGTTCTCAATGGGGCAAAAACATTCTATGCATAGGAGAGGCACCATTTCAGTCATGCCCATCTGATATAGTTTGTTATAATACAATACTTGTCTATATCACACTCAGCATATCTATCAAATCCTCTGAGATTTACAGGTGTGTTCCAGGGGATAGGTGAGATGATTTGAGATACAGAATATCTTACCGTTATTGCTCTGCTGCTCACTGGGTACTTCCGCCACGACGCAGTGGTAAAATGGATGGTCACCGAATCCGTCCTCGAGCAGATCTGTTATCACAACCGTTATAAATGCCTTATACAGTCTGTATGCACTGCAGTCAATCACACGTTCACCGAGACAGAAATGCTTTAGTTTCATTCAGACTCACCTTTCTCAGTCAGTATCACTTGATCTTCCATTTCTTCATACTTAGCCAGTTCCTGAACAGAAGAAACATTTCAGATTCAAAACCAAGAAGAGCGAGTCAATACGGTAAGTTGATCATTCACTGAGATAAGTGACCGTCAACGACGAGAACAGCGTTTAACATTATCGGCGGAAACCGGGCTCGTTGCCAACGTAATAAACACATATGTACAAAACTACAGAGCGAACGGTGATACCTACGGATATGCTGCAGAAATTGTTGGTATTTATGTCACGACAGACACAACATTGTGGAGTTTATATCTGAATGCAGTCAAACAAAACGGTTTCGACTGGGCTTAGCCTAGCCAGGGCTAACTACAACAAATAACAACAAAGGATGGGTCAACTCCTTGTCAAAGTTTTTGGGTGGTGTTTCCGGCCTAACGTTACCTTTATGAGTCGCAGTATGTCAGGCACATCTTTGGGTTCCGCTTTCCGCAATTTAAAACGATCCATTTTCTTCTTTTACTCTTTTTCCCTTTTCTTACTAAACCTCTGTATGTGAAGTGAAGCAGGAGAAGTTTCTTCATTCGCGTCCCAGGAGTTTAAACCTCCGCAGTCAGTCTGGGATCCTGACGCCTATGTCGGGAGAGTTTTCATGCAGCAGGGACCTGTCTTAGTCGGATCAGCTGGACTGGATCGCTCTTTGTCTCTCACCAGGCTTTTATAGGGGGTCGTGGGGGTTGGGGCGTTTAACCAGAACTCGGTCATTTCTGTCCAATTGGAACGAGGGATCTATGAGACGTCACGAGTTTCTCTGTTGTTTTCATTGGTTGTTTTCTCCGGTCACGAGATAACCGCAACAAATTATAGTTTACTAACTGAATCTAGCCTATTCTGTTTTTGAGCACTTTATTTTTTATTTTTTATGTCTTTAATTACTACATAGTGGAATTCTATATAATGTATTGAGTAGGAATATTTAAATAATTGTGTTACATTTTGCAAAAGCCTTGACTACAGTGGAATGTAGTCAAGGCCTGCACCTTGTTTCCCTTTGCTGAGGGAAAATGTACTTGATAAGATTGTGTGATGTGTTATTGTCTTAAGACGAATGTACTAATAGTAGGTCGTTCTGGAAAAGAGCGTCTGAACATGACTAAAATGTTAAATGTGTAAATGTGAAATGAAGGAACGTAATTACAAGTTCAGTATGTTTTTACTGGATTGTAGCCAATGCAGTCCAGACTTTACTCTCAAGTGTTTGTATTTAGGGGGTTGAAAGAGTACGAAAATATCCTACTCATGTAGAGGTAAGGTTACTTTAATTACATTTCACTCAAGTAGAAGTGCAATTACTGGTTTAAAAAACGACAAGTAAAAACTACTCATTTAATAAATAAAAAAAATATATAAACTTTGACCTATATAATTTCGCTAAGGTTCCCTGAACGTTGCTACACGTCATGATATTTTCCATGCATTACATTGAAAAAGGAAGAGAGGAAATGAAGTTAGAGTAGGAACTAAGTTCATTTATTTTATGAGTTTAAAAAATATATATATTATTAACTATTCACTCACTGACTCACTCACTTATTCACAAACCCCCTCTTCCACTCACTCATCAGAGGTGGAAAGAGTACTGAAATATCCTACTCAAGTAGAAGTAAAATGACTGATAAATATTCAAAAAAGTAAAGTACTCAGAAAAGTGATAGTAGTTGTAATTAGTAATGTAACATCTCTGGTCGCAAGTGAGGAACCATATAATGATAATAATGTGGTGACATACAGGACTAGAACTTACACTTACATTTACACTCACATAAAAATATTCTTAAACTGGTCAAAATACTGTATGACAACATTTTAGAATGTGTCTGAGTTCCATGCTGAACACTGTCTAATTGACACCACCATTGATACATGTGAGCGTGTGGATTGGAATGTAGGTTTTTCCATGTTATAGCCCTGAGCCCAGCCCGGAATAGCTCATTGAATGTGGAAAACTACTATTAATTACAAAGGCCTCGTGACCCAGGCATAATGAGGAGATTTAGACTGTAATAACAAATGATCTACTTGACTGAGACAACAGATGTCTGATGTTACTCTAAATTATTGATGATTGATTTCTATTACCATTAGTATCTATCTATTTATGTTGCTACTGGCCTCTATTACTCCTTTTTACATGTACATGTGTATATATTACCATTAGTATATTACCATTAGTATGTTACCATTAGTATATTACCATTAGTATGTTACCATTAGTATATTACCATTAGTATGTTACCATTAGTATATTACCATAAGTATGTTACCATTAGTATATTACCATTAGTATATTACCATTAGTATGTTACCATTAGTATATTACCATTAGTATGTTACCATTAGTATTCCTGCTACCAGTCACTTTTCAGCCCTGTTTAAGTGTATATCCACCTATCAGACACACACACACACACACACACACACACACACACACACACACACACACACACACACACACACACACACACATGCTGCTGCCATACTGTTCACTATTATTATTATTATTATTATTATTATTATTATTATTATTACTCCTGCTACCAGTCACTTTCTCCTAATCCCTGTTTACATGTACATTGTACATTTGGTACTGGCCCAGACCCTGTATATAGCTTCCTCTCTTATTTAGTATTTCTTGTGCTTTTTCAAACATTTTTTTTTTATTAGTTGAATACAGCACTGTTGGATATGGCTTGCAAGTTAAGCATTTATCTGTACTTGTGGATGTGACAAATTAAACCTGAAACTTGAAACTATCCAAATTATGAAGGAGAAAAGACAGAGTGGGGCTTGAACTGTGGCACTGCAGTTACAGGGAACTCAGAGCTCAATAATTTCACTGTATTTTGTAATTACATCTTCAGCCCTGTACAGGTGACTATTCAACTCTCTAATCTCTAATCTAATCTTGGCCATAGAATTTCAGACCTCTTAACTCAGGCCATAATGCACTCACATACAGTAAGGTTAAAGGGGCAATCTGCGATTGGTACAGACATTTCTGGACTTTGAAATGAATGATATACAGTATACCCTATTGATTCGTGAAGAATATATTTTTAAAATATATTTTATTAGGATCCCCATTAGCTGTTGTTAAAACCGCAGCTACTCTTCCTGGGGTTCACACATAACACAAGACATAATACAGGACATTAATAGACAACAACAGCTCAAAGACAGAATTACACACATTTAAAAACAGCACACATAGCCTACATATCAACATATATTATATGAGATGGAAGAGAGTTCCATGCAAAAATGACTCTATATAATACTGTATGCTTTCTTGAATTTGTTCTAGATTTGGGGACTGTGGAAATAACCCTGGTGGCATGTCTAGTGGGGTAAGTGTGTGTGTCAGAGCTGTGTGTAAATTGACTATGCTAACAATTTGGAATTTTCAACACATAAATGTTTATTTAAAAAAAAAGTGATGCAGTCAGTCTCTCCTCAACTCTTAGCCAAGACAGACTGGAATGCATAGTATTTATATTAGCCCTCTGATTACAATGAAGAGCAAGAAGTGCCACTCTGTTCTGGGCCAGCTGCAGCTTAACTAGATCTTTCTTTGCAGCACTTGACCACATGACTGGACAATAATCAAGATAAGACAAAACTAGAGCCTGTAGGACTTGCTTTGTGGAGTGTGGTGTCAAAAAAGCATAACATCTCTTTATTACGGACAGAACTCTCCCCATCTTTACAACCATTGAATCTTTATGTTTTGACTATGACAGTAAGGTAATTGGAAGAAGCAGTTTCATAAATTCATCAAGTGCAGTGTCTGGATGCTCCTTATTAATCACATCAGACCAACAAATATATTTTACATCATCAACATAAGAGTCACAGCAAAAACGTTTGTATGATCTCTTATACACAATTTTAGGCCCAGCCTTTGGAATCCTGGTTCTCTTAGATATAGCCACTATATTGTGATCACTTCATCTAATGGGTATGGATACAGCTTTAGAACAGAGTTCTACAGTATTAGTAAAAATGTGATCAATACATGTGGATGATCTTGTTCTTGTAGTGTTTGTAAACACCCTGGTAGGTTGATTAATTACCTGAACCTGATTACAGGCACTGGTTACATTGAGCTTCCTTTTGAACGGACAGCTTAATGGAAAAACAGTAAATATTCAGGTCCCCAAGAAAGTAGACCTCTGTTTACATCACATACACTATCAAGCATTTCACACATTATTTAGATACTGACTGTTAGCACTTGGTGGCCAATAGCAATGCCCCAAAATAATGGCCTTTAGGTGAGGCAGGTGAACCTGCAGCCACAGTACTTCAATAACACTTGACATGAGATCTTTTTTTGGCATTACTGGGATATGCCTCTGAAAATAAAGTATATACCAACACCTCCCCCATAAGCCTTTCTGTCTCTTCTATAAAAGTTATATAATTTCATTCCTACCGCTCTATCATCAAAGGAATTATCTAAACGAGTCTCAATAATGGCTAATATATTAATGTTATCTGATGTAATATAACCTATAAATGCATCATGAGCTTTAATTAAACTGTCGTAACTCATTACAATCCACGAATTTGAGAGGCTTTTAAGCCGTACATTATATTCACAAAATAATTGCGCACTTATTTTTAACATTACGATACGTGTCCACAAGGAAGTACAATTTTCAGTGCTGCCACTTGTAACTACCGGCGTCACTCTTGGCAAGATTTGCATAATCTGTACCCCCTTTTTCAGAGTTGTATTTTGGTATTTAGTTAGCTAACTTCTCAAGCGTCTATAAATACCAAATAAACGATCCACACGGAAATGCTGTTGCCGAGGTATGGGGTGGAGAGTAGTTAAAACAGTCGATTTGACAGAAAAGCTAGCTATTGTATTTTGTGTAGTAACGTTAGCTAGCTAGCTAAGGCTATTGACTAACGTTAGTTTGTAGCTAAGCAAGCAGTGATTTTAGTTTGCAGCCTAAATTACCTTTTTCAGTCGCATGTCAGGCACATCTTTGGGTTCTGCTTTCCGTATTTTGAAAATGTGCCATTTTCTTATTTTAGATTAATGTGTGCTACTTGCCAGGGACTGTTATTCCTAGATATCTGGGATTCCTATACACGTCTAGTAATAGGTTTACAGGATGGAGCTTGTTGTAATTGGAACTCTTGAGTTAGAATGTTGTGAACCTGTTGTGTTGACATTTTAGTGATCCTTCCATTCCACAGGTTCCGTTTGCTAAGGTTGGTGGCGCCCCTGACAACCAGGGCGTTCTCCCGGGTGCCTGTGTCTCTGCAGGGGAAGGCCCCGGACATGTCTGAGGGTAAGGCCCACCTTACTGACTGACTGATTATATTGGTTGATTGATTGATTAAATTACTCACTAACTGAACCTAATCTGTACTACTTGTGAGGTATGATGGCAAGACTAGAGATCACATTGGTACTCCATCCAGTCTCCTCCTCCTCTGAACTCTGAACTTTTGTCTCCACAGGAAATGCTCACTTGCTAATGTCAAATGGTGTGTTGGTAAACAAACCTGAATCCTAACTGTATAAAACATAATTCAGTTTTAATTCAATGTAATCCTGCCTGCATGTAGCTTAGCTAACTGTCTCTCAAACACACTGTCTTACACACAAACTCTCACACACTGTCAATCGCTCTTATGATATCTGGCACCCTGTCACTCTCTCTTGTGATATCCAGCAGCCTTCTGTGGTCTTGTATTCCCTCTTTCATTTTCTTCAGACTGAACTGTGAATGCATCCCTGGCCTGTGGCAGTGGGTAGCTCTTCTTACAGATGTTGCAACACTCCTGTAGTATATTTTAGTAGACAGACCTTAAATGTTCTCTATAGATAGATAGATAGATAGATAGATAGATAGATAGATAGATAGATAGATAGGTACTTTATTGATCCCCCATACAAACTTACATTATGTACCATACCTATAGTACTGTATGTTCCTCACAGATGGACCCTCAGGATGTCTTGAGCTGGCTTCTGTCTTGGTGATTTTTAGGGCATTCTCAAATTACACTGTATTACCTTGTCAGTGCATTACTGAATTCTCCCCATTGCACTCACACCCTCAAGCTGCATCGCAGAGCCACTCAATGGTTCCATGTTCTAGCTGGAACAACAGTAGAACTGATCTAGTGTATCCCATTTAGACCTCACTACTCTCTGGAGCTGTTGTCATTCTCTCTGAGATCATATGTTTCCCATTGTATTTTGATTTATTTATTTTTGTATCATACAGCTATCGGTGCACAGCCCACATGGGCTAAGACACTATTGTTTCTTCAATTAATATGTGCAATTTACACAAATAATAATAATCATGGCACGTACAGCTGCCATTCTGTCACATTATATGAATAGCACATTTCCCCTTCTCCCCAGGCTTTACAAATAAGTGTAGCAATATCAAATACCGTAGCGCAGCACCTAAACTCTTCCGCCACCAAATACGCCCTGTCTGCAAAGTAATTCAAGCCTGTGCTCGTCATTTAACCAGAACGTTCTGTTCTGAGCTCAGTATAAGTTCACACAAACACACACACACACACACACACACACTGAGAGCTGATCAACTGTGTGGATTGTTTTTCAGTGCGCAACCGGCTGAGGGAGATTGTGGGAGCATCCACTAACTGGAGGTACACTAACAGAACCAGTGTAGCTAATTTGTATTGAGATATTGATACCATGACAAGGAAGACCTGTGTTGTTGACTGTTATTTATAGCTCATTCTTGATGTATCTCTCTTTCCCCCATCTCCCTTCCCATCCTGTAGGGACCACCAGCAGGCGTTAGCTGACCGTTTGTCGTTGTCCAATCAGCTGGCTGGTTCTCAAGATGAGCTTCCTGTCCGCAGGATGAAGGACAGCTACATAGAGGTCCACCTTCCCCTTGGCACAGACCCTACTCTTAGAGAGAAATACCTCACCTACCACAAAGGTGTCAGGTAACACATGCTCTCTCTCACACACACACACACACACACACACACACACACACACATACACATCATTTCCCCCCTTTCAGTCTGGTGTCTATTCCAGGTTTGGTCGTATCCTGGAGGATCTGGACAGTCTAGCAGGTATGACATCATCATCACCTCAACCACAGTGCACACTGGTACATCATATTACAGTGTTATTACTCACACTCTTTCTCTCCCACTTTCTCTCCCACTCTCTCTTTCTCTACCACTCTGTCTTTCTCTACTACTCTATCTTTCTCTACCACTCTCTCTCTTTCTCTCCCACTCCCTCTTTCTTCCCACTCTCTCTCTCTTTCTCTCTCTCCTCAGTGTTGATCTGTTACTCTCACACCCATAACAAGGCACTTCAGAGATCTCCTCTGTCCATCGTCACTGCCCTCGTGGACAAGATAGGTATGACACCCAACAGTCTTGTTAAAACACTAAGATGTACTGCATCGACCAGTGTTTCTCAAGTCTAATCCTGGGACACTTTTCCCAGTATCATTGAATAGTTTGTTACTGGTGCATTCTGGTAGTTTTGGAAAATTCTCCCTTTATGTAATGTCACAGACATGAGGAAACAAATCATCCACCCTGACTGTGACATCAAGTTCACTGGTCACGTGACCTGGGTTGGGAAGACCTCCATTGAAGCCAAGATGCACATGTCTCAGGTAAACACACACACACACACACACACACACACACACACACACACACACACACACACACACACACACACACACACTTATGTCCACAATGGTGATGTTATGTTTGTGTGTATGTATAGTACCATGATGGGGCCTACACTCCAGTTCTGGATGCTACGTTTGTTATGGTGGCCAGAGACCCTGAGAACAAAAGGTACACTCCAACCATCCATCTGTCACTCCAACCATCCACCCTTCACTCCATCCATAGTATCCATCCATCCTTAACCTTCTCTCTCACTCTCTCTCTCTGTCTCTCTCTGTCTGTCTCTCTCAGGGCAGCGTTTGTTAACCCTCTGAAAACAGAGGGGCCTGAGGAGGAGGAACTGTTTCAGCAGGGAGAGAGTGAGACACACTACATGTGTATATATGTAGGACACCATATATATATATATATATATATATCTGTATATACTGTATATATATATACTGTATATACACCCCCGGTCAAAAGTTTTGAATATTACTCATTCAAGGTTTTTTCTTTATTTGCACTATTTTTTTACATTGTAGAATAAAAGTGAAGACATCAAAACTATGACATAACACATATGGAATCATGTAGTTACCAAAAAAGTGTTAAACAAATCAAAAACTATATGAGATTCTTCAAATAGCCACCCTTTGTCTTGATGACAGCTTTGCACACTCTTGGCATTTTCTCAACCAGCTTCACCTGGAATGCTTTTCCATCAGTCTTGAAGGAGTTCCCACATATGCTGAGCTCTGTGAAGCATTTATTTGGGCTGCAATCTGAGGCTGGTAACTAATGAACTTATCCTCTGCAGCAGAGGTATTTCTGGGTCTTCCATTCCTGTGGCGGTCCTCATGAAGCTGGTTGAGAGAATGCCATGAGTGTGCAAAGCTGTCATCAAGGCAAAGGGTGGCTACTTTGAAGAGTCTCAAATATAAAATATATTTTGATTTGTTTTGATGTTTTCACTTTTATTCTACAATGTAAAAAAATAGTGCAAATAAAGAAAAACCCTTGAATGAGTAATATGTTTCTATTATTTACTGTGTCTCCCTCCCTCCAGTCAATAAGAGGCGTCGTATAGAGCTGAGTACAGCATCTCTACTGAAGGTGGCCCCCACTGCTGAGGAGAGGAAGATCGTACACATCCTGTTCCTCAACACCCTGGACACCAAGTATGACGCACGCACGCACAATTAGCAACTTAACTTCCATGGTGTTAATTTAAATCACAATAAGCACTTTTAAGACACACGTGACAATAAAGGACTTATTGGGAGTCATATCCTGTCGTTAAATTGTTGTCATATTGATGTTCCCTGTAAAAGGAGAGAAGTTCACTTAAGGTATCAATAATCTTAATTGACTATTCATGATGTTGAGACGATATGAACCGATATGAAACAAGACAATTGAGAGAGAGGTGCACCACTTGAACGAACACAATTATTTTTTTGACATTTTGCAGGATGAGATCTCTTGAGATGCAACATCTCGTTTTCAAGTGTGTCATTAGAAAACCCTTTTGCAATTATGTTAGCACAGCTGAAACTGTTGTTCAGATTTTAAAGAAGCATTAAAACTGGCCTTTAGACTAGTTGAGTATCTGGAGCATCAGCATTTGTGGGTTCGATTACAGGCTCAAAATGGCCAGAAACAAATAACTTTCTTCCGAAACTCGTCAGTCTATTCTTGTTCTGAGAAATTAAGGCTATTCCATGCGAGAAATTGCAAAGAAACTGAAGATCTCGTACAACGCTGTGTACTACTCCCTTCACAGAACAGCGCAAATTACTCCAACCTCATGATGTACCCTTGCAATTTGTAATTGCTGCTGTTGTTGAAAGGAGTAGTGTGAGTCTTGTAAAGTTAGGTGTTCCTTAATTTATACAGCAACATTTTAAGTTTATACATTTCAAAATAAATTGGTACCAATGCAGTCTTCTGTTTGGGAGTGACAGACAATCTACAAGAGCAAACTCTAACTCACTTAATCATAAGCTGTTCAAATATTATTAATGTTTTTACTATGACAAACAATTAATTATGACACATCATATAATCCAGGAAAAACCTTTTGTGAGTGACGGTGTGTGTGTTGTCCTGTAGGACAGTGAGTTTCCGTAGCAGAGTTCTGCCTCCTAACTCCGTATGGATGGAGGACGCCAAAGTCAAAGGATTGGAGATCTGTCATCCACAGGTTAGAGAGAGGAGAGATGAACACATCTTAGGCAGCACTAACATTTCTCATTTGTGTTGACTAAGATGTGTGTGTTTTCAGGAGAGGAATATCTTTAACAGGATATTTGGAGGGTTTCTGATGAGGAAAGCTTACGAGCTGGGCTGGGCTAACGCATGCGCCTACGGGTGAGTGAGCGAGTGTTCCCAGCAAACCAAGAACATTCCCAGTTATTTTGTGACATGAAATATGAACCATAAACACACCTCAGCAATTATGTCTGGATTTAATTAAATTGGTTCTGAGAAAATATTACAGGAATGTCCTGTTAATGTCGATGGTTATGTTATTGGGCTCCCAAGTGGCGCATTGGTCTAAGGCACTGCATCTCAGTGCAAGAGGCGCCACTGCAGTCCTTGGTTTGAATCCAGGCTGCATCACATCTGGCTGTGATTGGGAGTCCCATAGGGCGGCGCCCAATTGGCCCAGAGTCGTCCAGGTTTTGCCGGGGTAGGCCGTCATTGTAAATAATAATTTGTTCTTAACTGACTTGCCTAGTTAAATAAAAAAAAAAAAAAAAAAATGTTTTATTCAAAACACCCATAATAACAAGCAAGGAGCGTTCCCACAAGACCCTCATGAAGTTATGATATACATAATTGGTCCCATGTGGTTCCCACGGGGGAATAGTACAAATAAAAATGTATGCACTCACTACTGTAAGTCACTCTGGATAAGAGTGTCTGCTAAATGACGTAAATGTAAATTGTTCCAATAACGTTCCCTGAACATTCACAGAACCAATTTTGATTTGCTAGATTGTGTGTGTTTATGTTAGAGAAGAGATACATTTGTTACCGGTGCACCACATACACCTGTGCATCCTCATTGTGTGTGTCTTCTCTCTCTCTCTCTCTCTCTCTGCTCCAGGGGGTGTCGGCCTAACCTGGTTGCCGTGGACGATATCCTCTTCCAGAAGCCTGTAGAGATTGGCTCCCTATTACTGCTCTCATCACAGGTGTGTGTGTGTGTGTGTGTGTGTGTGTGTGTGTGTGTGTGTGTGTGTGTGTGTGTGTGTGTGTGTGTGCAAATGCATTGGTGTGTTGTTTGATCTGCTCCAGTTTCAGTGCTGACACGTCCCTCTCTCTGTCTCCAGGTGTGTTACACAGAGGGGAAGTACATCCAGGTCAGAGTTCATACAGAGGTTCTTGACCCCCTGACCCGGCAGCACAACACCACTAACGTCTTTCACTTCACCTTCGTCACAGACAAAGACGTCCCCAACATAGTACCACAGAGCTACGGAGGTATGACTTCTAACCCCTGTCCTTTAACCTCTAACCCTAACATAGTACCACGGATGTATGACGTCTAACCTATGACCTTTAACCTCTAACCCTAACATAGTAACACAGAGCTACGGAGGTATGACTTCTAACCCCTGACCTTTAACCTCTAACCCTAACATAGTACCACGGATGTATGACGTCTAACCCATGACCTTTAACCTCTAACCCTAACATAGTAACACAGAGCTACGGAGGTATGACTTCTAACCCCTGACCTTTAACCTCTAACCCTAACATAGTACCACGGATGTATGACGTCTAACCCATGACCTTTAACCTCTAACCCTAACATAGTAACACAGAGCTACGGAGGTATGACTTCTAACCCCTGACCTTTAACCTCTAACCCTAACATAGTACCACGGATGTATGACGTCTAACCCCTGACCTTTAACCTCTAACCCTAACATAGTAACACAGAGCTACGGAGGTATGACTTCTAACCCCTGACCTTTAACCTCTAACCCTAACATAGTACCACGGATGTATGACGTCTAACCCATGACCTTTAACCTCTAACCCTAACATAGTAACACAGAGCTACGGAGGTATGACTTCTAACCCCTGACCTTTAACCTCTAACCCTAACATAGTACCACGGATGTATGACGTCTAACCCATGACCTTTAACCTCTAACCCTAACATAGTAACACAGAGCTACGGAGGTATGACTTCTAACCCCTGACCTTTAACCTCTAACCCTAACATAGTAACACAGAGCTACGGAGGTATGACTTCTAACCCCTGACCTTTAACCTCTAACCCTAACATAGTAACACGGAGGTATTCTTACTGGCGCGTTTGTGCCAACACGAAGAGATTAAAGTTAACGTTTGTCATTTGATTCAACACAGTCTAACATTGGTCTTATGTGTGTCTGTCTCTATAGAGTCCATGTTGTACCTGGATGGAAAGAGACACTTTAACCAGACTCTGGAGTCTCAGTGAGACAAGATGAATCCTGACCCAACACAACAACTGCCTGCCAAAGCCCTAGGGTCCAGCCACCCCACCCATCCTCCTTACTGTACGCTGTGTGTGTGTGTGTGCGTGTGCGTGTTTGTGTGTTGTGTCTATTTGCATGAACTGTGTCTATTAATTTGTTTCTCACTATATACGCTCAGTGACAGTGTATTAGGTACATCTAGAATCGGGTCAGACCCCCCTTTGCCTCCAGAACAGCCTGAATTCTTTGGGGCATGGAAACGTTACTCAGTTTGTATCAAGGGACCTAACGTGTGCAAGGAAAACATTCCCCAAACCATTACAGCATGGACTCATGCTGCTTACGCCAAATCCTGACTGCCGTCAGCATGATTAGTTGGACCAGGCTATGTTTTTCCACTCCTCAAATGTCCAGTGTTGGTGATCGTGTGCCCACTGGAGTCACATCTTCTTGTTTTTAGCTGATCGTCTGCTGCAGTAGCCCATCCGTGACAAGAACCGACGAGTTGTGCGTTCCGAGATGCCGTTCTGCAGACCATAATACTGCGCCATTATTTGCTTGTTTGTGACCTGCCTGTTAGATTCTTGCCATTCTCCTTGGACCTCTCATCAACGAGCTGTTTTCGCCCACAGGACTGCTGCTGACGGGATGTTTTTTGTTTGTCGCTCCATTCTCAGGAAACCCGGCCCGGACGTTTCTGAAATACTGGAACCGGTGTGTCTAGCATCGACAATTATACCACACTCAAAGTCGCTTAGGTCACTCGTTTTGCCCATTCTAACGTTCAATCAAACAGAAGCAGGATGCCTGTCTGCCTGCTTTATAAAGCGAGCCACACACGATACGAGCACTTACTTCAAAAATCGGTCCTTAAGCCACGCCGCAGCGGGCAGAGCTAAACATTGTTGCACGGGGACACTGCTATTGTAAAAAAGGAATATGGTTAAAAGCCTCTCCCTTTACTATGGATCTGCCGTGGTTCTGTGTAGCCTAGTTATGCTAATATATTTGAGACCAGTGTATTGCAGTTAATTGCGTCTTTGACTTAATAAGTAAAATATATTTGAGTAGTGAACAGGAAAACGGCAAGTCCCAGACATTTTGCAATAGAACATACCAGAGGGGGGCATCGTTTACTACCTAAATTATTGGGATCTGGTTACCACCTGTGTTTGGAATACGTTAGAAATACAGATACAGTATAATTAAATGTTTTCTTTGAAAACATGGGCCGGGCTGAGAATAGAACATTCGATTTCTGCCTGAGTGTAACGCTACTCTTCTATTGCATTGAAACAAAGCATGGGTGTCCATGTATGCTGATTATTCAACCATATACGTACGTATCAGCAACCACTGCTAATGAAGTCGCTCAAACTCATTCTGTTTTGGAATTGGTGGCTATTAATAAACTGGTCCCGAACATCTCTAAAACTAAGAGCATTGTATTTGGTATGAGTTGGTGTTACCTTTATATTGTAAACTGTCATGGGCAAAACAAATAGATTCGATGGTTGTAAAGTTAGGCAGAGGTCTGTCCGTAATAAAGATATCTGCTTTTTTGACACCACACACCACAAAGCAAGTCCTGCAGGCTCTAGTTTGATTTTATTGTCCATTTACAGTATATGGTCAACTGCTGCAAAGAAAGACCTAGTGTCTCTTGGCTGAGAGACATACTTACCCCACCAGACATGCCACCAGGGGTCTTTTCACAGTCCCCACGTCCAGAACAAATTCAAGGAAACGTACAGTATTATACAGAGCCATGAGTGCATGGAACTCCCATCTTATACAGTATAGTGCAAGTGAACAGCAAAGCTGGTTTCAAAAAACAAATAAAGCAACACCTCACGGCACAACGCCTCCCCCATGTGACCTACTTGTTGTGTATACAGTATGTACTGACATGTAAGTGGAACTGATAGATGCACACACACACTACATGTTAATGTTTTTAAATGTACTGTATGTAGTCGTCAGCTAATGGGGATCTAATAAATACAATCTCCATCCCATTCCTCTAGTTAATCAAACGAAGGGGAGAGGCTGCGACTATAATTGATCTAGTTAATTACTTTTCCTGTCAATGACTTCATTTGATAAACTTCCATTGTGTAGGTGTGTCCCCCTTTTTTACGGTTTAATAAAACCTTCATTCAGCCAAGAAATCCATGTTTTAATTGATGGGAAATTCAACAGGCTGAACAGTCATGTACAAATTAGATGAATTAGTCGCATAACAGTTGTGTGTGGTGTTGTTGCCATTCAGCCCCATCTAGCGTTGGTATAGAATAACTGATAACTGCCTTAGGAAATCACTGGGGAAAGGAGACACACTTCCAGTTTGCACTAATCTTTATCTGACTTGCTGTAATACAGAGATACAAACCCTATAAAAGCATACATTACATCTAACAATGTCTTCCTTGTGTCTTAATTGAAAATGAAAGAATTCTTCCTTTATTCACCATTTCAATAAGGAAAGAGCAATACCAGTATTTATGGCCAGCAGGCTCAGACAATATCCATATAGAGAAACTACAAACATTGGTCAAATAGCTTTTAATAAAGACGAAATGGTAAGTAATGGTATTCAAGTTTCTGGGTGTGTAAGGAGTGAGTGACTTGAGAGGGAGAACCAGTGGCAGCAGCAACAGGCAGGTTGGATATGTCCAGGCATGTCCTCAGTCACGGTCCTAGAGCCTCAGGCCCTCCGGAAGGCGAGAGAGAAAAATGAGGGTTTGTGAGGGCTAAGAGTAAGACCATAGTACACAACATGCATTGGGGGTAGAGAATAATCAAGTGTTGCTGTGGACACTGGATAATCTAACTAAAGCACACAGCTGTTTGACCTCGATGTAATATTGTAGGCCTACTTATGTTACATTTCTGAGTCAATTCAGGTAGCGTTCAATGTCCTGCATTTGTGTTAACCATGGCAACCAGCATTGCAAATAAAGACGTGCAGAAAGATAACAAGCCTCTGTCTGTGGATCCTTTCTCCATAATGTATTTGTCATGTCAGCCACGGCCATCTTTTCAAAGCAACACCATTTATTTAAATCTCTAGTTTAGTAAAATAAATAGTTTTGTGATTACAAGAAAATCTTAACAAATCAGGTAAAGATAGATAGATAATTTATTGATCCCCGGTGGGGAAATTTCTTTGTCAAGCAGCTACAAAAAACACAGGGCAGGTGCAAAATGCCAGAACGAAATACACAAAAGACAGATACACGATACATGATACATAGTGCGGCAGTATGAAAAAGTATAAAAATACAAGGTCTGGAGTGCAAAAAGCGATAAAAAGCCATTGCATAGTATGAGTGAATGACAGAATATGTACACCATACATGTCATAGAGTGTTAATAATTATACAATTATTGCAAGTTGATATAAATAAATACAAAAATAAAAATGTGAGAAAGATTCTTAAATAGCAAAATGTGAGTATGATATAAGTGAGGGTAATAATAATATATCCAGCCTTTTGGACCTAGACTTGGTGCTCCGGTACCGCTTGCCGTGCGGTAGCAGAGAGAACAGTCCATGACTGGGGTGGCTGGAGTCAGACAATTTTTAGGGCCTTCCTCTGACACCGCCTGGTATAGAGTTCCTGGATGGCAGGAAGCTTGGCCCCAGTGATGTACTGGGCCGTACACACTACCCTCTGTAGTGCCTTGCGGTCGGAGGCCGAGCATTCGCCGTACCAGGCAGTGATGCAGCCAGTCAGGATGCTCTTGATGTTGCAGCTGTAGAACCTTTTGAAGATCTAAAGACCCATGCCAAATCTTTTCAGTCTCCTGAGGTGGAATAGGCTTTGTCGTGCCCTCTTCGCGACTATCTTGGTGTGTTTGGACCATTCTAATTTGTTGGTGAGGTGGACACCAAGGAACTTGAAGCTCTCAACCTGCTCCACTGCAGCCCCGTCGATGAGAATGGGGGCGTACTCGGTCCTCCTCCTTTTCCTGTAGTCCACAATCATCTCCTTCGTTTTGATTACGTTGAGGGAGAGGTTGTTGTCCTGGCACCACACGGCCAGGTCTCTGACCTCCTCCCTATAGGCTGTCTCGTCGTTGTCCGTGATCAGGCCTACCACTGTTGTGTCATCTGCAAACCTAATGATGGTGTTGGAGTTGTATGTTTTGTATTGTATATAAAATAAAATCTTGGAAACATACAGTACCAGTCAAAAGTTTGGACACACCTACTCATTCCAGGGTTTTTCTTTATTTTTTAAATTTATTGTAGAATAATAGTGAAGACATCAATTCTATGAAATAACATATGGAATCATTTAGTAACCAAAAAGTGTTAAACAAATCAAAATATATTTTATATTTGAGATTCTTAGAAGTAGCCACCCTTGATGACAGCTTTGCACATGCTTGGCATTACTATATGACAGTGGTGTCTTCAGTGCAGTAACTTTAACAGTGTTCCTCTCCACAGACTGTTATAACAGACCACACATCCCCCCTTTCACAGAGAGAAAGTATGACAGAGGGGACGAGAGAGACGGATGCGGAGAAAGAGGACAAGGCTGTATTTAAGTTTTCTTAATGACATCACCATTCTGAAACGACTCCCACGAGAGATGGAGGTGGAAGGGAGGGAGCAATGAACTCAATCCCCCCCCTTCCCTCCTAGCCCCAAAGAAATCAGTCATCACACGACATAATAAACACAAACTACAGAGAGAGAAAAAAATAGTTATCTACATTGGCCAATAATGAAACTGAGAACGCTAGGAATCCTAACGTGTGTTGATTAGCAGAAATAATATATATACTACTTCAATTTGTACTACAACTACTAAAACAATGGCTTCAGATAAAATATGTGATCAAAAAAAATCTCTATGGAACCCTAAATGAAGTGCAACTAGATTGAGAAAGTTAGTGCACACATATGATTAGTAATTTTTAAAGGCCCTTTTAATAATAATCTACTGTCAGCAGTCACCACACCCACCGCTGAAGTGAGAGACAGGCAAATAATTACATTAATTCAAATTAAATTGACCAAGCCTGTCACTCTTGTCCCCATCTTTATATGTGTCTTGGGGCCAGCTCACTCTTTGAGGCCAAAGAGTCTAGGGAGCTCTTGTTGAACTTGAAGAGTGTCCATCCCTCCTCCTCAGAGATGTTGGCCGCCCCATGACGCGTGTAGAAATCTATTGCCTTCTGGTTGTCCCTGGCGACGACAAAGTGCATGCTGTTGCAGCTAGTCTCGAATGCCTTCTGAGTGGGAGAGAGGAAGGGAGAGCAGGTGTTAGCACACATGATATTGTGGAGCTTGTCCCCCCTTTGCTGCTATAATAGCCTCCACTCTTCTGGAAAGGCTTTCCACTAGATGATGGAACATTGCTGCGGGGACTTGCTTCTATTCAGCCACAAGAGCTTTAGTGAGGTCGAGAACTGATGTTGGGCGATTAGGCCTGACTCACAGACGGTGTTCCAAATTAACCCAAAGGTGTTTGATGGGGTTGAGGTCAGGGCTCTGTGCAGGCCAGTCAAGTTCTTCCACACCGATCTTGACAAACCATTTCTGTATGGATTTCGCTTTGTACACAGGGGCATTGTCATGCTGAAATAGGAAAAGGCCTTCCCTAAACTGTTGCCACAAAGTTGGAAACATATCATTGTCTAGAATGTCATTGTATGCAGTAGTGTTAAGATTTCCCTTCACTGGAACTAAGGGGCCTAGCCTGAACCATGAAAAACAGCCCCAGACCATTATTCCTCCCCCACCAAGCATTAAAGTTGGAACTATGCATTTGGGAAGGTAGCGTTCTCCTGTTATCCGCCAAACCCAGATTCGCGTTGCATCCAGAAGCAGTTTGGACCTCAGTAGTGAATGTGGCAACCGAGGACAGGCAATTTCATTACTGAGTTAATATGGTTGAGCCGTTGTTGCTTCTAGACATTTCCACTTCACCATAACAGCACTTACAGTTGACCGGGGCAGCTCTAGCAGGGCAGAAATTTTACAAACTGACTTGTTAGAAAGGTGGCATTCTTTGAAGGTGCCACATTGAAAGTCACTGAGCTCTTCAGTAAGACAATTCTACTGCCAATGTTTGTCTATGGAGATTGCAACAACAAGTGTGGCTGAAATAGCCAAATCCACTAATTCAATTATATTTTTTATATATAGTGTACATCTCCTCTTTTGCCAACGCAGATTCATTAATTATTTCCACAGCAAACACCAAACAAAACGTACAGAACAAGAACAGAATCAACTGTCTGTATAAAGAATCATAACTAACTGAAATGATGGGCTCTATAGAAAGTATGGGATTCTGTTTGAGGCATTGACCTACTTCTACAACAGGATTCTGGACAGAGCCGTGTAACAACTGACTGACAGCTACCATCTAGTTGTTATTATGTTTGTACTGGGTCATCACTCCTAAGTTACTCACATCACTGAGGAGCTTGAGGATCTTTGAGCCGATGCCAATCCCTGGTGAAAGGATGACAGAAGGAGAGATTATGGTTACTGGTCTGGTCAGAGAGGAAAGAGAGACAGAGAAGGAGAGAGATTATGGTTACTGGTCTGGTCAGAGAGGAAAGAGAGACAGAAAAGGAGAGAGATTATGGTTACTGGTCTGGTCAGAGAGGAAAGAGAGACAGAGAAGGAGAGAGATTATGGTTACTGGTCAGAGAGGAAAGAGAGACAGAAGGAGATGAAGTGAGTTATTTTGCTTACCCCTGTACTCGTTCATGACAAAGAAGTCTTCCAGGTAAAGCAGCTTGCCGATCCAGGGGTCATAGGTGAAGTAGTACATGGCAAACCCAATCACCACAGGACCTAGAAGTAAAGCCACACGCACATAAACAAGCCAGATGTAATGTAACATAGAGCTTGCACCAGAGTTACACCAAGACACTAATCTAAGGTCAGTTTAGCATTTTCCCCTAAATGGTTAAGGGATGTTAGGACTTGGGGGGGCAGAGCTGCTCATAGAGCTATGGTTACGAGTAACTTCTACTTTCAGCTGTTAACTCAGTCTGGTTGCCAGGGGACTGTGTAAAGAGGAGACTGTCAGTTGGTTGTGTTGTAAGAACGAATGCGTGGAGACCAGATGTTCTAGCTCAGAGAAGCTTCCAACAGAAGTTGGTTAGTGGATGTGTATCACACAAGTGTGTCTGGCCTACATCTGTGTGACATCCACATCCATAACAGGAAGGCCTAGACACTAAACACCAGCCTTTCGCTGAATAAGACGTGTGTGTGTTTGTATGTGCGTGTGTGTATGTGTACAGCTACAACGTTTCAAACAAGACACCTAGTTAATTCTCATACAGAATGTGCCAAAGTGTAACTGAAATGTTTGGCTCCGCCCAGACACCAACTGTCATGTCATTGTGTATCATTGTGTATCATTCGGAAAGTATTCAGACCCCTTCCCTTTTCCACATTATGTTACGTTACAGCCTTATTCTAAAATTGATTAAATAACATTTCCTCATCAATGTAAACGCAATACCTAATGACTAAGTGAACAGGTTTTTATACGTTAAATAAAAAGATATGTGTGTGAAGGACATCCATCTCTGCAGCACTCCACCAATCAGGCCATTATGGTAGAGTGGCCAGACGGAGGCCACTGCTGAGTAAAAAGGCACATGACAGCCTGCTTGGAGTTTCCCAAAAGACACCTAAAGGAATCTCAGACCATGAGAAACAAGATTCTCTGGTCTGACGAAACCAAGATTGAACTCTTTAGCATGAATGCCAAGCGTCACGTCTGGAGGAAACCTGGCACCATCCCTACGGTGAAGCATGGTGGTGGCAGAATCATGCTGTGGGCATGTTTTTCAGCGTCAGGGACTGGGAGACTAGTCAGGATCCAGGGAAAGATGAGAGGAGCAAAGTACGAGAGATCCTTGATAAAAACCTGCTCCAGAGCGCTCAGGACCTCAGACTGGGTCGAAGGTTCACCTTCCAACAGGACAACAACCCTAAGCACACAGCTAAGACAACGCAAGAGTGGCTTTGGGACAAATCTCTGAATGTCCTTGAGTGGCCCAGCCAGAGCCCAGACTTGAACTCGATCGAACATCTCTGGAGAATAGCTGTGCACAACGCTCCCCATCCAACCTGACAGAGCTTGAGAGGATCTGCAGAGAAGAATGGGAGAAACTCCCCAAATACAGGTGTGCCAAGCTTGTAGCGTCATACCCAAGAAGACTTGAGGCTGTAATCGCTGCCAAAGGTGCTTCAACAAAGTACTGAGTAAAGTTTTTGCTTTGTCATTATGGGGTATTGTGTGTAAAAATGTTTAATCCGTTTTAGAATAAGGTTGTAACGTAACAAAACATTTGGAAAAAGTCAAGGGGTCTGAATACTCTCCGAATGCACTGTAACTGTTGTAAGGAAAGAGGTGTGTCTGTATAGAGTAAGGACAGTACAAACTGGGCTAACAGTAAGGGCTGTGGTGGTCAAGCAAATAACTGCCGGTCTCACGGTAATTGACCGTTAATGAACAAACACATTTAGCATCTCCTGCCTTCCACGCATAGCCTACAAGCCACTAATGCAGACATTTAGAACATCTACATTATAAAAAGTACAATAAATCCATGTAATATATCGTACACCATCACAATAAATCTATTATGTATTTTAGACAGGTCTAAAGAAACATGATATGAAGAAAAGTTTGTCTATTTCAGAAGAACAGAATAGCATACCCCTTGTCCTTATGTTAGGCCCTGATCTGGCTATGCCATATGACTGTGGGCTACACTAGATCATTTAGCAGACAAGATTTGTTTAGAATTTCGTGTTATAATTTTATATTATTTTATAGTATGAAGAATACAATTGAACATAGCTGAATAAAATAGAAAGAATGTTTTCTCCAAAAGATTTCTGAGGGAGTGCGCACGTGCGGCTATTCTGTGTTGAGCGGTTAACAAAGAAACAGCTCTTCCTATATGCTTAATTTTAAGTTATTTATGCAACTTTAGTTGTGATGAAAACATTTAGCCCAACGTTTGTACTTTTATATATTCTAAGGCTGCATGATGCGACACATTTCATCAGTCTCTCATTCACAATTTGACAAGCACTTGATAATGGATCGGTGTCTCTGCTCACAAAACATAATATCAAGATACAACTGACTGATGCTGGACCCATGTGATGGTAAGGAAAATGCATTTTTGTTTATTTTAATTGCATAGCATTTTCAAAGTATTTGTTTTTGTGTGTGATTTGTTAAATTGGGTAAACTTTATCTGTCAATAGAGTTGAAGTGAAGATTACATATCCATCTGTTCAAATATGTAAAAAAAAAAAAAAAAAAAAAGAACTTTCCAGGGGGTGTACATACTTTTTCACATGACTATATAAGACATGTCTATGTCCCGGAAAGTTGGCTGTTGTTTACAACACCATTCTAGTCACATATATTGCATATTGAGCACAAGCGTCCCGGTATAGGGACACTGATCCTGTAGAGGTTAATAGAGGCCATCACTCTGTTTTCTCACTCAATTGCATAGACTATAGAAATGTTCCACAACATGAGGTCATGGGCTCTCATGAAGTGTTTGATTAGATTTTCGATAACATTTGCATCAATGTCAGAGTGATTAGAGGGACAATAGTGTGCTGAGTACCAGACAGTTAGCAAGTTTGGTAGGCTACTAATGACCATCAGCAGCATCAGAGCTTGGAAAAGCCTAATAACCGTGACTGAATGGTCACGTGGAATTTGATTGCCATCATGACTCGTGACCGCTGAGATTTACAGATGTGCTCCAGGGGATAGGTGGGATGATTTGAGATACAGAATCTCTTACCATTGTTGCTCTGCTGCTTACTGGTGTCTTCTGCCATGATGCAGTGGTATAATGGGTGGTCACCAAATCCGTCCTTGAGCAGATCTGTTATAACAACCGTTATAAATACCTTATAAAAAAAAAAAAAAAAATAATAATAATAAAGTCTGTATGCACTGCATTCAATCAAACGTTGACCGAGACAGATTCAGATTCACCTTCTTTAGTCAGTTTCACTTGATCTTCCATTTCTTCATACTTAGCCAGTTCCTGAACAGAAGAAACATTTCAGATTCGAAACCAAGAAGATCGAGTCAATACGGTAAGTTGATCATTCACTGAGATAAGTGACCGTCAACGACGAGAACAGCGTTTAACATTATAACCACATCAAACGGCGGAAACCGGGCTCGTTGCCAACGTAATAAACACATATGTACAAAACTACAGAGCGAACGGTGATACCTACGGATATGCTGCAGAAATTGTTGGTATTTATGTCACGACAGACACAACATTGTGGAGTTTATATCTGAATGCAGTCAAACAAAACAGTTTTGACTGGGCTTAGCCTAGCCAGGGCTAACTACAACAAATAACAACAAAGGATGGGTCAACTCTTTGTCAAAGTTTTTGGGGGGTGTTTCCGGCCTAAAGTTACCTTCAAGACAGACACGTTTGCAGAGTTTATCCCTGAATGCAGTTAGGATGATTACATTTAAAATACCCAAATGGGGGACAACAGGATGGTTTTGCGGGACATTCCCGGGTCAGTGTAACCGCCCCCCTCCAATTGCAAAGTCTGCCTATTGTCTCAAAACGTTCTATTTTTAATACCTTCAAACACCAAGTTAGGTACGCCTAACTTCAAAGTAGGCCAGGGCATCATCACTGTCAATCGTGAAATATAATTATTCACATTTTACCATTGAAATATTCAAACTGCGTCTGCAGTTTCTTTGGAATATGCATTTAGATTTTCTTGAATTGCTGTTTTGTGAGCAAATTAGCACAGATGGTGTTTAAAAACTACACTGAACAAAAATATAAAACGCAACATGTAAAGTGTTTGTCCCATGTTTCATGAGCTCAAATAAAAGATTCCCGAAATGTTCAATACACACAAAAAGCTTATAAACAAAAATATATTGAAATGTCTGCTCTACCAAAAATTACAATCAACTAATTGCAGCATTACCACAAAAATGGAAGAGGCAAGTGGCAGAAAGTTACAGAATTCATGCAAACAATAGAATGTTATGTACAGTATATGGGGGGACACAACCATCCCATCTCTGCAGATTTTTCTGCTAAGAGACAATCATTAGATTATTTGCTTTGGTATGGTCCATATGTAAAAAGTGCAAGTGACAAAACTCGAAACTATCCAAATTATAAAGGAGAAGAGAGAGTGGGGCTTGAACCGTGACAATGCAGTTACAGGGTAGCTGTGCCATAAAGTTTCGGACCTTTTGACAGAGGCCGTAAATGGATGCGGTAAAGACCTCAATCGAACAAAACAATGGGATTGCCATGGAAACACGTGGGGGAAAGGGAAGTTCCGGAGTCTTCTCATTGCAACATAGCAAAATGTGCCTAGATTTAGGCTACCGTCAACGATTTCTGTATGCTAGCTATGCTAACATGCTTATACTAACGGGAGTTAGCATTTAACAGTTACTTCTTCTAAACCTAAAAATATCAAACTTCTACAAGCTATGCCGTGAAAACAGCCAAATAAATCCAAATTGGACTTAACTAACCACATTGTGGGCCTGTTACCATACATAAATCATGATCATAGATCTGTCACTAATTGAAATCAAGTGTAAGATGTGGTTGATCTGTTCTATGTGTGCTATTTCTATGCTTCCCGTTCAGTTTAGTTTTTGGGTCTTTTACTTTCGGTTTTGTACACAAGCTTCAAACAGCTGAAAATACAATATGTTTGGTTATGGACAATATATTTCACAGCGGTTTAGATGGCACAATGATTCTCTTCACCAGGGGTCGGCAACCTTTTTGTGTGGAGTGCCAATTTACAATTTATCCTACCATTTCATATGTGCAATATAAATAATTGAGTCTGTTGAATGTCTAATTGCGCACAAACGGATGTATTCCATAGCTCCCTGAACAGAGGCGCTGTCCAGTAGCACCACGGAGCTCCACTATCTACCTACCAGCGTCAGATGAGCGATGCCGCACCAAGGCAGTCCAAGGTGTTGTCTTCGCTCCTTTTAAAAATAATTTTGTATTGTACTTCCTGATTTTCCACCATTGTTTGGTCGATATTGTTTGGCAAGCGTCCTTGATGATTGTAAGTAATTAATATGATGTTATACCTCTTATTCGATTGAATTATGTGCATTTTGTCGGACATGCAGTTGTGGTCAGCAGTTTTAATGCGATGGTCATTTTAATTTTGTCTGCCTTCTTGTGACTAGATGGCCTGTAGTAGTGGCTTTATGCATGTTTTGTTTCGTAAAGCTGTCAAAATGTTGGTTTTATTTATGGTTTTGATTCCTTTGACAAGGAGTTGACCCATCCTTTGTTGTTATTTGTTGTAGTTAGCCCTGGCTAGGCTAAGCCCAGTCGAAACCGTTTTGTTTGACTGCATTCAGATATAAACTCCACAATTTCTATATCTGTCTTGAAGGTGACATAAATACCAACAATTTCTGCTGCATATCCGTAGTTATCACAGTATCAGGAATGTTTAATTATTAATACTTTTACTTTTGATACTTGATTATATTTTAGAAACTACATTTACTTTTGATACTTAAGAATATTTAAAACCAAATACTTTTTTACTTTTACTCAAGTAGTATTTTACTGGGTGACTTTCACTTTTACTTGATCTATCCTTTTACTCAAGTATGACAATTGAGTACTTTTTACACCATTGCTTTGAGGCATTTCTAAGTTAAGTTCAACTATGGTACCCCATCACAACCCAGGAATCTTTGCCCACTTATATTAACATTATGGTATGTACAGGCATGTCAAACTATTTTAAGTTTAGTCAATTGTCCCTTTACTCTTGGCAAGATTTGCTTAATCTGTCTCCCCTTTTATTATTATTATTACCCAAAATTATATCATACACACATTTAGCTATTAAAGTATCTCTTCCTGTCATTTACCTGTACAGTTCATTTAACCATGCAAGTATTCACTTATCTGTAAATATAACTGTATACTTACCTGTACAGCTAATTTAACCATGCAACATTTTCACTTACCTGTTCATTTAGCCAGTCTGTCTATTAAGTAAACTATTATTACCCTCGCTCATATCATACGCATTTTTTAGCTACTGAAGTATTTCTCTGCCATCGACCTGTATAGTATAGTTAACCATCCAACATCCACCAATGTATAGTGTACATATTCAGCCAACCACCCATCCTATGCAATGTCTTTTTATAGCTTTTTTTTTTGCACTCCAGATATCTTGTATTTCTATACTTTTTCATACTGCCGCTCTATGTATCGTGTACTTTTCGTTCTGGCATTTTGCACCTGCCCTGTGTTTTGTTGTAGCTGCTTGACAAAGAAATTTCCCCCACGGGAAATCTATCTATCTATCCATCTATCTATCATTTCATAGTTTTGGTATTTAACTAGCCAACTAACTTCTCAAGCGTCTTTAGATAGCAAATCAACGATACACACGGAAATACTGTGGCCAATGTATTTGAATAGAAAATAGTTAAACCAGTTGATTTTCTAGGTAAGCAAGCAGTGATTTTAGTTTGCGGCTTACCTTTATCATCCGCAGTATGTCAGGCACATCGTTGACGTCTGCGTTCCGTATGTTAACATTTTCCATTTTCTTATTTTATATTAATAAGAGCTAAACAGTCGAATTGAAAAATGTAGCTAGTTAGCCTGGCTAATTAGATAGTTAGCTACCTTGCTGGTTCTATTCAAACCAAGTCCTTCTAACCTAAAGGACATTGTTGAGCGCCTTTTTATATAGTGTTGGGTGAGCCATTTTTACATTTTACATAAGGCGTGTCTGTTTTACTGTAACAAATGCTCCAAATTCCATGGAGATCATACGTCATTGATTGAAAAACTTGAATGGTTGCTTCTTTTTGTGTTGTTGCCCTCCGGTGGCTGGCTAGCCAAGCTCTTTCCTAGGTCAGCCATGGATGGAGATGGGGATTTGAACTTGTGGTTTTATTTAATTCTCCGTACTGGCCAATGATTATAACGGCGATTCTGATCCAACCATTAATTCATACATTGGTGCGCCCCTGGCCTGGGAGGATGGAAGTTCAATATGTAGCTAGATGTAGAAGGCTAATGTTAACAAGCTAACGTTGCCCAAGAATGTAACTTAGGCTAGCGTGCAAGCATTTTATCCAGGTAGCCTAGGACAACAACAAATAAAAGCATGTACTGTATGACAGAGTGATGGACAGTTTCGTCAACATGAAAGAGAGGAGGACGGCATTGGTGTTTCTCTACAAGTAGTGTGAGTCAACATGTTTTTCTACTTGCACGAACGCACACAGAAACGCCCACCTGTTTCTCTCAGTGAATGCCATCTCTTGTTCATCTATTGTTAGCCCCTTTGCAAGACGGACCTCCAATACCTTCCATGTTGCCATATGTGTATTGTGCTCCTGGCTATCCGCATGGGCCTTGAGCAAGTGGCTTGCATTTTTCCAATCCCTTAGTCCTTCAATTTGAAATATCTCTGAGAAAACATTTTGCAGCAGAAGCAGTACAAACTATCATTATTTTTTGAGTAAATTAGCCAGCTTCTTTTGATTTTTGAAAAAAGCAGCTGGTGGTGAAACTATACAATAATAGCACCCAAGCCACATTATAGCCTAAACACAAATAGCAAGAGTAATTACACCTAGCATTCATGCATTCAATGAGCACTTCTCTAGCATGCTATTTGCTATAATACATCTAAGACTAATCAATAATGAAAATGCAAAGGCTTACAATTATTAATTACAAAAGGGATGGGAAAGGAAAAGCATTTTCATTGACTTTTACAAGCACGGCTAACGTTGGCTAACTAAACTAGCTAAGATGTCAATAAAATGTAGGCTTATGCCTGGTTTCTTGAGGCAGACAGGGGATGGTTTATGCAGCACACTTGAAAGTGTATTTCTCAAAATTATGTTATAGGTTAGGTTATTCCCCAAACACCTGAATAGTCTTTACAACATTCCCTAATTAATTTAAGTTAAAAGTAACTGACATTAACGATACTTTAAAAAATTAGGCAACGATACTAGTATCATCCAAAGTAAACTAGCTAGTAGTGGGCTGGACACATTACATTTTTTACAATGTTACAATTTTTCCTAAAAACTAGTCCATTGCATCCGCCGTGGAGCCCAGTTTCATAATATGACCATATTTCCCAGCTGCTTGCAGTAGTTTTGAAGTAATCACGAAAGAACAGGCCTTATTTTAGAGCATTTTTCACCCTGCCAGCTCCTATTAGTTTTATTGAGCACCGTGGCAACAACTCACCTTCCAAACATTCTATTCCCAGTTTATTGTTCTGTCACAATGCCTGCTTCGCTATTGTTGGCAATGAGACTTGTCCACATTGTTTGTAGTTAAAATTTAAACAAACAAAAAATACTCATGGAACTCTGAGGTCGTCCCATTGTTTCCTATAGGGAAATATAGCTATGTCTGTCTATTTCGCCAAATATCTCACAATGTGTATATTTAGATTTTTTTTCAAGTCGGGAACCATTTTAATCAGGAGAATCTCCTCTTTGTAATTATGTAAGTCTGGGCAGCGAGCTTGGTTGTCATCGATCACTTGACCAGAAATAGTCAGAAGTTTTCATTTCTTCCTGTCAGGCTCTGGCCATAGAGAAGCAATAGGCTTCTCTATGTAGCTATGGTCAGAGTCTGACAGTGTCGTTCTTTTCTGTTTCATTGTGGGTTTTGGGTGGATCTCTAATTAGAGGCAGCTGCTACCCGTTGTCTCTAATTAGGGATCCAATATATGTTGAGTCTGTCCCTCACGCGGGTGTGGGTTGTTATCGGTATATGTCGTATATTTCGCATGTCACGGTGAGAAAGTAAGTGTTCTAGTGGTTACGTCCGTTTGTTCGTGTTTGGTTTTGTGAACGTGACGTTGTTTCGTTAGTGTTTTGTTTAGTTCGTTCATTTTGTATTTATTTTATACATAGTAATAAATAATATTATGACGAACTACTATCCCTGCGCTGCACCTTGGTCATTCCCACACCCACATCGTGACACTTCCCTACTTCCTCATTACGCAGACATAAGCACAGTTGACACCTGAGGTGCGGATGTTTACTTTCTACACAAGTTGTTTTTTTACAGTTTCATCCGATGAACAGATTGCAGTGGTCAATTAAAAATTGATACATTTGATTGATGCACCGGGCCTGGGTATTAAAATAGTATTAGTTTAAAAAAAATAAGACAAATATTAAATAATAATAAAAATACAAATCTTCACACATTTGGGCACCCCTATGGATGGACGGCGCCCCTAGCATTTGCCTATTCCGCCTATGCCATGGGCCGGCCCTGATCATCGTCCACTCCCCAGACAAGGAGACCCATGACCAATGGCTACATGCTGTCCTCAATAGGCTGGAGAACTGTGGGCTGACTCTCAACTCAGAGAAATGTCAGTTCAACATGGACAAATTGGTGTTTATGGGCATGAAATGTCACAGAAAGGCATAGGGCCTACAGCTGAAAGAGTGAGAGCCGTGGTTGAGGCCAAGGAGCCTGAGACGGCATCAGAAGTTCGTAGCCTTCTAGGTTTAGTGGGCTACAGCAGTAGGTTCATTCACCAGTTCTCTACACTCTCAGAGCTGCTGCGGAAGTTGATCTATGCAGACAACCGTCGCAGAGCTAAACACTCTGACGTGGACATCAGAGACCAGGTTCTCCTAAAACAGGACAAAACAGGCAAGTTCACAACAACCTTCAACAAGACAGCACACTGTGATCAGTAAAGAGGGAAACAATGTGGTTGTTCAACTGGAGCCAGATATTCAAGGAATACAACAGACCTACAGTCCAAGTCAGACACTAAGTTGACTGTCCCTTTAAACAGCTTGGAAAATTCCCAAAAATGATGTAATGGCTTTAGAAGCTTCTGATAGGCTAATTGACATCATTTGAGTCAATTGGAGGTGTACCTGTGGATATATTTCAAGGCCTACCTTCAAACTCAGTGCCTCTTTGCTCGACATCATGGGAAAATCAAAAGAAATCAGACAAGACCTCAGAAAAAAATGTGTAGACCTCCACAAGTCTGGTTCATCCTTAGAAGCAATTTCCAAACGCCTGAAGGTACCACATTCATCTGTACCAACAATAGTACGCAAGTATAAACACCATGGGACCATGCAGCCGTCATACCGCTCAGGAAGGAGATGCGTTCTGTCTCCTAGAGATGAATGTACTTTGGTGCGAAAAGTGCAAATCAATCCCAGAACAACAGCAAAGGACCTTGTGAAAATGCTGGAGGAAACAGGTACAAAAGTATCTATATTCACAGTAAAAGGAGTCCTATATCGACATAACCTGAAAGGCCGCTCAGCAAGGAAGAAGCCACTGCTCCAAAACCGCCATAAAAAAGCCAGACTACGTTTTGCAACTGCACATGGGAACAAAGATCATACCTTTTGGAGAAATGTCCTCTGGTCTGATGAAACAAAAATAGAACTGTTTGGCCATAATGACCATCGTTATGTTTGGAGGAAAAAGGGGGAGGCTTGCAAGCCGAAGATCACAATCCCAACCGTGAAGCACGGGGGTGGCAGCATCATGTCGTGGGGGGTGCTTTGCTGCAGGATGGACTGGTGCACTTCACAAAATAGATGGCATCATGAGGAAGGAAAATTATGTGGATATTTTGAAACAACATCTCAAGACATCAGTCAGGAAGTTAAAGCTTAGTCGGAAATCGGTCTTCCAAATGGACAATGACCCCAAGCATACTTCCAAACTTATGGCAAAATGGCTTAAGGACAACAAAGTCAAGGTGTTGGAGTGGCCATCACAAAGCCCTGACCTCAACCCTATAGAACATTTGTGGGCAGAACTGAAAAAGCCTGTGTGAGCAAGGAGGCCTACAAACCTGACTCAGTTACACCAGTTCTGTCTGGAGGAATGGTCCAAAACTCCCCCAAGCTTGTGGAAGGCTACCCAAAACGTTTGACCCAAGTTAAACAATTTAAAGGCAATGCTACCAAATGCTAATTGAGTGTATGTAAACTCCACTGGGAACGTTATGAAAGAAACAACATTTCACATTCTTAAAATAAAGTGGTGATCCTAACTGACCTAAGACAGTGAATTTTTACTAGGATTAAATGTCAGGAATTGTGAAAAACTGATTTTAAATGTATTTGGCTAAGGTGAATGTAAACTTCCCACTTTAACTGTATATAATTGAGGAGCCGGATCCACAATCAAAGGACAACACAGAATTGAAAAAGACTGTGGAACAGAGTCTTACTCTGAGACAGTACATAGAATCCAAACCAGAGACCATCTGTTTAACAATCACAGCAAAGACCACAGACACCCAAGCCAGTCAGGCCTCACAGACAAATTAAACTGCCACAGAAGTTAACAGACTTTGTCATTAAATAATTATCTTGTACTGAAAGGAGTGAAGAAAACCAGTATAAACTGAAAAATGACAAGTATAAAGGACTAATGCGAAAGACTCAATGTTTGAGTTATGTTTTGTTAATAAGAAAAAACATTAGAAATATTAAGACATTGAACAGATTTCAGTTGTTTATTGATAACATTAAGGTTGTTACACAACAGCACTCATTCTTTATCTGTACATGTCAGGTTGACGTTGAAGTTCATATCCAAGTAAAGGGGGGATGTTGTGTATTGATGTGACCTACTGATATAGGACGTCACCACGTCAGTAAAGGAATGTGAAGGGGGCTGCACGGACAGTGATGGAATAAAGACACGTTGAAGTTTACCTCTGTCTGGTCGATTTCATTCAGTATAATATCTTAACTTAGCACAAGTTGTAAGTATAGGATTGAACAGTAGTTTACAGAGTGATTTTTTTGTTGTTGGGGGGGGGGGCCAATTCATACAGCCTGGCGCTATACAGTTCATCTTTGAATTACTACTTATGTTGCCATCTTCGTTGTCCGCACCTAACCTTCGATTCACTCTCCACGCGAAAACCTCAATATGCACCCGATTCAATACCACAGACAATTTGTTGATTCCTGCCTGCGACGCTCACATAAACCTTGTTGACGATCAAAATACTAAATATAGAAATATTTTTATGTTAAATGCACATGTTTGGTATTAGTGGATGGAATACATCTCTTTGCTTAGATTTACTTCCTAAAGTGTTTCCATAACCCTTTAAAATTATGTGCGCCCGTTGGCATTTATCAAACGTAATAAATAGTTGTATTTCACTCTCACTTTTGTCAGGCACAATGTCAGAAAGAGACTGCACAAACTTGGCCTACATGGGAGATCAGGAAGGAAGAAGCCTCTGCTCTCAAAAAAGAATATAAAGACACAACTGACTTTACCCAGGTGTTGTCTGGCAAAAGTCAGTTGTCTTGATATTCCTTTTTGAGAGCAGAGGCTTCTTCCATCCTGACCTCCCATGTAGGCCAAGTTTGTGCAGTCTCTTTCTGACAGTGTACCCATGCAATTCGACATTGATTGTGGCAAGAGAGGCCTGTAGATCCCTTGATGTTACCCTGGGGTTCTTAGAGACTTCTATGAGCATCTTTCGGTCAGCTCTTGGGCTGACTTTGGTGGGACGATCTGTCCTAGGTAATTTGCCAGTGGTCTGGACTTTTCGTCGGACAGTAGAATTATGTACTTCGAATTGCTTGGAAATGGAATGATGTACTTTGAATTGCTTGGAAATGGATTTGTAACCCCTCCCAGACTCATGGGCATCAATAATCTTTCTTCTGAGGGTCTCAGGTAGGTCTTTTGATCTTTGAATGATGTGTTACCACACACCCATATGGTTAAGACAAAACCAGACCAACTTTCTTATCTTTATGGAAAGCTGGACCCTCCTAAGTTTCTCTCTAATGTTTTCTAATCATTTGCGCTTGTTTTGGTACCTAGTTCTAATTTCAGCCGTTTATGTGATGGTAAAGGTACGGGTGAACTAACTTTTTCCCCATAAGGAAAAGGACATTTATTTTAATTTAAGTTTAACAAGTTTTTTTGGGTAACCTTTATCTGTCAATAGTGTTGAAGTGAAGATTAAATACACATCTGTCCAGATATGTAAAAACAAAAAAGACAACTTTCCAGGGGGTGTACTTACTTTTTCACATGACTGTATATATATATAAATGAATAAAATGAAAGAAAAACCAAATAATATGCATAATAATGTAGGCAGTTCATGCAAAGGATTGTTACCTATAACCAGTATTGCCATTAAAGATTACATTTTTGGCAAACAATTATTGTGATTCATCCTATAGTATCCCTAACATCATAACCCTATAGCAACAGATATGGGATACATAGATAGATAGATAGATAGATAGATAGATAGATAGATAGATAGATAGATAGATAGATAGATAGATAGATAGATAGATAGATAGATAGATAGATAGATAGATAGATAGATAGATAGATAGATAGGTACTTTATTGATCCCCCGGGGGGGAAATTTCATTATCAAGCAGCTACAACAAAAACACAGGGCAGGTGCAAAATGCCACAACGAAAGTACACAAAAGACAGATACACGGTACATGATACATAGAGCGGCAGTATGAAAAAGTATAGAAATACAGGATATCTGGAGTGCAAAAAAAAGCTATAAAAGGACATTGCATAGTATGAGTGGTTGGCTGAATATGTACACTATACATTGGTGGATGTTGGATGGTTAACTATACTATACAGGTTGATGGCAGAGAAATACTTCAGTAGCTAAAAATGCGTATGATATGAGCGAGGGTAATAATAGTTTACTTAATAGACAGAATGGGTAAATGAACAGGTAAGTGAAAATTTTGCATGGTTAAATTAGCTGTACAGTTAGGTATACAGTTATATTTACAGATAAGTGAATACTTGCGTGGTTACACAAACTGTACAGGTAAATGACAGGAAGAGATACTATAATAGCTAAATGTGTGTATGATATTATTGGGCTAATAATAGTAATTCCCTTAAAATACAGTCCTTAGTGCGCAGGGTTTAATTACAGACAACTGCACTTATTGCACATTTGATATACTAAAAGCAATGAGAAAAGGTGCAACTGGCAGGATACTAATATGCATTCCTGAGTGAATGCCTAGGTCCAATAATTACTTACAATATTGCATGTGATATAATATAACAACTGTACATGGGTATGTATATACAGACCTGTATGAATAAGTAGGTCCTGAGTGGATGAGTGCTGACGGAACAGAGTTACTCACGGATGGATGCATAATTGTTAAACTAGGTCCTAGCACCCCAACAGTTCCAGATCTATGTTGCCGACGGCACGGCACCCCGGTGAGGCATTATATAGTCTCATAGCCGCCGGCAGGAAGGACCTCCTGTGACCTCCTCCTACATACATACAAACATACTCATACACTCTCGACCCTTTTCCCACACAAACAACCACAAGCTCAGATGTTCAACAATTGTTCCGTCCCCGAGCCCAACTCAAGAAAGGACTTGATGTGCGAATGCATATACAGTTGCAGCTGTTTGAGAAGCCATGCACAATTTAGGAAAAATTGGGAAATTTGATTAACCAATGTCAAGTCGTAGCTGATGGAGATCAGGTACACCCCCTTCCCCTGAAACACACACACGCTGGTCCCCCGTTGTGATCATTTTCCCAAGCATCTTTGTGCAGTCAGACCTTTGATCATTCCATGCCACAATCATTTAATTCACTGTTTGCGTAGACTGCTCTTTCCCTTTGTAGTTCAGGTGGCTGCCATTGCCCTTACCTGCCTCCTGTCCCTCCTATTGCCATGGATACATCTTCCTGAAAACAATGGCGCAAGGGATAGTTAATTGCACTACCGAACCGCCCCTAATCATAACGAAACAAAATGGCCTAAACCCAGCCATCAGAAAACACAGAACATTTTACTTTTTTCAATGTGTCAATCACGCTCGAGTCATCTGGGACCCACGAGCTAAGGGACACTTTAACATTTTCAGTGTCATTCCAAAAAGTGATCAACAGACTCCAACCTTGATTTCCTCTGCCTTTCAGAGACATGGCTCCATAAAAACTCGCCATCTGCTTATTTGATTGTGCCTGGCTACAATGTTTTGTTTTTCAGGAAAAACTGAATTGAAGGAAGAGGAGGGGGTAATTTAAATTAAGTCTGATATTTTACATTAAAGAACATATCCGATGTAAACAAATTGAGTGGTCATGTGATAATGAACTAGAATGTATTAGCCTAAATGTTACTCTCTACCCAAATGTATTTTATCCTTATTGGAATATACAGACCACCTTCCACCAGAAGTGGGTTTTTTATCAGTTTAATAAGGGAATGTGATTTTGAGAAAGAGGTCATCTTAATGGGAGATTTTAACATTAATTATGAAGAGAAGTCTTGTAGGAAAACCCTCAAACGGATCACTAATACCTTTTGACCTTACACAGCTAGTTAAAGGGCCAACCAGGGTGACTTGTTGTTCTAAAACACAGATTGATCTGGTATTCCAGGATCTGGTGTTATCTACAGCTCAGCGTTCAACACCATAGTGCCCTCAAAGCTCATCACTAAGCTAAGGACCCTGGGACTAAACACCCTCTGCAACTGGATCCTGGACTTCCTGACGGGCCGCCCCCAGGTGGTAAAGGTAGGTAACAACACATCTGCCACGCTGATCCTCAACACGGGGGCCCCTCAGGGGTGTGTGCTTAGTCCCTCCTGTACTCTCTGTTCACCCATGACTGCATGGCCAGACACGACCCCAACACCATCATTAAGTTTGCCGATGACACAACAGTGGTAGGCCTGATCACCGACAACAATGAGACAGCCTATAGAGAGGAGGTCAGAGACCTGGCCGTGTGGTGCCAGGATAACAACCTCTCCCTCAACGTAATCAAGACAAAGGAGATTATTGTGGACTACAGGAAAATTAGGACCGAACACGCCCCCATTCTCACCGACAGGGTTGTAGTGGAGCAGGTTGAGAGCTTCAAGTTCCTTGGTGTCCACATCACCGACAAACTAGAATGGTCCAAACACAGTCGTGAAGAGGGCATCGAGAGCATCCTGCAACATCGAGAGCATTCTGACTGGTTGCATCACTGCCAGGTATGGCAACTGCTCGGCTTCCGACCGCAAGGCACTACAGAGGGTAGTGCGTACGGCCCAGTACATCACTGGGGCCAAGCTTCCTGCCATCCAGGACCTCTATACCAGGCGGTGTCAGAGGAAGGCCTAAAAATTGTCAAAGACTCCAGCCACCCTAGTCATAGACTGATCTCTCTGATACCGCATGGCAAGCAGTACCGTAGCGCCAAGTCTAGGTTCAAAAGGCTTCTCAACAGCTTCTACCCCCAAGCCATAAGACTCCTGAACAGGTAATCAAATGGCTACCCAGACTATTTGCATTGTGTCCCCCCCACCCCACCCTCTCTTTTACGCTGCTGCTACTCGCTGTTTATTATCTATGCATTCACTTTAACTATACCTACATGTACATATTACCTCAATTACCTCGACTAACCGGTAATTGAAGTGAATACCTAAGAGTGAATTAAATCATTTTGAAAAAGTAATTTAAGGGAATTAACTGGAATGATCTCTTGTCCTATACAAATGTGGAAGCTGTCAGGTTTTTCTATCCACAATCCAGACTACACTGAAAATCTACTCCAAACCTGGCCAAAAGAGCACTCTTCCTTGGCTAAATGGAGAAATATGGAAATTTATGAAAGAAAACAGCCCTAAAGTCCAAATTAGAGCATTACAGACGTAGGTTTACCACGTTGAGAAATAAGGTGATGAAAGAAATCAGGCAGGCCAAGGCAAACCTTCTTATCAACATAATTGGTGAAGCAAAGCGAAATTCTAAATTGATCTGGGAGAATCTAAAAATGTTAACAGGGAAAGACCATAGTAACACTGCAAAACGACTAGAAATCAATGTGAATGACAGTAACACAGAATGCAGTCTTGGGCTCTGCCCCAGTGAATTACATTCAACCGGTCTTCATCATAAGGGAGCTCCCTGGTACACAGAAAATACTCGAGCTCTGAAGCAAGCTTCCAGAAAATTGGAACGGAAATGGCCCTCCACTAAACTGGAAGTCTTCCTACTAGCTTGGAAAGAAAGTACAGTGCAATATCGAAGAGCCCTCACTGCTGCTCGATTATCCTATTTTTCCAATCTAATTGAGGAGAATAAGAACAGTCTAAAATTTCTATGTGATACTGTCGCAAAGCTAACTAAAAAGCAGCATTCCCCAAGAGAGGATGCCTTTCACTTCAGCAGTGATGAATTCATGAACTTCTTTGACGAAAAGATCATGAAAGCAAATTACGGACTCCTCTTTGAATCTGTGTATTTCTCCAAATCTCAGTCTGCACAAAACTGCCAGGACCTAGGATCAATGGAGACACTAAAGTTGTTTTTATCCTATATTTCTTGACACATTCATGAAAATAGTCATGGCCTCTAAACCTGCATACTGGACCCTAATCCAACTAAGCAACTGAAAAGAGCTACTTCTGTCAGGCTCTGGCCATAGAGAAGCCTAACTTGCTTCTATATGTAGCTGTGGTCAGAGTCTGACAGTGTCGTCCTTTTCTGTTTCTGTGTGGGGTTTAGGTTGGATCCCTAATTAGAGGCAGCTGCACGGCATTGTCTCTAATTAGGGATCCAATATATGTTGAGTCTGTCCATCACGTTGGTGTGGGTCGTTATCGTTACATGTCGAGGTATATGCCGCAGTCACAGTGAATGTAAGTGTGCTTTGTTTTACGTCCGTTCATTGCGTTGTTAGGTGAACGTGACGTTTTGTCTATCGTGTTTGTTTTGTTATAGTTCGTTCATTTTGTATATTTATTACATAGTAAATAAAAAATAAAAAATGTCGAACAACTATCCCTGCGCTGCGTCTTGGTCTCTCCAAACCCCATTCCGTGACAACGTCCTGTGCTTGGCCCCACATGTTGAACATATTAAATGGCTCCCTATCCACCGGATATGTACCAAACTCACTAAAAGTGGCAGTAATAAAGCCTCTCTTGAAAAAGCCAAACCTTGACCCAGAAAATGTAAAATAACTATTTGCCTACATTGAATCTCCTATTCCTCTCAACATTATTTGAAAAAGCTGTTGCACTGCAGCTCACTGCCTTCCTGAAGACAAATAATGTATATGAAATTCTTCAGTCTGGTTTTAGACCCCATCATAGCACTGAGACAGCACTCGTGAAGATGGTAAATTTCCTTTTAATGGCATCAGACCAAGGCTCTGCATCTGTCCTCATGCTCCTAGACCTTAGTGCTGCTTTTGACACCATTGATCACCATATTATTTTGGAGAGATTGGAAACCTTAATTGGTCTACACGGACAAGTTCTTGCCTGGTTTAGATCTTATCTGTCGGAAAGATATCAATTTGTCTCTGTGGATGGTTTGTCCTCTGACAAATCAATGGTATGTTTTTTGGTGTTCCTCAAGGTTCCGTTTTAGGACTACTATTGTTTTCACTATATATATTTCACCTCTTGGTGACGTCATTTCGGAAACACAATGTTAACTTCCATTGCTATGCGGACGACACACAGCTGTACATTTCGTTGAAACATGGTGAAGCCCCAAAACATAAGTGGATGGCGGCAAATGTTTTACTTTTAAACTCAGACAAAACAGAGATGCTAGTTTTAGGTCCCAAGAAACAAAGAAATCTTCTATTGGATCTGACAATTAATCTTGATGGTTGTACAGTCATCCCCCAAAAAACTGAAGGACCTCAGCGTTACTCTGGACCCCGATCTCTCTTTTGACGAACATATCAAGAATATTTCAAGGACAGCTTTTTTCCATCTTCGTAACATTGCAAAAATCAGAAACCTTATGTCCAAAAATGATGTGGAGAAACTAATCCATGCTTTTGTCACTTTTAGATTAGACTACTGCAATGCTCTACTCTCCGGCTACCCGGATAAAGCACTATATAAACTTAGTGCTAAACACGGCTGATAGAATCTTGACTAGAACCCAAAAATGTGAACATATTACTCCCGTGCTAGCCTCTCTTCACTGGCTTCCTGTTAAGGCTAGGGCTGATTTCAAGGTTTTACTGCTAACCTACAAAGCATTACATGGGCTTGCTCCTACCTATCGCTCCGATTTGGTCCTGCCGTAGATACCTACACGTACGCTACTGTGATGGCCTGGTTGAGGCTTGGCCTCAGACTCCCACTAGAGGGGGGTGGGAGAGCCACAATCAGGCCATCACATTAGTGATTAGGGGAAGTCATGATCCCCAATCAGAGACAGCTGTCTAGGGTTGTCTCTGATTGGGGATAGTATTTAGGCACCTCTCACATCCACCTGTGTGTGCATCATTGTTCCTGCTTGTCTGCTTTGAGTATTCAGAAAGCAAGTAAGTCACTGTGTTTTTGTTTTGTTTGTAGTAGTTTATACTCTCCTGTTTATTTTATATGCTTTGGCCTGGTGTCAAGAAGCGCTCGTGGAGTGTCATCCTTGTTTATTTTAATAAAGCTACGGTCACAAGACTCAGGACTCCTTATTGTACCTAGAATTTCTAAGCAAACAGCTGGAGCAAACAGTTGGAGGCAGGGTTTTATCCTATAGAGCTATCTATGTGAGAGATGCAGACTCGGTCTCGACCTTTAAGTCTTTACTGAAGACTCATCTCTTCAGTAGGTCCTATGATTGAGCGTAGTCTGGTCCAGGGGTGCGAAGGTGAACGGCAAGGCACTGGAGCAATGATCTGCCCTTGCTGTCTGTGCCTGGCCGGTTCCCTTCTCTCCATTGGGATTCTCTGCCGCTGACCCTATTACGGGGGCTGAATCACTGGTTTACTGGTGCTTTCCATGCCGTCCCTAGGTGGGGTGCGTCACTTGAGTGGCTTGAGTCACTGACGTGATCTTCCTGTCCGGTTTGTCGCCCCCTCTGGCTTGTGCAGTGGAGGGGATCTTCATGGGCTATACTCAGCCTTGTCTCAGGGTAGTAGGTTGGTGGTCTGTTGATATACCTCTGGTGGTGTTGGGGCTGTGCTTTGGCAAAGTGGGTGGGGTTATATCCAGCCTGGTTGGCCCTGTCCGGGGGGTATTGCTGGACGGGGCCACCGTGCTTCTACAGTCGTGGTCAAAAGTTTTGAGAATGACACAAGTATTGGTCTCCACAAAGTTTGCTGCTTCAGTGTTCTTAGATCTTTATGTCAGTAGTTACTATGGTACACTGAAGTATAATTACAAGTATTCCATAAGTGTCAAAGGCTTTCATTGACAATGACATTCAGTTTATGCAAAGAGTCAATATTTACAGTGTTGACCCTTCTTTTTCAAGACCGCTGCAATCCGCCCTGGCATGCTGTCAATTAACTTCTGAGTGAGCCCACTCCCTTGGCTGAGAAGCAACCCCACACATGAATGGTCTGAGGATGCTTTACTGTTACCATGACACAGGACTGATGGTAGCGCTCACCTTGTCTTCTCTGGAAAATGTGTTTTCCGGATGGCCCAAACAATCGGAAAGGGGATTCATCAGAGAAAATGACTCTACCCCAGTCCTCAGCAGTCCAATCCCTGTACCTTTTGCAGAATATCAGTCTGTCCCTGATGTTTTTCCTGGAGAGAAGTGGCTTCTTTGCTGCCCTTCTTGACACCAGGCCATCCTCCAAAAGTCTTTGCCTCACTGTGCATGCAGATGCACTCACACCTGCCTGCTGCCATTCCTGAGCAAGCTCTGCACTGGTGGTGCGCCGATCCGGCAGCTGAATCAACTTTAGGAGACGGTCCTGGCGCTTGCTGGACTTTCTTGGGCGCCCTGACGCCTTCTTCACAACAATTGAACCTCTCTCCTTGAAGTTCTTGATGATCCGATAAATGGTTGATTTAGGTGCAATCTTACCAGCAGCAATATCCTTGCCTGTGAAGCCCTTTTTGTGCAAAGCAATGATGACGGCACGTGTTTCCTTGAAGGTAACCATGGTTGACTGAGGAAGAACAATGATTTCAAGCACCACCCTCCTTTTAAAGCTTCCAGTCTGTTATTCTGACTCAATCAGCAGTCCTCTTCAACACTCTTACCTGTGTTAACGAGACAATCACTGACATGATGGCAGCTGGTCCTTTTGTGGCAGGGCTGAAATGCAGTGGAAATGTTTTTTCAGTTGTCACGACTTCGGCTGAAGTTGCTCCCTTCCCTCGGGCGGGCTGCCGAAATAGGTCGACGTCGCCCGAGTACTAGCCACCACTCAGCGTTTGTCTGCGCTGTTTTGTTTCAGCACCTGTTCCCCATTTGTTCACTAATTGTGGGTGCGTCTTATTCCCTCTGCACACCCCGGGTCCCTGTCGGCGATTATTGTACTTTGAGTGTGTATGGGAGCTAACGTGTTTTCGTAGCTCCCCCTTTTGTTCAGACCGGAGAGTTTGTTTTCCGTAATTAATAAATAGTCATTCTCGTTACTCTCCTGCCTCCCTGCGCCTGCTTCCACTACGCCTTCCTTGCGACATCACTCACATCAGTTCATTCTCATGGCAAAGAGGGACTTTGCAATTTATTGTATTTCATCTGATCACTCTTCATGACATTCTGGAGTATATGCAAATTGCCATCATCAACACTGAGGCAGCAAACTTTGTGGAGATCAATACTTGTGTCATTCTCAAAACTTTTGACCACGACTGTACATCTGCATTGCTTGCTGTTTGGGGTTTTAGGCTGGGTTTCTGTATTGCATTTTGTGACATCGACTGATGTAAAAAGGGATTTATAAATAAATTGATTGATACTTCAATGCTATGATACTCCCCCACTTAACATACTGCTTGACTAGTTGGGCCCAAGCTTGCTGTACAACATAAACCTATTCAGTCTGTCTACAAACAGGCTCTCAAAGTGCTTGCTAGAAAGCCCAATAGCCATCATCACTGTTACATCCTCAGAAAGCATGAGCTCACGTGTTGGGGAAATGGTGCAATAGACCAACGCATATCTTGTTTTCAAGATCCTAAATGGCCTGGCTCCTCCCCCTCCACTCAGATCTTTAGTCAAAGAGAAAACCCAAACCCATGGCAAGAGATCCCAAGGTCTGCCATGAGAGGTGACTGTATAGTTCCTTTAAGGAAAAACACTGTTAGTCAATCTGCTTTCTCTGTGAGAGGTTCCCATCTCTAGAACACACTGCCCTCAGACACACAGCTGCACCACCCATCACAACTTCACAAAAAACATGGCTAAAGGACAATCAAACTTGTGAACATAATCTCTAGCTGTATATTGCTGCTTTCCATGTTATCTGTAGCTTGTGGGGTGTGGAAACACTATTGCTTTTATGTATTTTGTTTGGTTGCTTTTTGTGCTATTGCTCTGTCTGCATGCTACATTTTGTCCTATGTTGCTCATTGTTTGTCTTTATTGTTATTGTAATTGTTTTTAATAACATTCCCAGGGACTGCGGTTAAATTTGCCAGCTGGCACTTTTACTGAAACGTTGATTAATGTGCACTGTCCCTGTAAAAATAAAAATAATCTCAATATTTGCTTAAACCTGTTCTGACAGTTTACATCCTTAAAGATTATATTGTTCTAATGTGGTTAGTGAAAAAGACCACAAGATAGTTCACACATCCAACATTTAGGGTTACAATAAAACAGATGTCCCGTTGTTGGTTAGTCCATAATGACTTTCCTTCTTGTATTAGGGCGCGTTTACATGAGTCCTTTTCTATAAACATAAGTCACATGATTTCATAAGAAAAATGTTCTGCGGTGAGGTGTCCTTGAAAGAATGTCAATATGCATAACCAGTCTCTGCTGATCCTATAGCTATGGTATGCAGTAAGCATATGGGTATATTGTTAGCACTGAGGCTCACCCTGCACTAACATAATTAACCAGAGCATGTTTACCTCTACTAAGCTTCCCCGTAAAGCAAGAAAAACCATCAAGAATCCCATGAAAGTGTTAAAAATAGCCCACGTTAACATATGTAGCTTAAGAAACAAGGTTCATGAAATCAATAATTTTCTAGTAACAGATTACATTCATATTCTGACAATCGCTGAAACTCACTTAGATAATACATTTAATGATACAGTGGTAGCAATACATGGTTATAAGATCTACAGAATAGACAGAAATGCCAAAGGTGGAGGTATAGCTGTTTATATTCAGAACCACATTCCTGTAAAGCTTAGATCTCATGTTAAATACTGTTGAAGTAATACGGCTACAGGTTCATCTGCCTCACCTAAAGCCCATTCTGGTGGGAAGCTGCTATAGACCACCAAGTACTAACAGTCAGTATCTGGATAACATGTGTGAAATGCTTGATAATGTATGTGATATCAATAGAGAGGTATTTTTCTGGGTGATTTAAATATTGACTGGCTTTCATCAGGCTGCCCACTCAAAGAGAAAGCTTCAAACTTTAGCTAGTGCCTGCAACCTGGTTCAGGTTATCAATCAACCTACCAGGGTAGTTTCAAACAGCACAGGAATGAAATCATCAACATGTATTGATCACATCTTTACTAATGCTGCAGAAATTAGTTTGAAAGCAGTATCCAAATCCATCGGATGTAGTGATCACAATATAGTAGCCATATCTAGGAAAACCAAAGTTCCAAAGGCTGGGACTAATATAGTGTATAAGAGGTCATACAATAAGTTTTGTAGTGATTCCTATGTTGTTGATGTAAAGAATATTTGTTGGTCCGTGGTGTGTAATGACGAGCAACCAGACGCTGCACTTGACACGTTTATGAAATTGCTTATTCCAGTTACTAATAAGCAGCACCCATTAAGACAATGACTGCAAAAACAGTTAAATCCCTGTGGTTTTATGAGGAACTGAAAAATTGTATGGTTGAGAGGGATGATGCAAAAGAAATGGCAAAGAGGTCTGGCTGTACAACCGATTGGCATCATGTGACTAAACTGAATAAAAAGCAGAAGAAACTACACTATGAAACAAAGATAAATGACTAAGTATGATAGTAAAAAGCTTTGGAGCATCTTAAATGAAATGTTGGGCAAAAATGCTAACTCGGCTCCATCATTCATTGAATCAGATGGCTTATTCAACTACTTTAATGACTTTTTCATTGGCAAGTTTAGCAAATTTAGGCATGACATGCCAGCAAGAAACGCTGACACTACACATCCGAGTATATCTGACAAATTATGAAAGACAAGCATTCTTGTTTAGAATTCTGTAAAGTAAGTGTGGAAGAAGTAAAAACAATATTGTTGTCTATCATTAATGATAAGCCACCGGGGTCTGACAACTTGGATGAAAAATTACTGAGGATAATAGCGGACGATATTGCCACTCCTATTTGCCATATCTTCAATTTAAGCCTTCTAGAAAGTGTGTACCCTCAGGCCTGGAGGGAAGCAAAAGTTATTCCCCTACCTAAGAATAGTAAAGCCCCCTTTACTGGCTCAAATAGCCGACCCAATCAGCCTGTTACCAACCCTTAGTAAACTTTTGGAAAAAATTGTATTTGACCACATACAATGCTATTTCACAGTAAACAAATTGACAACACACTAGTCAATCTGCTTTCTCTGTGAGAGGTTCCCATCTCTGGAACACACTGCCCTCAGACACACAGCTGCACCACCCATCACAACTTCACAAAAAACATGGCTAAAGGACAATCAGACTTGTGAACATAATCTCTAGCTGTATATTGCTGCTTTCCATGTTATCTGTAGCTTGTGAGGTGTGGAAACACTATTGCTTTTATGTATTTTGTTTGGTTGCTTTTTGTGCTATTGCTCTGTCTGCATGCTACATTTTGTCCTATGTTGCTCATTGTTTGTCTTTATTGTTATTGTAATTGTTTTTAATAACATTCCCAGGGACTGCGGTTAAATTTGCCAGCTGGCACTTTTACTGAAACGTTGATTAATGTGCACTGTCCCTGTAAAAAAATAAATAATCTCAAACTTTGCTTAAAGCTGTTCTGACAGTTTACATCCTTAAAGATTATATTGTTCTAATGTGGTTAGTGAAAAAGACCACAAGATAGTTCACACATCCAACATTTAGGGTTACAATAAAACAGATGTCCCGTTGTTGGTTAGTCCATAATGACTTTCCTTCTTGTATTAGGGCGCGTTTACATGAGTCCTTTTCTATAAACATAAGTCACATGATTTCATTAGAAAAATGTTCTGCGGTGAGGTGTCCTTGAAAGAATGTCAATATGCATAACCAGTCTCTGCTGATCCTATAGCTATTATATGCAGTAATCATATGGTTATACTGTGTCACGATTGTGTGTTTGGAGAGACCAAAGCGCAGCGCAAGGATAGTAGTTCGACATGGTTTTTAATATACTATGTACCTACGTTAATAAATACTATGTATATACAAAAAGGGAATGACGAACTAACGAACACAAAAAACAAAACACTAAGGAAAAACGTCACGTTAACAAAACACACTAATTAACGGACGTAACGAAAACACACTTACTTTCACTGTGACTGCGAATTATAACGACAACGACCCACACCCGAGTGAAGGACAGACTCAACATATATGGGATCCCTAATTAGAGACAATGCGTTGCAGCTGCCTCTAATTAGGGATCCAACCCAAACCCCACACAGAAACAGAAAAGAACGACACTGTCAGACTCTGACCATAGCTACATAGAGAAGCAAATAGGCTTCTCTATGGCCAGAGCCTGACATACTGTTAGCACTGAGGCTCACCCTGCACTAACATAAATAACCAGAGCATGTTTACCTCTACTAAGCTTCCCCGTAAAGCAAGAAAAACCATCAAGAATCCCATGAAAGTGTTAAAAATAGCCCACGTTAACATATGTAGCTTAAGAAACAAGGTTCATGAAATCAATAATTTTCTAGTAACAGATTACATTCATATTCTGACAATTGCTGAAACTCACTTAGATAATACATTTAATGATACAGTGGTAGCAATACATGTGTCAGGCTCTGGCCATAGAGAAGCAATAGGCTTCTCTATGTAGCTATGGTCAGAGTCTGACAGTGTCGTTTTTTTCTGTTTCTTTGTGGGTTTTGGGTGGATCTCTAATTAGAGGCAGCTGCTACCCGTTGTCTCTAATTAGGGATCCAATATATGTCGAGTCTGTCCCTCACGCGGGTGTGGGTCGTTATCGTTATATGGTATATGTAATTCGCAGTCACGGGTGAAGTAAGTGTGTTTCTTTCCGTCCGTTCATTTAGTGTGTTATTGAGCGTGACGTTTTTTTCTATAGTGTTTGTTTTGCTATAGTTCGTTCATTTTGTATATTTATTACATGGTAAATAAAAAGGAAAAAATGTCGAACAACTATCCCTGCGCTGCGTCTTGGTCTCTCCAAACCCCATTCCGTGACAGAACGACCCACCCGTATGAGACCAAGCAGCGTGACTGGGGAGAGAGGGAGAGAGAGAGTTTCCCGCGTCGGTATACGGACACGGAACTCCTCGGAGGGTTCGAGTCGGACTCGTCAGAGGAGGACGACGACGAGGACGTGCTTCAGTTCCTTTACCCGTGGGGGCTCCTGGAGGAACCAACTCCACTTCGTATGCCCACAGATCTAGATCGGGAGCGGCCAGAGGGGTTCTATGAGTACCCGGAGGAGGAGCAGACGAGGTGGTGGAGAGCCTGGAATGCTCTTCCTTTGGAGACTCAGATGGATCCGCTGGTCGTCCTGGCGTTGGACTTCAAGCGCCAGATGAATCTCGTGGCTAGGCGTGTGATTGGACCGGAACCTCCAGCGATGGTGAGCGACCCGGAACCTCCAGCGAAGGTCAGCAGCCCTGCACCTCCAGCGAAGGTCAGCAGCCCTGCACCTCCAGCGAAGGTCAGCAGCCCTGCACCTCCAGCGAAGGTCAGCAGCCCTGCACCTCCAGCGAAGGTCAGCAGCCCTGCACCTCCAGCGAAGGTCAGCAGCCCCTAAACCTCCAGCGAAGGTCGGCGCCCCTGAACCTCCAGCGAAGGTCGGCGCCCCTGAACCTCCAGCGAAGGTCGGCGCCCCTGAACCTCCAGCGAAGGTCGGCGCCCCTGAACCTCCAGCGAAGGTCGGCGCCCCTGAACCTCCAGCGAGGGTCGGCGCCCCTGAACCTCCAGCGAGGGTCGGCGCCCCTGAGCCTCCTGCGAAGGCCGGCAACCCTGAGCCTCCTGCGAAGGCCAGCAACCCTGAGCCTCCTGCGAAGGCCAGCAACCCTGAGCCTCCAGCGAAGGCCAGCAACCCTGAGCCTCCAGCGAGGGTCAGCAACCCTGAGCCTCCAGCGAGGGTCAGCCACCCTGAGCCTCCAGCGAGGGTCAGCCACCCTGAGCCTCCAGCGAGGGTCAGCCACCCTGAGCCTCCAGCGAGGGTCAGCCACCCTGAGCCTCCAGCGAGGGTCAGCCACCCTGAGCCTCCAGCGAGCCCCACCGGTGCCCATTCCGGGTCCAGCCGTCTGCTCTGCCTCAGTGCCAGAGCAGTCCGCTCCACCAGTACCCAGTCCGGGTCCAGCCGTCTGCTCCGCCTCAGTGCCAGAGCAGTCCGCTCCACCGGTGCCCATTCCGGGTTCAGCCGTCTGCTCCGCCTCAGTGCCAGAGCAGTCCGCTCCACCGGTGCCCATTCCGGGACCAGCCGCCTGCTCCGCCCCAGTGCCAGAGCAGTCCGCCCCACCGGTACCCAATCCGGGTCCAGCCGCCTGCTCCGCCCCAGTGCCAGTGCAGTCCGCTCCACCGGTACCCAATCCGGGTCCAGCCACCTGCTCCGCCTCAGTGCCAGAGCAGTCCGCTCCACCGGTGCCCGTTCCGGGTCCAGCCGCCTAATCCGCCTCAGTGCCAGAGCAGTCCGCTCCACCGGTGCCCGTTCCGGGTCCAGCCGCCTGCTCCGACTCAGTGCCAGAGCAGTCCACTCCACCGGTGCCCGTTCCGGGTCCAGCCGCCTACTCCGCCTCAGTGCCAGAGCAGTCCGCTCCACCGGTGCCCGTTCCGGGTCCAGCCGCCTGCTCCGCCTCAGTGCCAGAGCAGTCCGCTCCACCGGTGCCCGTTCCGGGTCCAGCCTCCTGCTCCGCCTCAGTGCCAGAGCAGTCCGCTCCACCGGTGCCCGTTCCGGGTCCAGCCGCCTGCTCCGCCTCAGTGCCAGAGCAGTCCGCTCCACCGGTGCCCGTTCCGGGTCCAGCCGCCCGCTCCGCCTCAGTGCCAGAGCAGTCCGCTCCACCGGTGCCCGTTCCGGGTCCAGCCGCCCGCTCCGCCTCAGTGCCAGAGCAGTCCGCTCCACCGGTGCCCGTTCCGGGTCCAGCCCCCTGCTCCGCCTCAGTGCCAGAGCAGTCCGCTCCACCGGTGCCCGTTCCGGGTCCAGCCGCCTGCTCCGCCTCAGTGCCAGAGCAGTCCGCTCCACCGGTGCCCGGTCCGGGTCCAGCCACTTGCTCCGCCTCAGTGCCAGAGCAGTCCGCTCCACCGGTGCCCGTTCCGGGTCCAGCCGTCTGTTCCGCCTCAGTGCCAGAGCAGTCCGCTCCACCGGTGCCTTTTCCGGGTTCAGCCGTCTGTTCCGCTCCTGAGCCAGAGCAGTCCGCTCCACCGGTACCCAATCCGGGTCCAGCCGTCTGCTCCGCCTCAGTGCCAGAGCAGTCCGCTCCACCGGTGCCTTTTCCGGGTTCAGCCGTCTGCTCCGCTCCTGAGCCAGAGCAGTCCGCTCCACCGGTACCCAATCCGGGTCCAGCCGTCTGCTCCGCTTCAGAGCCTGAGCAGTCCGCCCCACCGGTGCTCAGTCCGGGCCCGGTTGTTTTCCCAGCTCCATGGCCGGAGCCGTTTGTCCCACCGGTGCCCAGTCCGGGACCGGTTGTTTTCCCCGCTGCATGGCCGGAGCCGTTTGCCCTACCGGTGCCCAGTCCGGGCCCGGTTGTTTTCCCCGCTCCATGGCCGGAGCCGTTTGCCCCACCGGTGCCCAGTCCGGGCCCAGGCGTTTTTTCCGCTCCATGGCCGGAGCCGTTGACCCCACCGGTGCCCAGTCCGGGCCCGGTTGTTTTCCCCGCTCCATGGCCGGAGCCGTTTGCCCCACCGGTGCCCAGTCCGGGCCCGGTTGTTTTCCCCGCTCCATGGCCGGAGCCGTTTGCCCCACCGGTGCCCAGTCCGGGCCCGGTTGTTTTCCCCGCTCCATGGCCGGAGCCTTTTGCCCCACCGGTACACAGCCCGGGACCGGTGATAAGGAAGGGGCATGGGACAAGACTGTCCACGTCGCCGGAGCCGCCCCCGATGGACTAGTTTTTCCTCCCATTTACCCCCCCGTGTTTTGTGTTTTTGTGTCTAGGCGTCCGGGAGTCCGCGCCTTTGGGGGGGGGGTACTGTCAGGCTCTGGCCATAGAGAAGCCTAACTTGCTTCTCTATGTAGCTGTGGTCAGAGTCTGACAGTGTCGTCCTTTTCTGTTTCTGTGTGGGGTTTAGGTTGGATCCCTAATTAGAGGCAGCTGCACGGCATTGCCTCTAATTAGGGATCCAATATATGTTGAGTCTGTCCATCACGTTGGTGTGGGTCGTTATCGTTACATGTCGAGGTATATGCCGCAGTCACGGTGAATGTAAGTGTGCTTTGTTTTACGTCCCTTCATTTCGTTGTTAGGTGAACGTGACGTTTTGTCTATCGTGTTTGTTTTGTTATAGTTCGTTCATTTTGTATATTTATTACATAGTAAATAAAAAAGAAAAAATGTCGAACAACTATCCCTGCGCTGCGTCTTGGTCTCTCCAAACCCCATTCCGTGACAACTTCCTGTGCGTGGCCCCACATGCTGAACATATTAAATGGCTCCCTATCCACCGGATATGTACCAAACTCACTAAAAGTGGCAGTAATAAAGCCTCTCTTGAAAAAGCCAAACCTTGACCCAGAAAATGTAAAATAACTATTGGCCTATATTGAATCTCCTATTCCTCTCAACATTATTTGAAAAAGCTGTTGCACTGCAGCTCACTGCCTTCCTGAAGACAAATAATGTGTACGAAATTCTTCAGTCTGGTTTTAGACCCCATCATAGCACTGAGACTGCACTCGTGAAGATGGTAAATTTCCTTTTAATGGCATCAGCATATTTTATATGCTTTGGCCTGGTGTCAAGAAGCGCTCGTGGAGTGTCATCCTTGTTTATTTTAATAAAGCTACGGTCACAAGACTCAGGACTCCTTATTGTACCTAGAATTTCTAAGCAAACAGCTGGAGCAAACAGTTGGAGGCAGGGTTTTATCCTATAGAGCTATCTATGTGAGAGATGCAGACTCGGTCTCGACCTTTAAGTCTTTACTGAAGACTCATCTCTTCAGTAGGTCCTATGATTGAGCGTAGTCTGGTCCAGGGGTGCGAAGGTGAACGGCAAGGCACTGGAGCAATGATCTGCCCTTGCTGTCTGTGCATGGCCGGTTCCCTTCTCTCCATTGGGATTCTCTGCCGCTGACCCTATTACGGGGGCTGAATCACTGGTTTACTGGTGCTTTCCATGCCGTCCCTAGGTGGGGTGCGTCACTTGAGTGGCTTGAGTCACTGACGTGATCTTCCTGTCCGGTTTGTCGCCCCCTCTGGCTTGTGCAGTGGAGGGGATCTTCATGGGCTATACTCAGCCTTGTCTCAGGGTAGTAGGTTGGTGGTCTGTTGCTATACCTCTGGTGGTGTTGGGGCTGTGCTTTGGCAAAGTGGGTGGGGTTATATCCAGCCTGGTTGGCCCTGTCCGGGGGGTATTGCTGGACGGGGCCACCGTGCTTCTACAGTCGTGGTCAAAAGTTTTGAGAATGACACAAGTATTGGTCTCCACAAAGTTTGCTGCTTCAGTGTTCTTAGATCTTTATGTCAGTAGTTACTATGGTACACTGAAGTATAATCACAAGTATTCCATAAGTGTCAAAGGCTTTCATTGACAATGACATTCAGTTTATGCAAAGAGTCAATATTTACAGTGTTGACCCTTCTTTTTCAAGACCGCTGCAATCCGCCCTGGCATGCTGTCAATTAACTTCTGAGTGAGCCCACTCCCTTGGCTGAGAAGCAACCCCACACATGAATGGTCTGAGGATGCTTTACTGTTACCATGACACAGGACTGATGGTAGCGCTCACCTTGTCTTCTCTGGAAAATGTGTTTTCCGGATGGCCCAAACAATCGGAAAGGGGATTCATCAGAGAAAATGACTCTACCCCAGTCCTCAGCAGTCCAATCCCTGTACCTTTTGCAGAATATCAGTCTGTCCCTGATGTTTTTCCTGGAGAGAAGTGGCTTCTTTGCTGCCCTTCTTGACACCAGGCCATCCTCCAAAAGTCTTTGCCTCACTGTGCGTGCAGATGCACTCACACCTGCCTGCTGCCATTCCTGAGCAAGCTCTGCACTGGTGGTGCGCCGATCCGGCAGCTGAATCAACTTTAGGAGACGGTCCTGGCGCTTGCTGGACTTTCTTGGGCGCCCTGACGCCTTCTTCACAACAATTGAACCTCTCTCCTTGAAGTTCTTGATGATCCGATAAATGGTTGATTTAGGTGCAATCTTACCAGCAGCAATATCCTTGCCTGTGAAGCCCTTTTTGTGCAAAGCAATGATGACGGCACGTGTTTCCTTGCAGGTTTCCTTGCTTCAAGCACCACCCTCCTTTTAAAGCTTCCAGTCTGTTATTCTGACTCAATCAGCATGACAGAGTTATCTCCAGCCTTGTCCTCTTCAACACTCTTACCTGTGTTAACGAGACAATCACTGACATGATGGCAGCTGGTCTTTTTGTGGCAGGGCTGAAATGCAGTGGAAATGTTTTTTCAGTTGTCACGACTTCGGCTGAAGTTGCTCCCTTCCCTCGGGCGGGCTGCCGAAATAGGTCGACGTCGCCCGAGTACTAGCCACCACTCAGTGTTTGTCTGCGCTGTTTCGTTTCAGCACCTGTTCCCCATTTGTTCACTAATTGTGGGTGCGTCTTATTCCCTCTGCACACCCCGGGTCCCTGTCGGTGATTATTGTACTTTGAGTGTGTATGGGAGCTAACGTGTTTTCGTAGCTCCCCCTTTTGTTCAGACGGAGAGTTTGTTTTCCGTAATTAATAAATAGTCATTCTCGTTACTCTCCTGCCTCCCTGCGCCTGCTTCCACTACGCCTTCCTTGCGACATCACTCACAGAATCACCGACCTGATATGGAAGCAGCAGGTGGGGCCAGCGCGCCTGTCCAAGTGGAGGAGAGGGTGCAACAGCATGAGGACATGTTGCAGCGCCTGGGGACCGCGATGGACAGAGTGCTGTCCACCATGGAGCGTTGGGGACAGACGGGGCCTCCCATTTCTCCCCCAGCTCCCTCCATGGTTCGGTTGAACCCTCCTCCTGTATCGGGTCAAGGTGGGATACTACTCTCGCTCCCGAGGGCGTACGCGGGCGGAGCGATGGAGTGCCAGGGGTTCCTGCTACAAATGGAGTTATACCTGGTCACCATCCACCCGGCGCCCTCGGAGCGAGAGAAAGTGTCGGCTCTCATCTCCTGTCTGGATGGGAGGGCCTTGCTGTGGGCCAACGCCGCATGGTTTACGGGAGGTGCGGCGTTGGACCACTACGATGAGTTCACCCGCCAGTTTCGGGCGGTATTTGACCATCCACCCGAGGGTAGATCGGCGGGAGAACGCCTATTCCACCTGCGTCAGGGGAAGAGGAGCGCACAGGAGTTCGCCTTGGATTTCCGGACCCTGGCAGCGAGCGCAGGCTGGAATGATCGGGCCCTGATCGACCACTATCGGTGTAGTCTCCGAGAGGACGTCCGTCGGGAGTTGACCTGCAGGGATGCCACCCTCACCCTGGACCAGCTGGTGGACATGTCCATCAGGCTGGATAATCTGTTGGCCAGCCGAGGACGTCCCGATCAGGGTCCGGCAAACCAGCCTGTCAGCCTACCCACTCCTACACCCATGGAGTTGGGAGGGACTGCTTCCAGGGAGACCGGAGGGAGGGTTTTCTCCTGCACCAACTGTGGCCGCCGAGGACACACGGCGAGCCGGTGTTGGACGGACCCTCCTGGGAGTCGAGATGGCAGGCAGAGCACTGTCGGGCCTTCCCAGGTGAGTCAGCACCAAACTCACCCAGAGCCCTCCGTTGTTCATATGTGTGTGTCTGTAGTGTTCCCTGTATGTTCCCCACATTCCCAGCATAGGGCGCTAGTCGATTCAGGCGCAGCTGGTAATTTTATGGACCGGAAGTTAGGGATTCCTATTGTGTCTCTGAATATTCCCTTCCCTGTACATGCTTTAGACAGTCGTCCTTTGGGGTCTGGGCTAATCAGGGAGATCACAGCGCCGCTTAGAATGGTGACGCAGGGGGGTCATGAGGAGAGTATTGAGCTATTTCTCATTGATTCGCCTGCGTTTCCTGTAGTGTTGGGCATTCCCTGGTTAGTCTGTCACGACCCCAAAATTTCATGGAAACGGAGAGCTCTGGAGGGATGGTCTCGAGGGTGCTTGGGTAGGTGTGTGGGTGTTTCCGTGGGTGCTACCACGGTGGAGAGTTCAGACCAGGCGCCTACCATCCACATTCCCTCTGAATATGCCGATTTGGCTCTCGCCTTCTGTAAGAAGAAGGCGACTCAATTACCACCCCATCGACGAGGGGACTGTGGGATAAATCTCCTGGTGGACGCTGCCCTTCCTCGGAGTCATGTGTATCCCTTGTCGCAGGCTGAGACGGAGGCTATGGAGACATATGTCTCCGAATCACTGCGACAGGGATACATTTGGCCCTCCATTTCCCCTGCCTCCTCCAGTTTCTTTTTTGTGAATAAGAAGGAGGGAGGACCACGCCCGTGCATTGACTATAGGGGGATAAATCGTATCACTGTGGGATACAGCTACCCGCTGCCCCTCATAGCCAGTGCCATAGAATCAATGCATGGGGCGCGTTTTTTCACAAAACTAGACCTCAGGAGCGCTTACAATCTGGTGCGTATCCGAAAAGGGGATGAGTGGAAAACAGCCTTTATCACTACCTCAGGGCATTATGAATACCTCGTCATGCCATATGGGTTGAAGAATGCTCCAGCAGTCTTTCAATCCTTGGTAGACGAGATCTTCAGGGACCTGCTCGGGCAGGGTGTAGTGGTGTATATCGATGACATATTGGTATACTCCGCTACACGCGCCGCGCATGTGGCCCTGGTACGCAGAGTGCTTGGGAGACAACAATCCGTCTCCTTTTTGGGATATCGTATTTCCACGTCCGGGGTGGAGATGGAGGTAGACCGCATTTCGGCCGTGCGTAATTGGCCGACTCCCACCACGGTAAAGGAGGTGCAGCGGTTTCTAGGGTTTGCCAACTACTACCGGAGGTTTATCCGGGGTTTCGGTCAGGTTGCAGCTCCCATTACCGCACTACTGAAGGGGGGGGCGGTGCGCCTGCGCTGGTCAGCGGAGGCAAATAAGGCGTTCAGTCACCTGAAGGCTTTGTTTACCTCGGCACCCGTGTTGGCTCATCCGGACCCCTCTCAGTCATTCATAGTTGAGGTGGATGCATCCGAGGCGGGGATAGGAGCTGTGCTGTCTCAGCGCACGGGTGCGCCACCTAAGCTCCGCCCCTGTGCCTTTTTCTCGAAGAAGCTCAGTCCAGTGGAGCGCAACTATGATGTGGGGGACCGAGAGTTGTTGGCTGTCGTGAAAGCCCTGAAGGTGTGGCGGCATTGGCTTGAGGGGGCTAAACACCCTTTTCTCATCTGGACTGACCACCGTAATCTGGAGTACATCCGGGCGGCGAGGAGACAGAATCCTCGTCAGGCTAGGTGGGCCATGTTTTTCACCCGGTTTGACTTCAAGCTCTCCTACAGACCGGGTTCACAGAATGTGAAGGCAGACGCGCTGTCCCGGATGTATGACACAGAGGAGCGGTCCATCGATCCTACTCCCATCCTCCCTGCCTCGTGCCTAGTGGCTCCGGTGAGATGGGAGGTGGACGCGGACATCGAAAGGGCGATGCGCACCGAGCCACCTCCCCCCCAGTGTCCGGCGGGGCTCAGGTACGTGCCGTTTGGTGTTCGTGACCGTTTGATCGCGTGGGCCCACACTTCACCCTCCTCTGGTCATCCTGGCATCGGGAGGACAGTGCGATGCTTGAATGTAAAGTACTGGTGGCCCACTTTGGCTAAGGACGTGAGGACGTATGTTTCCTCCTGCTCGGTGTGCGCAAAGTACAAGGGGGGTTTCCAATTCACGTCCAGGGTGTGGAGGGCGTTCATGAAACATCTGGGAGTCTCGGTCAGCCTCACCTCAGGATTTCACCCCGAGAGTAACGGGCAGGTGGAAAGAGTGAACCAAGACGTGGGGGGGTTTCTGAGGTCTTATTGTCAGGACCGGCCGGAGGAGTGGGCGGAGTTCATTCCCTGGGCCGAGATGGCACACAACTCTCTCCGTCACTCCTTCACCAACCTATCCCCGTTTCAGTGTGTGTTGGGTTACCAGCCGGTTCTGGCACCGTGGCATTTGAGCCAGACCGAGGCACCTGCGGTGGATGAGTGGTTCGAGCGCTCAAAGGAGACCTGGAGAGCTGCCCACGCACATCTTCAACAAGCCGTGGGTAGGTATAAGGCGAGCACCGACCGCCACCGCAGTGAGGCTCCGGTGTACGCACCGGGGGACCGGGTCTGGCTCTCGACCCGAAACCTCCCCCTCCGCCTGCCCTGCCGGAAGCTGGGCCCGCGGTTTGTGGGACCGTTCAAAGTCCTGAGGAGACTGAACGAGGTATGCTACAGGCTGAAGCTTCTGCCTGATTACCGCATTAACCCCTCGTTCCATGTGTCTCTCCTCAGGCCGGTGGTGGCTGGTCCACTCCAAGGACATAGGATACTGGAGGTCCCTCCGCCCCCACTGGACATCGAGGGGGTGCCGGCGTATGCAGTCCGAGCCATCCTGGACTCTAGACGTCGGGCTAGGGGCCTCCAGTACCTCGTGGAGTGGGAGGGATATGGTCCGGAGGAGAGATGCTGGGTACCGGTGGAGGACATCCTGGACACCTCCCTGCTGAGGGAGTTCCATCGCCTCCATCCGGGACGCCCCGCGCCTCGTCCCCCGGGCCGTCCTCGAGGCAGACGTCGACTCACATCAGTTCATTCTCATGGCAAAGAGGGACTTTGCAATTAATTGTATTTCATCTGATCACTCTTCATGACATTCTGGAGTATATGCAAATTGCCATCATCAACACTGAGGCAGCAAACTTTGTGGAGATCAATACTTGTGTCATTCTCAAAACTTTTGACCACGACTGTACATCTGCATTGCTTGCTGTTTGGGGTTTTAGGCTGGGTTTCTGTATTGCATTTTGTGACATCGACTGATGTAAAAAGGGATTTATAAATAAATTGATTGATACTTCAATGCTATGATACTCCCCCACTTAACATACTGCTTGACTAGTTGGGCCCAAGCTTGCTGTACAACATAAACCTATTCAGTCTGTCTACAAACAGGCTCTCAAAGTGCTTGCTAGAAAGCCCAATAGCCATCATCACTGTTACATCCTCAGAAAGCATGAGCTCACGTGTTGGGGAAATGGTGCAATAGACCAACGCATATCTTGTTTTCAAGATCCTAAATGGCCTGGCTCCTCCCCCTCCACTCAGATCTTTAGTCAAAGAGAAAACCCAAACCCATGGCAAGAGATCCCAAGGTCTGCCATGAGAGGTGACTGTATAGTTCCTTTAAGGAAAAACACTGTTAGTCAATCTGCTTTCTCTGTGAGAGGTTCCCATCTCTAGAACACACTGCCCTCAGACACACAGCTGCACCACCCATCACAACTTCACAAAAAACATGGCTAAAGGACAATCAAACTTGTGAACATAATCTCTAGCTGTATATTGCTGCTTTCCATGTTATCTGTAGCTTGTGAGGTGTGGAAACACTATTGCTTTTATGTATTTTGTTTGGTTGCTTTTTGTGCTATTGCTCTGTCTGCATGCTACATTTTGTCCTATGTTGCTCATTGTTTGTCTTTATTGTTATTGTAATTGTTTTTAATAACATTCCCAGGGACTGCGGTTAAATTTGCCATCTGGCACTTTTACTGAAACGTTGATTAATGTGCTGAATCGTTGATTAAAAATAAAAATAATCTCAAACTTTGCTTAAAGCTGTTCTGACAGTTTACATCCTTAAAGATTATATTGTTCTAATGTGGTTAGTGAAAAAGACCACAAGATAGTTCACACATCCAACATTTAGGGTTACAATAAAACAGATGTCCCGTTGTTGGTTAGTCCATAATGACTTTCCTTCTTGTATTAGGGCGCGTTTACATGAATCCTTTTCTATAAACATGTCACATGATTTCATAAGAAAAATGTTCTGCGGTGAGGTGTCCTTGAAAGAATGTCAATATGCATAACCAGTCTCTGCTGATCCTATAGCTATGGTATGCAGTAATCATATGGCTATACTGTTAGCACTGAGGCTCACCCTGCACTAACATAAATAACCAGAGCATGTTTACCTCTACTAAGCTTCCCCGTAAAGCAAGAAAAACAATCAGGAATCCCATGAAAGTGTTAAAAATAGCCCACGTTAACATATGTAGCTTAAGAAACAAGGTTCATAAAATCAATAATTTTCTAGTAACAGATTACATTCATATTCTGACAATCGCTGAAACTCACTTAGATAATACATTTAATGATACAGTGGTAGCAATACATGGTTATAAGATCTACAGAATAGACATAAATGCCAAAGGTGGAGGTATAGCTGTTTATATTCAGAACCACATTCCTGTAAAGCTTAGATCTCGTGTGAAATACTGTTGAAGTAATACGGCTACAGGTTCATCTGCCTCACCTAAAGCCCATTCTGGTGGGAAGCTGCTATAGACCACCAAGTACTAACAGTCAGTATCTGGATAACATGTGTGAAATGCTTGATAATGTATGTGATATCAATAGAGAGGTATTTTTCTGGGTGATTTAAATATTGACTGGCTTTCATCAGGCTGCCCACTCAAAGAGAAAGCTTCGAACTTTAGCTAGTGCCTGCAACCTGGTTCAGGTTATCAATCAACCTACCAGGGTAGTTTCAAACAGCACAGGAATGAAATCATCAACATGGATTGATCACATCTTTACTAATGCTGCAGAAATTAGTTTGAAAGCAGTATCCAAATCCATCGGATGTAGTGATCACAATATAGTAGCCATATCTAGGAAAACCAAAGTTCCAAAGGCTGGGACTAATATAGTGTATAAGAGGTCATACAATACGTTTTGTAGTGATTCCTATGTTGTTGATGTAAAGAATATTTGTTGGTCCGTGGTGTGTAATGACGAGCAACCAGACGCTGCACTTGACACTTTTATGAAATTGCTTATTCCAGTTACTAATAAGCAGCACCCATTAAGACAATGACTGCAAAAACAGTTAAATCCCTGTGGTTTTATGAGGAACTGAAAAATTGTATGGTTGAGAGGGATGATGCAAAAGAAATGGCAAAGAGGTCTGGCTGTACAACCGATTGGCATCATGTGACTAAACTGAATAAAAAGCAGAAGAAACTACACTATGAAACAAAGATAAATGACTAAGTATGATAGTAAAAAGCTTTGGAGCATCTTAAATGAAATGTTGGGCAAAAATGCTAACTCGGCTCCATCATTCATTGAATCAGATGGCTTATTCAACTACTTTAATGACTTTTTCATTGGCAAGTTTAGCAAATTTAGGCATGACATGCCAGCAAGAAACGCTGACACTACACATCCGAGTATATCTGACAAATTATGAAAGACAAGCATTCTTGTTTAGAATTCTGTAAAGTAAGTGTGGAAGAAGTAAAAAAAATATTGTTGTCTATCAACAATGATAAGCCACCGGGGTCTGACAACTTGGATGAAAAATTACTGAGGATAATAGCGGACGATATTGCCTCTCCTATTTTCCATATCTTAAATTTAAGCCTTCTAGAAAGTGTGTACCCTCAGGCCTGGAGGGAAGCAAAAGTTATTCCCCTACCTAAGAATAGTAAAGCCCCCTTTACTGGCTCAAATAGCCGACCCAATCAGCCTGTTACCAACCCTTAGTAAACTTTTGGAAAAAATTGTATTTGACCACATACAATGCTATTTCACAGTAAACAAATTGACAACACACTAGTCAATCTGCTTTCTCTGTGAGAGGTTCCCATCTCTGGAACACACTGCCCTCAGACACACAGCTGCACCACCCATCACAACTTCACAAAAAACATGGCTAAAGGACAATCAAACTTGTGAACATAATCTCTAGCTGTATATTGCTGCTTTCCATGTTATCTGTAGCTTGTGAGGTGTGGAAACACTATTGCTTTTATGTATTTTGTTTGGTTGCTTTTTGTGCTATTGCTCTGTCTGCATGCTACATTTTGTCCTATGTTGCTCATTGTTTGTCTTTATTGTTATTGTAATTGTTTTTAATAACATTCCCAGGGACTGCGGTTAAATTTGCCAGCTGGCACTTTTACTGAAACGTTGATAAATGTGCACTGTCCCTGTAAAAATAAAAATAATCTCAATCTTTGCTTAAACCTGTTCTGACAGTTTACATCCTTAAAGATTATATTGTTCTAATGTGGTTAGTGAAAAAGACCACAAGATAGTTCACACATCCAACATTTAGGGTTACAATAAAACAGATGTCCCGTTGTTGGTTAGTCCATAATGACTTTCCTTCTTGTATTAGGGCGCGTTTACATGAATCCTTTTCTATAAACATAAGTCACATGATTTCATAAGAAAAATGTTCTGCGGTGAGGTGTCCTTGAAAGAATGTCATAACCAGTCTCTGCTGATCCTATAGCTATGGTATGCAGTAAGCATATGGCTATACTGTTAGCACTGAGGCTCACCCTGCACTAACATAATTAACCAGAGCATGTTTACCTCTACTAAGCTTCCCCGTAAAGCAAGAAAAACAATCAAGAATCCCATGAAAGTGTTAAAAATAGCCCACGTTAACATATGTAGCTTAAGAAACAAGGTTCATGAAATCAATAATTTTCTAGTAACAGATTACATTCATATTCTGACAATCGCTGAAACTCACTTAGATAATACATTTAATGATACAGTGGTAGCAATACATGGTTATAAGATCTACAGAATAGACAGAAATGCCAAAGGTGGAGGTCTTGCCGTTTATATTCAGAACCACATTCCTGTAAAGCTTAGATCTCATGTTAAATACTGTTGAAGTAATACGGCTACAGGTTCATCTGCCTCACCTAAAGCCCATTCTGGTGGGAAGCTGCTATAGACCACCAAGTACTAACAGTCAGTATCTGGATAACATGTGTGAAATGCTTGATAATGTATGTGATATCAATAGAGAGGTATTTTTCTGGGTGATTTAAATATTGACTGGCTTTCATCAGGCTGCCCACTCATAGAGAAAGCTTCAAACTTTAGCTAGTGCCTGCAACCTGGTTCAGGTTATCAATCAACCTACCAGGGTAGTTTCAAACAGCACAGGAATGAAATCATCAACATGGATTGATCACATCTTTACTAATGCTGCAGAAATTAGTTTGAAAGCAGTATCCAAATCCATCGGATGTAGTGATCACAATATAGTAGCCATATCTAGGAAAACCAAAGTTCCAAAGGCTGGGACTAATATAGTGTATAAGAGGTCATACAATAAGTTTTGTAGTGATTCCTATGTTGTTGATGTAAAGAATATTTGTTGGTCCGTGGTGTGTAATGACGAGCAACCAGACGCTGCACTTGACACATTTATGAAATTGCTTATTCCAGTTACTAATAAGCAGCACCCATTAAGACAATGACTGCAAAAACAGTTAAATCCCTGTGGTTTTATGAGGAACTGAAAAATTGTATGGTTGAGAGGGATGATGCAAAAGAAATGGCAAAGAGGTCTGGCTGTACAACCGATTGGCATCATGTGACTAAACTGAATAAAAAGCAGAAGAAACTACACTATGAAACAAAGATAAATGACTAAGTATGATAGTAAAAAGCTATCATACAACACACTAGTCAATCTGCTTTCTCTGTGAGAGGTTCCCATCTCTGGAACACACTGCCCTCAGACACACAGCTGCACCACCCATCACAACTTCACAAAAAACATGGCTAAAGGACAATCAAACTTGTGAACATAATCTCTAGCTGTATATTGCTGCTTTCCATGTTATCTGTAGCTTGTGAGGTGTGGAAACACTATTGCTTTTATGTATTTTGTTTGGTTGCTTTTTGTGCTATTGCTCTGTCTGCATGCTACATTTTGTCCTATGTTGCTCATTGTTTGTCTTTATTGTTATTGTAATTGTTTTTAATAACATTCCCAGGGACTGAGGTTAAATTTGCCAGCTGGCACTTTTACTGAAACGTTGATTAATGTGCACTGTCCCTGTAAAAATAAAAATAATCTCAATCTTTGCTTAAACCTGTTCTGACAGTTTACATCCTTAAAGATTATATTGTTCTAATGTGGTTAGTGAAAAAGAATACAAGATAGTTCACACATTCAACATTTAGGGTTACAATAAAACAGATGTCCCATTGTTGGTTAGTCCATAATGACTTTCTTTCTTGTATTAGGGTGCGTTTAAGATTAAAGATTAAATTGATTGTATTAAGATTAAATTGATTCCTTGTATAAATTGCAGCGGGAAATGATTACTCTGACAAAAGAGTGATAGGAGGTTGATCGCCATCTTGTGGTTGTACAAGGAAGTTACAGGTAAAAACATGATTTATCATAAACTATTTGACCACATAAACAGGCAATTTGGGTTGAAACTTATTGGTTAATCAACAGCTGAGACGAGATCTGATTGGTTGGTCAATTGTTGAGAGTCGCTTTAAACAGGTGTTGTGGTTGTTGCTCACAGCTCCTGCTTTGGCCAACAGGCTTTTCACTGATTGGATAAAACATCCCTCTGTTAGTATTGGGTACAGGACTGATTAGTAACATCATATGGTATTATGGTAGACCTTACTTACTGCGTAACTTCCTGGTGTCCATCCTGCTGGACACACTGCAACAGGAGAGAGACGCATAAACACGCACTGGCATCAATACTGCCTGTCCTGTGTAGTGTGTGTGAGTACATGCTTGTGTGTGTGTGTGTGTGCGCGTGTTAAGAACCCTACCTGTGTGGTGTGTGTCGTAGTGTTTCAGAGCCTGGACCAGATGCAGGGTCTTGTCTACAGAACGTCCTACTGGGAGGTCATTCAGGGTCACCTGTCTCAGAACACCTACATTGTCTTTGATGAACAGACCCCTGGAGAGGAGGGGAGAGGAGGAGGGAAGGGGAGGAGAAGGGAGGTGAGAGGAGAAGGGAGGTGAGAGGAAAAGGAGTGGTAGAGGAAAAGGAGTGGGATAGGAGAGGAGAGGAGAGTAGAGGAGAGGAGGCCGGATGACTCGGAACCAGTCACAAAGGTAATGCAAACAGATATTTTTGTGCAGGAATTGGTATAGTGTTAATGTGTGTGTGTGTGTGCGTGTGTGTGTGTGTGTGTGTGTGTGTGTGTGTGTGAGCCCTACCTGAGTGTGTCCCAGGTCCTCCATATAGACTCTGTGTCCTAGATGTCAGAGAGAAGAAGGATTTTCATTAGTCCAAGCCCACCCTGCTTCCTGGGAGAGTCTGAAGAGCAGGCGACCACCTCGGCTCCGATGGCTCTGAACTCTTCTGAACGCTATCACTTCAGTGGGCACACACTTTTACTGAACTGTATAGGGATAGGGAATTCTGGGACCACAACACAACTTTCATAAATGGTGTCTGGGTCTCTGGTCTGGGTCTCTCTCGCTCTCTGTATTACTATTCACTCTCTCTCTCTCTCTCTCTCTCTCTCTCTCTCTCTATCTATCTTTCTCTCTCAGTGCACTTATGTAATCATGTGAGGACTTAAAGTGAATAAATACATCAACATGATGAGCACGCAGTTGCTTATTATAACATTGCAGTGCACAGGTAAAAGAGACATCAGGTAAAGCATGTGGTGGGAATCACTATTTGCCTTGCTCAGGTGCAGGGAACAGCCAGGGACAGGTGGGCAATGGACCTTATTGCTGTCAGTCGCATCAGCCGAGTTACAGAAGTATAAAATAAGTGAATAAATTGTTAAAAGCGTCCAGGGCGTCATCTCCATTCTTGGATGACAAGAAAACTTCAGGGTAGTGAAAGTACACAGAGACAGCAGCTGGACATTATTGCAGCGCAAATGTTATAACATTTAAGTATACAGCCAGGCAATACAAAACTAGTTTTAGAATAGACCTAGATATTGAAAAATTAGAATGCTGTTGAACTTTGTGCAGGCCTGCACCTTTATTATCATGTCGTTCATTGCCTTCTGTCTTGGCCAACCCCGTGATAGTTTTAGTTGGCCACCCGACCCACCACGGACGTGTCAGCTGATCTATGTTGTCGACGTTAATCCGGTAGCTAGCTAGGTCGGCTGTTCTGTACTAGTGGTAGAGCGAAGTGTCCATTAGCATGCAACATATGTTGACCCTCATCTCAAACGTGTTCCTACTTGGCAACGCCAGCAAGAATGTGGTACGTACTACTGGCAACCGACGTGCTGCTGTCCATGGTGCTGAAAGCTAGCTAGGTGATTTCGCAATGAGATGGCAAGCTAGCTAACTACATTTGCCAGATGAGAGGTTGCCAGTAGCTTCAATCCCACATAGCAGTGCTGACTTTATAGATGTCGGCCCGTTAACATGGTCATTCACAGTCCTAACTGAACAACACAACATCCAAATCATTGTTTTTCGGTGGTTACATTAATGACAGCCTGTCCATCCAATTGTTCTATTCGGCCAGATTAAATTTGAACATAGATGTGTTAATGTAGCGGGATAACGAGTATTATAAGTCTTATATTTATTTTCAATTTATTTCCTATAAATTGAAGACTCTGAAGTACAGGGAAATGGGGAACAGGTACAATGGATTTTTTGGGGAAAACATATTGAGACCTAGGTCTCTTTTACAAATGCGCCCTGTATATACAACATAAATATACACATTATACCATATATACTGTGTGTATATATATATTATTATTTATTTTTTTACACATATTTGGACAGATGGATATGTAATCTTCACTTCGACACTATTGACAGATAAAGGTTACCCAAGTTAACAAATCACACACACAAACAAATACTTTTAAAATGTTATGCATTTAAAATTAACAAAAATGCATTTTCCTTATGGGGAAAAAGTTAGTACACCCCTACCTTTACCATCACATAAAATGGCTAAAATTAGAATTAGGTACCAAAACAAGTGCAAATGATTAGAAAACATTAGAGAGAAACTTCCAGCCTTCCATAAAGATAAGAACATTGGTCTAGGTTATTTCTCTATTTCTCTGGTGTATTCGTTAAGATATGATCAATCAGAGTTGACTTTGAAGGATCTTTAGCGTTGGGCCATGTAGGGTTAGTCACCAGCTGGGTTAGGTTTAGATCATTACAGATGTCTTAGTCACCAGCTGGGTTAGGTTTAGATCATTACACATGTCTTAGTCACCAGCTGGGTTAGGTTTAGATCATTACACATGTCTTAGTCACCAGCTGGGTTAGGTTTAGATCATTACACATGTCTTAGTCACCAGCTGGGTTAGGTTTAGATCATTACAGATGTCTTAGTCACCAGCTGGGTTAGGTTTAGATCATTACACATGTCTTAGTCACCAGCTGGGTTAGGTTTAGATCATTACACATGTCTTAGTCACCAGCTGGGTTAGGTTTAGATCATTACACATGTCTTAGTCACCAGCTGGGTTAGGTTTAGATCATTACACATGTCTTAGTCACCAGCTGGGTTAGGTTTAGATCACTACATGTCTTTTAGATTGTATGAAGCCTCCATTCCCCACCCAGGATAATAACTTTTGATTCAGTAAAAGAAGACCACAAACTAGTTAACTAGTTAAGTGTTCTTCCGAGTGGTGCAGCGGTTTAAGGCACTGCATCTCAGTGCTAGAGGCGTCACTACAGACCCTGGTTCGATACCGGGCTGTATCACAACCGGCCGTGATCGGAAGTCCCATAGGGCGGCACACAATTGGCCCAGCGCTGTCCGGGTTAGGGGAGGCCGGGGTAGGCCGTCATTGTAAATAAGAATTTGTTCTTAACTGACTTGCCTAGTTAAATAAAGGTAATATATATATATATATATATATATATCTGCGTAGCCCGAATGGTGATGTAATCCAGTTTAGCAAGTAAGCTCCTAATGTTCAGAGGCATCAACCCAAGTCCTTTATTATTTTTAAAGTCACATGGATTCTCCAACTCAAACAAGCTACGTTCAATATGCGGTTGCAGGCCCTGTCAAATGGGTGATATTGATATAGTTGATATGGCTAGAAGATTGCATAGAACTGCACCTTTTGGTCTTATCCCTTTTAGAAATAGGGGAAGGAGTAGAAATTGGAATGAAATTTTCCAAGATTACCACCATAGGGACTGAGGCTGCAGCCGATGTCAATATGGGGAACTCTCAGAGTTACCAATTATGGAATTTTATAAACTTACTTACATGGGCTTTGGTTGCTATCTTGCAACAGCCTAAGCCCTCTACGTTATTTGAGAACCGAGGGGGTATTCAAGTTTATGGAATTCACATTTGAACTAATAGAGGCATAGGACCGTGGCAGTGTTCAGTGGCCATGATGCTGATTCACCATTCGCCCCTAATGTAGGCGCTGTCCATGGTGGTTAATGTTTGTACGCAGGGCACAATCATAGAGATCCTGAACCCTCAAAGTTCCGTAATGGTATGATAATGGCAGCACCCCCCCTTCCTTTTCCCTTCAGAACAGACTCAATTTGTCAGGGCATGGACTCTACAAGGTGTTGAAAGCATTCCACAGGGATGCTGGCCCATGTTGACTACAATGTCTCCCACAGTTGTGTCAAGTTGGCTGGATGTCCTTTGGGTGGTGGACTATTTTTGATACACACGGGAAACATTTGAGCGTGAAAAACCCAGCAGCATTGCAGTTACCATACCCCGTTGAAAGGCACTTAAATATTTTGTCTTGCCCATTCATCCTCTGAATGGCACACATACACAATTCATGTCTTGTAACATACACAATTCATACACAGTTGTCGCAAGGCTTAAAACTCCTTCTTTAACCTGTCTCCTCCCCTTCATCTACACTGATTGAAGTGGATTTAACAAGGGACATCATTAAGGGAACATAGCTTACACCTGGATTGACCTGGTCAGTCTATGTCATGGAGAGGGCAGGTGTTCTTAATGTTTTGTATACTCAGTGCACAAGTAAGGCATTGATATATCAGAAATTGTGTAATATAATTATTGTCAACCTAAAATATAATATATAATACAAATGTTCTGTATAAATAGCCTCTAAAATATATGTAAACAGACCATAAATGTCTCAATGTTTGTTTTCTTGGTAAGTGTTATTATATTATACAATATCAGTACTTGTTGCATTTACAACTTGTCTAAGTCCTATCATCTACTGATTTCAGCCAGAGTACTGCTGTTGATGGACTGCATTGTTTGAATAAAATGTTGGCATATTGGTGGTTAAATTGAAAAATTTATGGAATCATTCCACAAAAACTGACTGGCTAGCTAATAAACATACTGTGCAGGTAATCTTCACATTTATTGTTTTACACAATATCTTATCACAGCACTGGCTGACCATGGTTGACCAACTTCCTGACCAAAATGGCTAAACTTTTATACTGTCATAAGAATGTTTGTGTCCATTCTAGCATCCTAATTCCTAATTCTATGGACACAACATGGGATTCCCGCAGGCTAGTGTGTCTCCGTTGTACCTGCGGCATCTACATTTTACATTTGACGCATGGTGGCGCTCTGATGTTGGTACGTAGCATTGACTGTATATGAAGGTGCGTAGGCTAGTGATGGTCTGTGCAATTTGTGTACTAATTTCTTGGCCGTCTGCCATTGGTCTATAGACTTTCCTCTGTAATGCTGTCTGTGAACTTCAGCACACCCACTCAGCCTCATTCTCTCACCCTGAACTTATCAGCACACCTTTCATGGTTACTAAGCTACTAGGCCCCGGGGGCTATGCGTTTTTGGATAGGTTCCCCTATAGTGTTTTAAAGATTCATTATTATCGACCCCTCTTTCTCCTCTCTCTACCTATGACTCCCCTCTTCCCTCTTCCCCCTCTCTCCACCCTCTCTCTCCCTGGCTTTCTTGTAGGGAGCCCAAACAGTGTCAGAGGTAAGGAGCTCATAGCTCTGCTGTCCTGTAAGCCTGATCTAGCCTGTAAGACCTTGAACAGAACACAGCTCATATAGAACACAGCCTAGTGTTGGCAGCCTGTATGTGTACTGATAGAGGCCCTGCCCTGACTCTCTTTGGTGCGCTGTAGTTGATAGTGGTAGTAATAGTGTTAGTGGTAGTGAAGGTGGTAGTGATAATGGTGGTAGTGGTAGTGATGGTGGGGGTAGCGATAATGGTAGTAGTAGTAGTAGTGATAGTTATAGTGGTAGTGATAATGGTAGCGATAGTCATAATGGCAGTGGTAGTGATAGTGATGATGGTAGTGTTAGGGATAGTGATAATGGTAGTAGTAGTGATAGTTATAGTGGTAGTGATAATGGTAGTAATAGTGGTAGTGGTAGCAATAGTGATAATGGTAGTGGTAGTGATAATGGTAGTGATAGTAGTAGTAGTAGTTATAATGGGAGTGGTAGTAATGGTGGTTGTGATAGTTATAGTGGTAGTGATAATGGTATTGGTAGTGATAAGGGTAGTGATAGTGGTAGGGGAAGTGGTGGTAGCGGTAGCGATAATGGTAGTGATAGTGGTAGCGATAATGATAATGATAGTGGTATTGATAGTGGTAGGGGAAGTGGTGGTAGTGGTAGCGATAATGGTAGTGATAGTGGTAGCGATAATTATAGTGGTAGTGGTATTGATAGTGATAGTAGTGGTGGTGGTAGTGATAGTAGTGATAGTGGTAGTGATAGTAGTAGTGATAGTGGTAGTAGTGGTAGTGATAGTGATAGTAGTGATAGTGGTAGTAGTAGTGATAGTGATGGTGGTAGTGGTAGTGATAGTGGTAGTAGTGGTGGTGATAGTGATAGTGATAGTAGTGATAGTGGTAGTGGTAGTAGTAGTGATAGTGATAGTGATGGTGGTAGTGGTAGTAGTAGTGATAGTGGTAGTAGTGGTAGTGATAGTGATAGTGATAGTAGTGATAGTGGTAGTGGTAGTAGTAGTGATAGTGATAGTAGTGATAGTGGTAGTGGTAGTGATAGTGGTAGTAGTGGTGGTGATAGTGATAGTGATAGTAGTGATAGTGGTAGTGGTAGTAGTAGTGATAGTGATGGTGGTAGTGGTAGTAGTGGTAGTGATAGTGGTAGTAGTGGTAGTGATAGTGATAGTGATAGTAGTGATAGTGGTAGTAGTAGTGATAGTGATAGTAGTGATAGTGGTAGTGGTAGTGATAGTGGTAGTAGTGGTGGTGATAGTGATAGTGATAGTAGTGATAGTGGTAGTGGTAGCAGTAGTGGTAGTAGTGGTAGTGATAGTGGTAGTAGTGATAGTGATAGTGATAGTAGTGATAGTGGTAGTGGTAGTGATAGTGGTAGTAGTGGTGGTGATAGTGATAGTGATAGTAGTGATAGTGGTAGTAGTAGTGATAGTGGTAGTAGTGGTAGTGGTAGTGGTAGTAGTAGTGATAGTGGTAGTAGTGGTAGTGGTAGTGGTAGTGATAGTGGTAGTGATAGTGATAGTAGTGATAGTGATAGTGATGGTGGTAGTGATAGTGGTAGTAGTAGTGATAGTGGTAGTAGTGATAGTGATGGTGGTAGTAGTGGTAGTGATAGTGGTAGTAGTGATAGTGATAGTAGTGATAGTGATAGTGATGGTGGTAGTGATAGTGGTAGTAGTGATAGTGATGGTGGTAGTAGTGGTAGTGATAGTGGTAGTAGTGGTAGTGATAGTGATAGTAGTGATAGTGATAGTGATGGTGGTAGTGATAGTGGTAGTAGTGATAGTGGTAGTGGTAGTAGTAGTGATAGTGGTAGTAGTGGTAGTGATAGTGGTAGTAGTGGTAGTGATAGTGGTAGTAGTGATAGTGATAGTGATGGTGGTAGTTCTGACTACAGATTAGTTGACTTTGTCTCTACTCCTCCCTATTAGGGCAGAGATATAGAGCTCAGCTGTCAGACTCCTCTGGCCGTGCTCTGGTCTGATTGGGTGGGTGGTCCTCTGTTCCCCAGCTGCTGATTGGCCTGTCTAAACATGTCGATTTAACCACACCGCCCGACCCAGCAACACCCCGACAACCACCAATACCACCAGTTAGTACCAGATCACCCAGACCTAGTTAGAGCCAGCCAGACAGATCCAAACAGAGAAACCTGAACCTCAAACAGCCACGTTCCTTCTGCAGAACCCCCAGTCCTCCTTTCACACTGTGGCCCAGTGCATGGCTGGATTTAGCCTTCGGGTGTAGGGCCATTGGACTTGTAGTTCCTGTGTGTGTGTTGCTCTCTCATTTAATTCTCTCTCTGTCTGTAGTGGGCCAGGCTGGTGGTGTCCACACGCTCCTTCGCTGACTTCACCCCACAGGCCAGCTTTGACATCAAGGTGAGTCCACATACACATGTGAACTTGTTTTGACATGTAATGAATAGACTTCTCCTAGACATGTCTCTTCTACACAACACACTTCTATCACACCAACAAGCCCTAGATAGAGAATGAAATGGGAACTTCCTCATCAAACTGTTATTTGATTGGTTGGTTGAGCTGCCTGTCTCCCTCCCGTCCCTGTGCTGTCCAATAGAAGTGTGAGCTGCACCGTCTGGAGGAGGGCCCCTCTGAGACGGTGGTGTTAACCAGAGAACAGGGCCTCCAGTACTACAGGACCATGCAGGCCATGAGACGCATGGAGCTGAAGGCTGACCAGCTCTACAAGCAGAAGATCATCAGAGGCTTCTGTCACCTCTATGATGGTCAGGTCACAACACAATACAACACACACACACACACACACACACACATTGCATATACAGTGCCTTTGGAAAGTATTCAGATTCCTTGACTTTTTCGAAATGTTGTTACGTTACAACCTTATTCTAAAATTGATTAAATAGTTTTTTCCCCTCATCAATCTACACAATACCCCATAATGACAAAGCGAAATATAACATTTACATAAGTATTCAGACCCTTTAACCCTTTAACTTTGTTGAAGTACCTTTGGCAGTGATTACAGCCTTGAGTCTTGGGTATGATGCTACAAGCTTGGCACACCTGTATTTGGGGAATTTCTCCCATTCTTCTCTGCAGTTCCTCACAAGCTCTGTCAGGTTGGATGGGGAGCGTTGCTGCACAGTCTCTTATAACCGAATAGAGCTTATGGATATCAGGACAGCGATTACTCACCTCGGACTGGACAATGTTTTATATTTCTCCAACAAACTATTATTTTTCAATGAGCCCGACTCGGAGGATGTACTTCAGACACCCGACAAGGCCCAAATCCCCGTCATTGGTAGAAGAAAGAGACGCAGGTATAGGGGACGGAGATCAGGGTGCCTTGTATGGATCCGCCGACGGCGAGTGGGAAATCTGCCTTTACCATCAGTATTACTAGCCAACGCACAATCATTGGACAATAAATTAGACGAGGTACGATCACGAATATTCTACCAACGGAACATAAATTTTTTTAATATCTTGTGTTTCACAGAGTCGTGGCTTAACGACGACATGGATAACATTCAGCTGGCAGGATATACGCTGCACCGGCTAGATAGAACAGCAGACTCCGGTTAGACGAGGGGGGGGTGGTCTGTGTATATTTGTAAACAACAGCTGGTGCACAAAATCTAAGGAAGTCTCTAGATGCAGAGACGGCACTCCTAGTGGCTGGGGACTTTAATGCAGGGAAACTTAAATAAGTCTTATCTAATTTCTACCAGCATGTTAAATGTGCAACCAGAGGAAAGAAAACTCTAAACCACCTTTACACTACACACAGAGACGCATACAAAGCTCTCTCTCGCCCTCCATTTGGTTAATCTGACCATAATTCCATCCTCCTGATTCCCGCTTACAAGCAAAAACTAAAGCAGGAAGCACCAGTGACTCGGTCAATAAAGAAGTGGTCAGATGACGCAGATGCTGCGCTACAGGACTGTTTTACTAGCACAGACTGGAATATGTTCCTGGATTCTTCCGATGGCATTGAGGAGTACACCACATCAGTCACTGGCTTCATCAATAAGTGCATCGATGGCGTCGTCCCCACAGTGACTGTACGTACATACCCCAGCCGGAAACCATGGATTACAGGCAACATCCGCACTGAGCTAAATGGTAGCGTTGCCACCTTCAAGGAGCGGGACTCTAACCCGGACGTTCATAAGAAATCCCGCTATGCCCTCAGACGAACCATCAAACAGGCAAAGCACCAATACAGGACTAAGATTGAATCGTACTACACCGGCTCCGACACTCGTCATATGTGTCAGGGCCTGCAAACTATTACAGACCACAAAGGGAAGCACAGCCACGAGCTGCCCAGTGACACGAGCCTACCGGACGAGCTAAATCACTTCTATGCTCACTTCGAGGCCAGCAACACTGAGGAATGCATGAGAGCATCAGCTGTTCCGGACAACTGTGTGATCACGCTCTCCGTAGCCGATGTGAGTAAGACCTTTAAACAGGTCAACATTCACAAGGCCGCAGGGCCAGACGGATTACCAGGACGTGTAATCTGAGCATGCACTGACCAACTGGCAAGCATCTTCACTGACATTTTCAACATGTCCCTGATCGAGTCTGTAATACCAACATGTTTCAAGCAGACCACCATAGTCCCTGTGCCCAAGAACACTAAGGTAACCTGCCTAAATGACTACCGACCCGTAGAACTCAGGTCTGTAGCCATGAAGTGCTTTGAAAGGCTGGTCACATTAACACCATTATCCCAGAAATCCTAGACCCACTCCAATTTACATACCGCTCGAACAGATCCACAGATGATGCAATCTCTATTGCACTCCACACTGCCCTTTCCGACCTGGACAAAAGGAACACTTACGTGAGAGTGCTGTTCATTGACTATAGCTTAGCGTTCAACACCATAGTGCCCTCAAAGCTCATCACTAAGCTAAGGATTTTGGGACTAAACACCTCCCTCTGTAACTGGATCCTGGACTCCAGGTGGTAAGGTTGGGTAACAACACATCTGCCACGCTGATCCTCAACATGGGGGCCCCTCAGGGGTGCGTGCTCAGTTCCCCTCCTGTACTCCCTGTTCACCCATGACTGCATGGCCAGGCACGACTCCAACACCATCATTAAGTTTGCAGACGACACAACAGTGGTAGTCCTGATCACCGACAATGACGAGACAGCCTATAAGGAGGAGGTCAGAGACCTGGCCGTGTGGTGCCGCGATAACAACCTCTCCCTCAATGTAATCAAGACAGAGGAGATGATTGTGGACTACAGGAAAAGGAGGACCGAGCACGCCCCCATTCTCATAGATGGGGCTGTAGTGAAGCAGATTTTTAGCTTCAAGTTCCTTGGTGTCCACATCACCAACAAACTATAATGGTCCAAACACACCAAGACAGTCGTGAAGAGGGCACGACAAAGCCTATTCCCCCTTAGGAGACTGAAAAGATCTCTCAGTCCCAGCCACTGAAAAATATCCCCACAGCATGATGCTGCCACCACCATGCTTCACCATAGGGATGGTGCCAGGTTTCCTCCAGACGTGACGCTTGGCGTTCAGGCCAAAGAGTTCAATGTTGGTTTCATCAGACCAGATAATCTTGTTTCTCATGGTCTGAGAGTCTTTAGGTGCCTCCAAGCGGGCGGTCATGTGCCTTTTACTGAGGAGTGGCTTCCATCTGGCCACTCTACCATAAAGGTCTGATTGGTGGAGTGCTGCAGAGATGGTTGTCCTTCTGGAAGCTCTATGGACAATTCCTTTGACCATTGCTTGGTTTTTGCTCTGACATGCACTGTCAACAGGTGTGTGCCTGTCATGTCCAATCAATTGAATTTACCACAGGTGGAATCCAAACAAGTTGTAGAAACATCTCAAGGATGATCAATGGAAACAGGATGCACCTGAGCTAAATTTCGAGTCTCATAGCAAAGGGTCTGAATACTTATGTAAATAAGCGATTTCTGTTTTTTATACTTAATACATTTGCAAAAATTTCAAAAAAACTGTTTTTGCTTTGTCGTTATGGGGTGTTATGTGTAGATTGCTGAATATAATTTTTTATTTAATCCATTTTAGAATAAGGCTGTAACGTAACAAAATGTGGAAAAAGTCAATGAGTCTGAATACTTTCCGAAGGCACTGTATGCATATATTAGAATACACACAAACAAACAGCAAGAGAGACAGGAACGTACACACTCTCCTAGCTGTTGTTGGTTGTGTGTTACAGGAGGCGTGTGCGATGGGCATCGAGGCGGGCAGATGAGACACATACACCCATGCATTCTCTCAGTGTGTGTGTGTCTACAGATTCCATTGGGGGCAGGTGTGGTCCTAGCCTGTCAGTAACAAGAAAACAACCAGGTGTGAGTGGCGCTGTATGGAGTCGGAGCAGCCAACCAGGTGAGGTCTATCTATCTAACAGTTATAATAAAGTTATTAAATCATCATCATCATCATCTCTCCTCTTGTCCTATCAGGGCCAGATCTTTGAGTCTTTCAACATGGCGGCTCTGTGGAATCTGCCGTGTATCTTCATTTGTGAGAACAACAAGTTCGGCATGGGGACGTCTGTAGAGTGGTCCTCCGCTAGCACTGATTACTTCAAGAGAGGAGACTATATACCTGGAATCAAGGTAGGACAGCCAGTGAGTCATCATCATCATCAAATTTATTTATTTGATTGAAAAACTCCCTAGAAAGGCAAAATCTAGGAAGAAACCTAGAGAGGAACCAGGCTCTGAGGGGTGGCCAGTCCTCTTCTGGCTGTGCCGGGTGGAGATTATAATAATTTATGGCCATTAAGGCCAGTTCTTTCTCCAAGATGTTCAAATGTTCATAGATGACCAGCAGGGTCAAATAATAATAAAAGTAGTTGTGGAGGTTGCAACAGGTAAATACATCAGGAGTGAATGTCACTTGGTTTTTCAGTGCAATAGAGCGAGAGCGAGGTGAAAACAGCAGGTCTGGGACAGGGTGGCACGTCCAATGAACAGGTCAGGGTTCCATAACCGCAGGCAGAGGAGTTGAAACCAGTGCAGCTGGTATCTTTGCTATACTGACCCCTCTGTCCCTGTGGTGTAGGTGGATGGCATGGACGTGCTGTGCGTGAGGGAGGCCATCAAGTTTGCTGCAGACCACTGCAGAGCCGGGAAGGTGAGCTATGATTGGTTGTAGAGCTGGAAAAGAGGAGTTCTGATTGGTGCAGAGAGCTTGAAAAGTGTTAAGAATCACTAAGCTCAGAGGGCTGATCATATTCTAGTATCACACCAGTGTCACTTCCCTGACAGAGGGAGGCTCATTGACCAGCAGAATAGAGATACTCTGTGAAGAGACTCTAGTACACAGTTGTAACTGGTCCCACACTCCTGGTGTGCTGCAGGGCCAAACAGAATAGACATAGGAAGAAACCTGTACTCCCAATAGAAATCCCTGATCAGGCTATTCAGCAGTGTCATGTTGGGGTTTGGCTAGCTTGTTGAGTGTCTTGTTTTTGAAACCTCTCTGGCAGGGTCCTATTGTGTTGGAGCTGGAGACCTACCGTTACCATGGACATAGCATGAGCGCCCCGGGGTTAGGTGAGACATGATCTCTGACCTCTCACTTCTTACCATGTGTTCGTCACCTGAACACCCTGTGTCTCTCCGCCCCCTCACTCCTTACCACATCTCCCTCTCTCGCTCTCTCTCTCTCGCTCCCTCCCATCCCTTTCTCTCAATTCAATTCAATTCAATTCAATTCAAGGAGCTTTATTGGCATGGGAAACATATGTTAACATTGCCAAAGCAAGTGAAGTAGATAATAAACAATAGTGAAATAAACAATAAAAATGAACAGTAAACATTATACTCACAGAAGTTCCAAAAGAGTATGTATATACAGTTGAAGTCGGAAGTTTACATACATCTTAGCCAAATACATTTAAACTCAGTTTTTCACAATTCCTGACATTTAATCCTAGTAAAAATTCCCTGACTTAGGTCAGTTAGGATGACCACTTTATTTTAAGAATGTGAAATGTCAGAATAATCGTAGAGAAAATGATTTATTTCAGCTTTTATTTCTTTCATCACATTCCCAGTGGGTCAGAAGTTTACATACACTCAATTAGTATTAGGTAGCATTGCCTTTAAATTGTTTAACTTGGGTCAAACATTTCGGGTAGCCTTCCACAAGCTTCCCACAATAAGTTGGGTGAATTTTGGCCAATTCCTCCTGACAGAACTGGTGTAACTGAGTCAGGTTTGTAGGCCTCCTTGCTCGCACACGCTTTTTCAGTTCTGCGCACACATTTTCTATAGGATTGAGGTCAGGGCTTTGTGATGGCCACTCCAATACCTTGACTTTGTTGTCCTTAAGCCATTTGTCACAACTTTGGAAGTATGCTTGGGGTCATTGTCATTGTCCATTGTCCAAGCTTTAACTTCCTGACTGATGTCTTGATGTTGCTTCAATATATCCACATAATTTTCCTTCCTCATGATGCCATCTATTTTGTGAAGTGTACCAGACCCTCCTGCAGCAAAGCACCCCACAACATGATGCTGCCACCCCCGTGCTTCACGTTTGGGATGGTGTTCTTCAGCTTGCAAGCATCCCCCAGTTCTATTTTTGTTTCATCAGACCAGAGGACATTTCTCCAAAAAGTACGATCTTTGTCCCCATGTGCAGTTGCAAAACATAGTCTGGCTTTTTTATGGCAGTTTTGGAGCAGTGGCTTCTTCCTTGCTGAGAAGCATTTCAGGTTATGTCGATATAGGACTCGTTTTACTGTGGATATACAGTGGGGAGAACAAGTATTTGATACACTGCCGATTTTGCAGGTTTTCCTACTTACAAAGCATGTAGCGGTCTGTAATTTTTATCATAGGTACACTTCAACTATGAGAGACGGAATCTAAAACAAAAATCCAGAAAATCACATTGTATGATTTTTAAGTAATTAATTAGCATTTTATTGCATGACATAAGTATTTGATCACCTACCAACCAGTAAGAATTCCGGCTCTCACAGACCTGTTAGTTTTTTTTTAAGAAGCCCTCCTGTTCTCCACTCATTACCTGTATTAACTGCACCTGTTTGATCTCGTTACCTGTATAAAAGACACCTGTCCACACACTCAATCAAACAGACTCCAACCTCTCCACAATGGCCAAGACCAGAGAGCTGTGTAAGGACATCAGGAATAAAATTGTAGACCTGCACAAGGCTGGGATGGGCTACAGGACAATAGGCAAGCAGCTTGGTGAGAAGGAAACAACTGTTGGCGCAATTATTAGAAAATGGAAGAAGTTCAAGATGACGGTCAATCTCCCTCGGTCTGGGGCACCATGCAAGATCTCACCTCGTGGGGCATCAATGATCATGAGGAAGGTGAGGGATCAGCCCAGAACTACACGGCACGACCTGGTCAATGACCTGAAGAGAGCTGGGACCACAGTCTCAAAAAAAAACATTAGTAACACACTACGCCGTCATGGATTAAAATCCTGCAGCGCACGCAAGGTCCCCCTGCTCAAGCCAGCGCATGTCCAGGCCCGTCTGAAGTTTGTCAATGACCATCTGGATGATCCAAAGGAGGAATGGGAGAAGGTCATGTGGTCTGATGAGACAAAAATAGAGCTGTTTGGTCTAAACTCCACTCGCCGTGTTTGGAGGAAGTAGAAGGATGAGTACAACCCCAAGAACACCATCCCAACCATGAAGCATGGAGGTGGAAACATCATTCTTTGGGGATGCTTTTCTGCAAAGGAGACAGGACGACTGCACCGTATTGAGGGGAGGATGGATGGGGCCATGTATCGCGAGATCTTGGCCAACAACCTCCTTCCCTCAGTAAGAGCATTGAAGATGGGTTGTGGCTGGGTCTTCCAGCATGACAACGACCCGAAACACACAGCCAGGGCAACTAAGGAGTGGCTCCGTAAGAAGCATCTCAAGGTCCTGGAGTGGCCTAGCCAGTCTCCAGACCTGAACCCAATAGAAAATCTTTGGAGGGAGCTGAAAGTCCGTATTGCCCAGCGACAGCCCCGAAACCTGTAGGATCTGGAGAAGGTCTGTATGGAAGAGTGGGCCAAAATCCCTGCTGCAGTGTGTGCAAACCTGGTCAAGAACTACAGGAAACGTATGATCTCTGTTTATTGCAAACAAAGGTTTCTGTACCAAATATTAAGTTCTGCTTTTCTGATGTATCAAATACTTATGTCAAGCAATAAAATACTAATTAATTACTTAAAAATCATACAATGTGATTTTCTGGATTTTTGTTTTAGATTCCGTCACTCACAGTTGAAGAGTACCTATGATAAAAATTACAGACTTCTACATGCTTTGTAAGTGGGAAAACCTGCAAAATCGGCAGTGTATCAAATACTTGTTCTCCCCACTGTAGATACTTTTGTACCTGTTTCCTCCAGCATCTTCACAAGGTCGTTTGCTGTTGTTCTGGGATTGATTTGCAAAAAACATTCTGAGGTCTTGGCTGATTTCTTTTGATTTTCCCATGATGTCAAGCAAAGAGGCAATGAGTTTGAAGGTGGGCCTTGAAATACATCCACAGGTACACCTCCAATTGACTCAAATTATGTAAGTTAGCCTGTCAGAAGCTTCTAAAGCCATGACATTATTTTCTGGAATTTTCCAAGCTGTCCAAGGCACAGTCAACTTAGTGTATGTAAACTTCTGACCCACTGGAATTGTTATATAGTGAATTATAAACAATTGTTGGAAGAATTACTTGTCATGCACAAAGTAGATGTCCTAACTGACTTGCCAAAACTATAGTTTGTTAACATGAAATCTGTGGAGTGGTTGAAAATGGTTAAAGTATATAAATAAACATAAATATTGGTTGCATTTACAATGGTGTTTGTTCTTCACTGGTTGCCCTTTTCTTGTGGCAACAGGTCTCAAATATTGCTGCTGTGATGGCACACTGGTATTTCAACCAGTAGATATGTGAGTTTATCAAAATTGGATTTGTTTTCTAATTATTTTTGGTCTTACTGAGATTTACTATCAGGGCCCAGGTCTGGCAGAATCTGTGCAGAGGACCTAGGTGCTGCTGTAGGCCCTAGGTGCTGCTGTAGGTTGGTGACAGAAGCACCAGATCATCAGCAAACAGTAGACATTTGACTTCAGATTCTAGTAGCGTGAGACTGGGTGCTGCAGACTGTTCTCGTGCCCTCGCCAAGTCGTTGATACATATGTTGAAGAGGGTGGGGCTTAAGCTGCATCCCTGTCTCACCCCATGGCCCTGTGGAAAGAAATGTGTGTGGTTTTTGCCAATTTCAACTGCACACTTGTTGTTTGTGTACATGGATTTTATAATGTAATTTGTTTTCCCCCCAACACCACTTTCCATCAATTTGTATAGCAGACCCTCATGCCAAATTGAGTTGAAAGCTTTTTTGAAATCAACAAAGCATGAGAAGACTTTGCCTTTGTTTTGGTTTGTTTGTTTGTCATTTAGGGTGTGCAGGGTGAATATGTGGTCTGTCATACGGTAATTTGGTAAAAAGCCGAATTTGACATTTTCTCAGTACATTGTTTTCACTGAGGAAATGTACGAGTCTGCTGTTAATGATAATGCAGAGGCTTTTCCCAAGGTTGCTGTTGACGCATATCCCACGGTAGTTATTGGGGTCAAATTTGTCTCCACTATTGTGGATTGGGGTGATCAGTCCTTGGTTCCAAATATTGGGGAAGATGCCAGAGCTGAGGATGATGTTAAAGAGTTTAAGTATAGCCAATTGGAATTTGTGGTCTATATATTTTATCATTTAATTTAGAATACCATCAACACCACAGGCCTTTTTGGGTTGGAGGGTTTTTATTTTGTCCTGTAGTTCATTCAATGTAATTGGAGAATCCAGTGGGTTATAGTAGTCTTTAATAGTTGATTCTCAGATTTGTATTTGATCATGGATATGTTTTTGCTGTTAGTTATTTGTTATAGAGCCAATAAGATTGGAGAAGTGTTTTATCCATACATCTCCATTTTGTATAGATAACTCTTTGTGTTGTTGTTTGTTTAGAGTGGTTAGAGTCTATGGATTCTTTGATTACATTGAGCTGATTTCTGATGTGCTGTTCCTTCTTTTTTCATAGTGAAGGCGTAGGCTCAGGTTTTCTGGGTCTCTATGTTTTTGGTTGGATAGGTTTCTCAATTTTTTTGCATTCTTCATCAAACCATTTGTCATTTGTTGTTCATTTTCTTCGGTTTTCTGTTTGAAAGTTTTGAGAGGTTAAATATACTGTTTAGATTTAGACTACCTGGTTAAATAAAGGTGAAAAAAAAAAAAAATAGACCTTCACTATTACAGTGGAACGTTTTGTCCAGGAAGTTGACTATTGAATTTGTTGTTGCCTAATTGTTTTTTGGTAGCTTTTCACACTACATTCCTTCCATCTATAGCATTTCTTAATATTACTCAGTTCCTTTGGCTTTGATGCCTCATGATTGAGTATTGCTCTGATTTTGCTGTGATCTGATCTGGGGTGTCAGTGGGCTGACTGTGAAGGCTCTGAGAGACTCTGGGTTGAGGTCAGTGACAGCTACAGTACTACTACCAAGAGATGAGCTATAGGTGTACCTACCATAGGAGTCCCCTCGAATCCTACAATTGACTATGTACATACCCAGCGTGCGACAGAGCTGCAGGAGTTGTAACCCGTTTTTGTTGGTTATGTTGTCATAGTTCTGTCTAGGGGGCCATATGGGGGAGGGAATGCTGTCACCTCCAGGCAGGTGTTTGTCCCCCTGTGTGCTGAGGGTGTCAGGTTCGTGTCCGGTTCTAGCATTTAGGTCACAACAGACTAGTACATGTCCGTGAGCCTGGAAATGATTGATTTCCCCCTCCAGGATGGAGAAGCTGTCTTCATTAAAGTATGAGGATTCTAGTGGAGGGATATAGGTAGCACACAGGAGGACATTTTTCTCTGTTAAGATAATTTCCTTTTGAATTTCTAGCCAAATGTAAAATGTTCCTGTTTTGATTAATTTAATAGAGTGGGTTAGGTCTGCTCTATTCCAAATTAGCATACCCCCTGAGTCTCTTCCTTTTTTCACACCTGGTAGTTTGGTGGATGGGACTACCATCTCTCTGTAACCTAGAGGGCAGCCAGTGGGTCCGTCTCCTCTATACCATGTTTCTTGTAGGATGACAATGTCTCCATTTCCGATATCTTTGGTGAAGTCCAGGTTCCTACTCTTTAGGCTAAAGGCAGCCTTGGATGTTCCAGGATGTGAAGGCTTTGTGTTCCATCTCTCTCTACTTCTCAGTGTTGGTTTGGGAAAAGAGCACTGCTTCCTTTCCAGGTCTCTCACTCTCTGTTGCTTTCTCTCTCTTTCTCTCTCTCTCTGTGTCTCTCTTTCTCTCTCTCTTCCTCTCTCTCTTTCGCTCTGACTCTCTCTCTTTTCTCTGTCTCTCTTTCTTTCTGTCTCTCTCTCTATCTCATCAACCAAGGGCTGGAGAGGATCCCTGCTAATCATGTCTAACTCCTCTTCCTCTTCCTGTGTGTGATGTAACTTCCTGTAGCTACCGTTCACGTGAGGAGATCCAGGAAGTCCGCAGTAAGAGTGACCCCATCACCATGCTGAAGGAACGCATGCTGTCCAACAACATGGCTTCTGTGGAGGAGATCAAGGTACACACACACACACAGGTGGTCCAATTACTCCAATTATTTCCCTCCTTCCCTCATTCTTTCTGTACTTCCTCCCTTCCTACAGCAGATAGATGTAGATATCAGGAAGGTGATCGAGGACGCTGCCCAGTTTGCTATCTCTGACGCTGAGCCACCATTGGACGAGCTCTGCAACCACATCTTTGCCAACGATCTGCCCACGGAGGTCCGCGGGACCAACCCCTGGGTCAAACTGAAGTCTGTCAACTAGACACACACATGATCCAAACTACTGTACAGTCCATCAGCTACACATCCCTTCCTACCCTATGCAACACCAACTCCTGGGTGAAAGTCTCCTCCTCCTCAAGGCCTGATAAACTGATGAGGAACATCTGTGAGAACTGAACGAGTGAACGATTGTAATACTGTTTGTTGTGATTTGATTGAAGCAATAAAATTGTCTTGAGACTGTATGATGTGTTTCTTGTTTGTGTCTGATGACACTGTAGAGTTCTGTGTGCAGACAGCTAATCATTTACCATACCAGTACTTCCACCTATCCGGTTTTTTTACATCCATGAATATAATGGTGCTTTCAAGACAACTGGGAACTCTGGGAAAAAAATCATGACGTCAGTGATTTGTTTTTGGTTTTTTTCACCTTTATTTCACCTTTATTTAGCCAGGTAAGCCAGTTGAGAAAGGTTCTCATTTATATCTGTGACCTGGCCAAGATAAAGCAAAGCATTGCGACAATAAAAAACAAAACACAGTTACACATGGGATAAACAAACATACAGACAATGACACTATAGAACATCTATATACAATGTGTGCAAATGTAGTTAGATTAGGGAGGTAGGACAATAAATAGGCCATAGTGGTGAAATAATTACAATTTAGCATTAACACTGGAGTGATAAATGTGCAGATGATGGGTTGCAAATGAGCAAAAATAACAGTATGGGGATGAGGTAGTTGGGGTGGGCTATTTACAAATGGGCTATGTACAGGTGCAGTAATCGGTAAGCAGCTCTGACAGCTGATGCTTAAAGTTAGTGAGGGAGATTGGAATCTCCAGCTTCAAGGATTTTTGCAATTCGTTCCAGTCATTGGCAGCAGAGAACTGGAAGGAATGGCGGCCAAAGGAGGTGTTTGCTTTGGGGGTGACCAGTGAAATATACCTGCTGGAGCACAGGCTACGGGCGGGTGTTGCTATGGTGACCAGTGAGCTAAGATAAGGTGGGGATTTACCTAGCAAGGACTTAAAGATGACCTGGAACCGATGAATTTTGGCAATGAATATGTAGAAAGGGCCAGCCAACGAGAGCGTACAGATCGCAGTGGTGTGTAGTATATGGGGCTTTGGTGACAAAACAGATGGCACTGTGATAGACTACATCCAATTTGCTGAGGAGAATGTTAGAGGCTATTGGCTTTGTTGCGAAATAGGAAGCCGATTCTAGATTTAATTTTGGATTGGAGACGATTAATGTGAATCTGGAAGGAGAGTGAACAGTCTAACCAGACACCTAGGTATTTGTAGGTGTCCACATATTCTAAGTCAGACCCGTCCAGAGTAGTGATGCTAGTCAGGCAGACAGGTGCGGGCAGCGATCGGTTGAAGAGCATGCATTTAGTTTTACTAGCATTTAAGAGCAGTTTGAGGCCAAGGAAGGAGTGTTGTATGGCATTGAAGCTCGTTTGGAGGTTTGTTAACACAGTGTCCGATGAAGGGCCAGATGTATACAGAATGGTGTCGTCTGCGTAGAGGTGGATCAGAGAGTCACCAGCAGCAAGAGCGACATCATTGATATATACAGAGAATAGAGTCGGCCCGAGAATTGAACCCTGTGGCACCCCCACAGAAACTGCCAGAGGTGCGGACAACAGGCCGATTTGACACACCAAACTCTATCTGAGAAGTAGTTGGTGAACCAGGCGAGGCAGTCATTTGAGTCTGCCGATAAGAATGACTGGGCACCGGTCATACAGCGGTGTAATTAGAGGGCATGTTAGTCAGGATGATATCTATGATGGTGCCCTTGTTTACAGATTTAGGGTTGTACCTGGTAGGTTGCTTGATAATTTGTGTGAGATTGAGGGCATCTAGTTTAGATTGAAGGCAGGAGTATTAAGCATGTCCCAGTTTAGGTCAACTAACAGTACGAACTCTGAGGATAGATGGGGGCAATCAGTTCACATAGGGTGTCCAGGGCACAGCTGGGGGGGGGGGGGGGGGGGGGGGGGGGTGGGCGGGGGATTGGGGGGTCTGTAACAAACGGCAACAGTGAGAGACTTATTTCTAGAGAGGTGGATTTTTTTATTTTTTTTCTGATTGGGCACAGACCTGGATAGTATGACAGAACTCTGTAGGCTATCTCTGCAGTAGATTTAAACTCTGCCCTCTTTAGCAGTTCTATCTTGACGGAAAATGTTGTAGTTGGAGATGGACATTTCAGAATTTTTGGTGGCCTTCCTAAGCCAGGATTCAGACACGGCTAGGACATCAGGGTTGACTGAATGTGCTAGAGCAGTCAATCAATCAATCAATCAATCAATTGTGATCTTCAGCTAGAAAGATGTAGTAGCCTAGTTGTCTTGAATGCACTGAAGTCAGACTTCTGAGATTTCTGAATTCCCAGTTGTTTTGAATGCAGCATAAGATGTATTCAACCAGCAGATGTCACCACAGTGTTGTACGTCCACCACCAGTTCAGTACAGTAGGCCTATATCTGAGAGAAGACAGAGATGAATGTTCTGTCACCAAGTTCAGTCTGACAGTTCAGTATAAATATCTCTGGTGAAGTTGGGCTGTAATGATACTGTTCCCGCTCATGGCACATCTTCACTCACACACACACACACCTCTTTAGTCACAGATAATGACTCTGTGTCAGTTCATGGTTCTCATTATCCCTGGCATGGCCCATACAGCAGATAGGCTATAAATAGCTGATAATAAAGTGGTCTCATGCTAACGACCTCCAACATCAAACTTTAACTGGTGAGGAACGATTTTTACAGTCAGACACACTTCCAACGTCAAGGGTGGAAATGCACCTGTTAATAATGAGGTAGACTTTGATGGAGTGAATTGTAGCCTATGATAAAGACATTGAAATATTTAGGCCTATCTATCATATAATTATGATAGCCCTATCTATATCATGGATTATTTTCAACACACCACCTGCAGCATATTTCAGTTAATCTCCTGAATAGCTCCGTGTTGATCAGAGTCATATTTTGCGTTCTCCTTCATGGCTACGGGGCTGGAACCGTTTGCATACAGCGCATCACCTTCAACGAATAATAAAGCCTCTCTTCTCCCCCGTTGTCTCACGTGCCTGGCCCGGCTAGAGCTCACAGCTGGAGAGAGCCCCCTCACCTGCCTGTGTCCCGCCTGGATGAGGTGTCCCGTTATACCGGGTAACCGCCCCCAAATATGACGCATGCCTGACTCTGTAGTCTGACAGGCAGGTAAGCCGACACCCGGCGCCATATTGGGACATAACGGAAGTGTGTGCGAGAGAGAGAGAGAGAGAGAATAGCGCAGGCAGTGGAAAAGCGTCTCAGTGACACAACAAGGGTGAATGTGGAGAGAGAGACAATTTTCCGTAAAAGGCATTACGTAGACTAGCGAGGTTTTCATGTTTATTTCGCTAGAGAAAGAAGGGGCGGCCCCTGATCTAGAAACAACCAACTCTGTCGGTTGTCCTTTCATACGGGGCTAACGGAGGAAATAGCCTACTAGAATAGACCAGATATTTGTCTGGAACGAATCTTTAGCCCAAACTAATAGAGTGAACACTACAATAGTTCAGAGGAACAGCTCGAGCGCCAAGATGCCCCTGGCACAGTTGCCAGATCCCTGGCAGAAGATGGCACTGGGGCGGGCGGCGAGCGAGGTGAGTGCGTGTGTGTGTTTTGTGTGTGTGTTTGTATGTTTGTGTGTGTGTGTGTGAGAGAGAGATCGTATTCTGGTATTCCGTTAAATATTTCCGTAACCAGAATACTGCCTGTGCGAATCAGTGTTGATGTGAACAGATTATTCTATTGAATCGTCACTTTGACTGTCTCTGGGCTGCACTTCATTGATGTAAACAAACGCGTAGCACCACAGGCCTGAGGCTAAAGCAGATTTTACGGATAAGTTGCTGAGCCTCGGATAATAGAGAGAGAGAAAGGCGAGGGGGCGGCCACCCAACAGACCGCACGATTCAGGTTGCGGCTTTCAGCGGGCGCGTGTGTGTGTTTGTTTCCTGGAAGATGCGGTTATAGCCTGGTTATAGCATGCGTGTTTAAACAGAAGTGTCGAGTCGCCCGCGTGTGAATGTCTGAAGACATCCTTTGATTCAGACCTGATTCATAATTATGCCCTACTGTACTGTACACAACTCCCCTCTCTCTATACCTCCTATCTACCCTGGCTCTCCTCCTTTCTCTGTTCTCTATCATTCAAGCTTCATAACCAGAGGAAAAACATATTATTGTTAAAATGTGTGCGTGTGTGTTCTCACTGCTCTGTTGGAGATGAGTTGAGGGAAGCTGTCAGACTGTTTCTAGGGCACGACAGGAAAACACAGAGAGTGGTGAAATGGTTCTAAAGAGAACCCAACAAGGATTTCCATGCAGCCTATACACTGCTCACTCGCTCACTCACTCGCTCACTTACTCTTTCACTTGCTAGCTCAATCATTCCTACTCACATTAGGAAGTTAACAATAGATGAATGTCAGCTGCAGCAGGTAGACTGTTGGGCCCAAAGGCAACACTGGTCCGTTAGACAGACAGCACCACAGTGTGTCAAATCAAGTCAAGTCATGTTTATTAGGAAACACATGGTGTACACAGTCCAATGAAATGCTGACTTGTAGGTTCCCTCTCGATAATGTGACAACAATAAGAAATAATACAATTAAATTTGTTTTAGCTCAATGAAGTTGTGTGTGTGAGACAGAGAGAGTGTGAATGAGAGAGATGTAATCATTTCATGACAGACAGGGAGGCTGTGAGATTACTATTGTCTGTCATTCACTCTTTATCTCCCTCCCTCCCTCTTTCCGTCTCTCTTTCTTTCTCTCCT